>OZ026846.1:16389316-16769328 GCA_964023205.1 Lutraria lutraria
AATTAATAGTTAAATCATGCAATGCTCAAGAGAGGGCCGTTCTCGAGTGGTTGCATTGTATGTTGTTTCTACAGTACCCTCCTTATGTAAGTATGTATTGTATTATTTATAGAAAAATTCATGTGGTATTACCCATATTGTCATGTTGTAAGTATGCATTGTATTATTTATGGAAAAAGTCATTTTTGTCTGCAACAAATACACTGTTTTCTATTTTACAGGCAATCCATGTTGCTATTGTATGTGCTGGACATAATGCTACAAGAGATGTTGTCACATTGTTGAAAAGTGTTCTATTTTATCGTAAACATCCTCTACATTTTCATCTCATCTCTGACAATGCTGCCAAAATTATACTCGAAAAATTGTTTAAAACTTGGAATCTAAATGAAAGTAAGTTCCTCTGATACACCAGAAAACTGTGATTATACTATTTTAATGATTTTGAGAAAAGCAGGAGTGTTTATGTTTGTAAAACTGTAAAATTCCATGAAAATGTTCAACATAAAGTTATTATTTTTTGTTCTATGATAACGGGAAGGTGTTTTTACGTGCATTTGACACAAACAACTGTCAGGACTCACCTTGACGAGGTAGATTAAAATATTTTTTGAAATTACTGGCCCTCATGTGATCTATTAAAAATCTTGGATTTTTTAGTGAAGATGTAAGTCAATATAAATTGAGTAATATTTTGTACACTCTAGTAGTGTATTTAATTTTGACAATGCTTTGTCCAGATAGAGTTTCTTGTTTTTCATATACATATACATTCAAATAATATCATCTCTTGCCCGTAAATACTAACAGCAAATTTTATTTTTAGATGAACGATTAGTGATGTAATTGATACAATGTAATTAGTTCTATGTATTTACATACCATGCTTTCCGATCAACTTTGATGACTTTATCCATTGTGTGAAATATCTGTATAAAATTCTTGTTTGGGGTTATTATTCCTTGTTGTATATTACAGTGGAGTGGAGTTTTTACCCTACAGACAGTATGAGACAGGATATAGACTGGATACCTAACAAACATTACTCTGGTATATATGGATTGATGAAACTTGTACTGCCAAAGTTTTTACCCAAATATTTACAAAAGGTAATTCAATAATTCTGACTTAATATATGTTTGTATGTTTAAATCATTAATGTGTTAGGTAGGTTTTAGGTTGGCAGGTTTTGAAGAAGGTGTTTTTTTTTGTAAATGTTTTTTCTATGAAACCTTTTCATGTCTATAAACATAATCCAGTAATGCTATGGATATCTTTGTATAGCATATCCAACTTAAAAATCTATGATTTACTATAGATTTGGCGCAGAGTCTGAGTTGATTTGAAGAAATTTTATAATTTAACTTGCAATAATTCCACTCCAGTATTCATATGTTAACATTACTAGTATTGAGTAGTATAGATGTATGGTCCTAAATGTACAACCTATAATCAATATATTCAACCCTTGTGGCTCAGCTTTTTATTGATACACTCAACGTCTTGAAATGACTAGTATTGTGTGAGACAAAATACCTGTATCATGCTAACATTGTACTCATTACAGTCAAATAAAACTGTTAATGGTGGATATTTTTTTTGTGTTTATTAGAGTTTACGACCATAAGCATACCAGTGACTATATTTATAACTTATTCCAGTGATTTGTTTGATTTTGAAGCCTGTCGGGATGATTCCAATATGTGATGTAAAGTAAAACTTCAGTGTCGAGTCTTCCTTCGGAAACAAAATTGAAATAGAAACATTTCAATATTGAGATGGTCTTGTTTATCCAGTTGAAAGAAGCTCGGTCTGAAAATATGTGCTTGTGATATTGAACTAGTCTTATTTCTGACATGGTGCACTATGTGGGGTTCTATTGTCCATGTATATGACTAATGCTCATTTATGTATTTTTTCTTAACCTGAATCCATTGTTTCGTCTCTAAGACCACAAAGTGTAAAAGAAATGCCATATTTTGAAGTAATTTTGTTTTGGACACTGTAATAGTTATAGCGCTCTGAATACTTGTTTTTCATTAGTACTGCTTGATTGTTGCAAATTTTTATCTGAGCATGAGATTCTTGGGGATTATTTTAGACCTACCAGTGGTCACTTCTCCAAAGAAAAGTTAAACAACAAATAAAAAGTGTGACCTAATGGACTATCATGTTACATGAATTAGATAATTGTGTTTAAAAAGATCAAATATGTTTAATTTTTCTATGGGTAGGTTATAGTTCTGGATACAGATATAACTTTTGCATCTGATATTGCTGATCTGTGGAAACTATTCACAATACTCGCTGATGAGGTAAATGTTGTTTTACGTAAATGATAAGAATACAATGCTAGAATAAAATGTACATAAACTTCATTCAAACCTAAGTTGTTAAAAAATTCATCATAGTTATATGCTTCAATTATTTGTATATACAGTTAAACTTGTGAACAAAGGCCACCTAAATAATCAGTGATTGTTTTAACAGAATGGCCTTCATTCAAAGGGTGATTTTTACATGGAGTGGCCCCTAATACAGGTTTAACTGTAATTCTTTCAATTAAGTTCTTTTATTGCATTAAGTAAGTTTGTTTGTAACATAAAAAAGTGTCATTGTAAATGCAGTACATAACTACTTTTTTGCTACAAGAAGATTTAGATGATATTTCTGAAAGTAAGTGATCTCTTTCAGGCTCTAGGCCTTGTAGAAAATCAGAGTGATTGGTATCTTGGTAAAATATGGAAGAATCATCAACCTTGGCCAGCACTAGTAAGTACAGAACTTAAGAAGAATATAAATTGTTGTTAAAAAAATATGATCTCATATTCTTGAGGGATATTTCAAACCCATCTATTTCTTAGTTTGAAAAAATCAAGAATTTATATTTTTGACTTGGTTGATATATTGTTGATATTCTGCTAAATGAGTAAGCTATAGTTAAGATTTTGGTTTGTTTGATACTCATGAACTTTGTGTCAAAAACACATTTTCGTATACCCAGGTATGCTAATAAATATTTTTAGGCTATTTAAGAAGGAAAGAAAAGCATTTGCATATTAAGTAAATATTTTTGACATTACTGTACATGGTTGTCAAATCTTATATGGTCATTTTTATTTAATTCTTCTATATGTTATACTTGTTATTTTATGCTCATTTATTTGTTCAGGGTCGTGGATTTAATACAGGTGTGATGTTAATGAACCTGGATATGTTACGAAAACTTGATTGGATGACATTATGGAGACAGGTGGCTGAGAAAGAATTGATGACAATGTTGGCCACGTCACTGGCTGATCAGGTCAGATAATAGAATTATTTGCTTATATTTGTTTCCTTGTTTAGACTGTGATTTGTCTAAAACTCTACCATTGATGTTTTTGACAATGAATGCAAAATCTGAAAGATGGTGGACATATAGGTTTGCCCTTGTCCATTTTTCCATCTGTCCGTCCAGAAATCTTGTGTCATGCATATCTCCAAAAGTGCTAGCGGCAGAATTATGTAATTATTCAGAAATGTTCATCAGCGTATGAAGTTGTGCATAAAGGGTTTAAGTCTGTAAGAGGCTGAAGAGACTTGAGTTATCTGCCCTTGAATTTGTATTTTGTTATTACATATGTGAAAATCTTGTGTCACTCATAGTGTACCATGTCCAGAATAATAGAGTGGGGGCAGCTGTGTTCTATGGGCACATTTCTAGTGATATCTTTGGCAATGGAGGCAAATCAGTTTTGCACAGATTTTTCAGAACAGCATTATCAATGTATGTACTGCTCGTGATATGTGCACAATACTACCGGTAGTTATATTAAAACTGGCATCATTAAAGTGTTGGAAAGCACCTTATTTTCAGGCTGAAGAGGACATATTCAAGTAATTGTAGAATCATGAAAAAAGCACAGTGTTGAACAGGCTTAATATTATTAGACTGTGTGAATTAATAACTAAACTCTACATATTTCATTTTATATCACAGTAAGATTAGTCAATGCTATGTTTCTTTCAGGATATCATCAACTCAGTTTTAAAAAGAAATCCAGAACTTGTGAAAACGTTACCTTGTCAGTGGAATGTTCAGTTAAGTGATAATACACGAAGTGAGCATTGTTATTCTGAAGTCACAGATTTGAAGGTAAGCTACTGATAGAAGACTGACAAATTTTAAACGTAATAGAAAATTAAACTACTGGAAGTACACGGTTGTAGTTAATTCCTGTGTTACCGAATAATTCCTTAATTGTATCATTTTTCACTATATGTTACTAATATGTTACCATTTTTCTGTGAGGAGCTCTGTTATTATTTTAAATATGATAAATTTGCATTGAATTGTTTTCTATTTCAGATTATACATTGGAATTCACCAAAAAAGTTAAAAGTGAAGAATAATCATATAGAATATTTCCGTAATTTATATTTAACATTCCTTGAGTATGATGGTAATTTATTAAGGAGAGAATTATTTGGTTGTGGCTCAACAAATGCTACGGATCAAGTTGTCAAACAGGTATACTAGATGTTATCATTTTATGGATTTTGATCTTGATAAATTTTGTATGCGGGTTGCTATGTAGTCTCCTAGTAGCAATAGCTAGCACCTCACCGCTGTGATTTTAAATTACTCTCCAGGATCATACAAACTGGACATGTAAGAAGCTGCCAGTCAGTGGTTCTACCATGGTGTACACCTTGGGTCTTCATCCAATGTTAAAAGCTGGATAATTATCATATGAAGCTTGCTGTTGATGCCACATTAAACCAACAAATAGAAAAAAGTTAAGATATTGTGTCATGTTCAAGATTCATGTTTATTGTACAAAGATCAAAGAAATTCTTTGACTCAATGTTTTACTTTTGAGTATTTAATTTACATGTGTGATCTAGAGTGGTTTTTATGTCCCCGTTTTGGCCAGTTTGTACCAAACTATAACTTTGCCTATAAATTTTTTCATGACAACCTCTACAAAACCTGTGCAGTAGGTCAGAGGTCAAGGTCAACCTTAGGAGGGCATTATGTTTAAAAAAAACATCTTGTTATATTTCAGATTAATGCTATATCAGAAGATGATGAATGTTATGATTTTCGACGAGAGAGGGTCATAGTTCATAGAACCCATTTATATTATATAGATTATAAATATACACCTGTCGAATGGGACGTAACTCTGGTAGCACAACTCAGTATGGATAGATTACAGGTTAGGGATTTTAAGTCTTTTAAAAGCTGTCTGTACAGAATTCACAATGTATTTATGTTCAGACAGACCTGTGAACAAACGCCATCCTTAGGAAAGACAAAATGTGGCCTTTATTGACAAATTGACAAGTGACCTTTATTCAGATACCATTTTGTTCTAAATTATCAACAGTTTTTGATTGAAGGAATTCATTTACTGAGTGGCCTTTATTCAGAGGTAACCACTAACACAGGTTTAACTGTACATCATTAAAAAATGATTGGATATAAATATATCACTAGCATAATAATTGTAAAATCCTCTTCTATTTCCTGATTAAAACAATTCAGTTACTTACAAGCTGATCACAACATCATTTGTAGATCGTCTGCTATTGTGATCCTGCAGTGTCTGCGTTGTGCAAAAACTTTAATGTAGCTCTTAACAAGGTGGATAGATCTCACTGAGGCGGTCAAGCGACAAGTGTTGGTACCGCTTGTGGCGCTTTTGTTCTACCTTGACCTTGATGATGCTGATATGTACAGCGAAATTCATGATTTAACAGATGTACAAACTTCCATGTAATTTTAAGTGCAGTTGTGCATACTTTTATTGTGTTCATATTGGCTTGTATGATTTAATGTATATTTTTCAGATGTTGGAGACTATATGTAAACACTGGGAAGGTCCAATCAGTTTAGCACTATACATGTCTGACGCTGAAGCTCAACAGTTCCTACGTTATGCACAGGGATCTGAAACTTTAATGAACAGAAAAAATATTGCGTATCATGTTGTGTATAAAGATGGGGTAAGTTTCTTTCATGATTTGAAATAATTTAACTGCTAACTATGATTGGTAGGCCATTCATACGAATTGTTTGTTTGCAGTAATTGAGTCAGCGTCTGACTCACTAAAAAATCCCCTACACACAACATTTTATAATGATTTGACAAAATGTATTGTTTGTTATTATTCAAGGTTATCATTTTCAAGCATGTTTTTTGGTTACTGGTAATAAAAAAGATGATTGTCCTATCCAACTGTTCAAAGTTTAGGTTATGCTACTGCAAACAATTTTTAAAAATGGCTTTACCATAATTTGTGTTTTAGCATCTATTTTTACTATTTGTCTAACCTGCCCTTTATGGCTATGCTATGATTAATTAAAATCTTATTTTTTATTTCTTACCATTATGGATATGAAAATTCAGTCTTTATATCACCTGCACGACACTCCTTTGTTATAATTCTTGCTCAGCGCAATTTCTACCCATACTGGTTTGTACATACCATTGCTTACAATTACTATTGTTTTTACTTCAGCAAAATTATCTTGTAAATCTTTTCCGTAGTTATTTTGATTTCCGAAAAATTATCTTATAAATCATTTATATACTTGTTCTCATTTCAGCAATATTATCCTGTGAATTATTTACGTAATGTAGCCTTGGAGAACATACAGACAGAATATGCATTTTTATCAGATATAGACTTTCTGCCCATGTATGGTTTATATGAGTACCTGAAGAAAGCTGTAGCCATGTCTAGTATGGATAAAGAGAAAAAGGTAAAATTAGGCATCATTAGTGTCAGAGCATAGGAAATAATCAGTGACTTGTGATAGTAATATAGTGTCTTAAACACTCACAAGGTTCTAATTAGATGTGAAAATTTGAATTTCAAAGTCAAATATGATCTTTGGCTGATTATTATTTAAAAATCAGCAAAATGTCTTATATTGATATATATAAATATTGATACAAATTCTGAAGTCAGCATCAATATTTTACTACTATTATAAGGGTCAAGCCCTTATCCCTATTCTACAAATAATCATATATAAATAATATATATACACTGCACCAGACCACCACCCCCCCAAAAAATGTTTGTCAAATTCATTAAAAAATCGCCTGACCCCAAATTTAAGTGACATCAATTGCAATGAAATGTTGGTCCTTTATTCCAGCTTTAGGTGCTCAGTACAAGCATAATGATAATTCTTGTTTTGTTAACTAGTGCAATACTAATACCCTGAAATGAGAAAGGTGTATTATATAATTGACAAAATAACAATTCGAGTGCTCAGCGCAACACTATCGTAACTTGTTCTTATTTCAATATGAGTTACGACACTCTTGCGTTGAACCCTCGCATTCAGTATTTTTCAAATATTTCTACCTTAATACCTTTATTGTTATCAGGCTTTGGTTGTACCTGCATTTGAAACTCAGAGATACAGATTTTCATTTCCTACATCAAAAACAGAGTTATTGTCCTTGCTGGATTCTGGAGAACTTTACACATTCAGGTTAGTTGTCTAAATGCTATCAAATTTCAATTAAGGGATATACAGTCAAACCTGTGTTGGCAGTCACCTTCAATTAAAGGCCTCTCTGTGAATAATGGCCATTCTTTTAAAACCATAATTGATTATTAAAAGCAAAATGACCAACAAATAAAGACCACCTATCAATATAGGCCACAATATGTATTTTCTAAGGATGGCCTTTGTTCACAGGTTTCACTGTACATGATTCTATCTAAGAACACTGTTGTATTAAGAAACAAAAATTGTGTAACAAATACTCTGATTTCAATTGTTAAAAGTTGAAATGAAAACTTCACATTAACTTTTGTAATTTATGATGTATGATAAATTTCTATGTTGACCTTCAAGTGAAATTGTAAAAGCAGTAAAACTTCACTCAGCAACCATCTGAATATAACGACCACGTTCAGACTGGTTTTCAATATTTTCTATACTTGATAACAAGACCGTCATAATGTACTGCACATACTTTGGAAAACAAAAATTTGGTCGGTCTTCTCTCACTGATGCACTTTTGCACAGGTTTAACTGTTATTATATATTGTTTAGATTTTATTTGATTAAGCAATTCATGGCTTGTTTTGTGTCTTTACCTTTTTATTTTGCAATTAATTTCAGGTTCCATGTTTGGGCAAAGGGTCATGCTGCCACAAATTATGAGAAATGGCGAAATGCAACAGGTCCTTATTCTGTTGCCTGGGAACAAGATTTTGAGCCTTATGTCGCTGTACATAAAAATATACCGCAATATGATCAACGCTTCATTGGCTTTGGCTGGAACAAAGTCTCTCATATTATGCAGCTCGATTCTGAAGGGTAAGTTGATATTCTACACTATACATGAGTACAACAGTTTTTTTGCTTTCCTATGGCATCAAATAGATAGCTTCCCTTTGTCATTAACCAGGTTGCTTTCCTTTGTTATCAGTTAGATTGCTTCTTATTGTTTCTATTAATTTAAGATTTGACTTTACTCATTAAATATCATCTTTCTTATGTTTCAGGTACGAGTTGGTAGTTCTTCCAAATGCATTCATCATACATATGCCACATGCACCAAGTTTTGATATTGCTAAATTCAGATCAAGTTCCTTATACAGAAGGTTAGTGAATTAATGCGGTAATATGGGGATAATTTTGTTCTGTATTTGTGAACATTATATAGTTGAACACAAATGAAACTGGGAAAAAGAACCAAAAACAATTTGGTCAAAATTGCTATTAAAAATATTTGTTTAGGTTTGGTGACTTTTTGATAAATAGGTAATGTAACTGCAAACCAGCACTTTTTAAGGATGACATGTGCATAAAACTCTCATGAATTTCATTCCTTATTTTGTTGAAATATATGGGGTCTAATTTGACCCTTAAAATGGCATTTTGGCTCTTGAAATAAGCAAAATAAGGCTTCTGACACTTCTTCTATTACTAGGAAATTTTGTTGACTTCAAATTATTACAGTCATTTTTACTCTCAACTTTTGACATCTAGTGAAAACTCTGGTGTATATTTCAGATGTTTGAAGACATTAAAAGCAGAATTTCAAAGAGACTTATCACAGAAATATGGAATCAAAGCACTGAAATATTTGTCTGTAGATTGATGATGGTACCAAGTACTCACACTCCATGGATGCCAAAATATGAGTTTCTCGGGTCTACCTCTAGGTTAAAGCATTCAAGTTTGCAAATGACCCTGGTTGTTGGTGCAGCGCTAAACTTATGTGGAAGAAATAAGAAATGCACTGTGATAGTCTTTTAATGAAAACACACCTGTCATCCAAATTTATATACAGTACAACCTCTCCAGAGCGGCCCTCTGTAGAGAAACAACCTCTCTATAACAATGCCTTCAAAATTTCCCTAAGCTGATACTTACTATAAATCTAACCTCTGTAGAGCGACAACCTCTAAACAACGGCCAATATTTGCAGCTCCCACAGGGTGTTGCTCTACAGAGGTTGTACTGTACATGTAATTTCATTTTTGGGTAGTATTATTATGATCTCTGGCATAGAGTGACTATGTTTAGAATGAGTAAATATTTATTAAATATTTTATAGACAGTCATAAACTTTTGTTTATGTCGCAATAGTGTTAGATAGGTTAATGAAAGAAAGTGTTGTTTTGATAGAAATGCAGATTTCTAGTTGCTCAAACACAATGAGTTAAGCATAAACCAGACACATACTGTCAAATATCTAGTTTAAACATTGCAGTGTTTATGCATACAAATTGTGTTGCCATTGATTGCTTAACTAGGTGTTTAGATAAGATTCTTTGTATAATGCCTCACTAGGCTGTAGGTCTGGTTAGAATGTTTTCCTTGAGCTAATGTCTCATTATTTTGTCCTATTGAAGTTTTAAATTAAGTTAATCTGCATTGATTTCAAGACTGATTCTTTCCAAAATAAAAAAACATTTGTGATGCTAGTATATTTTTCTGCATTCTTGATATGAACTAGCTTTATTAATATTATACTGCCTACATATAATAATCTTACTTATTATGAAGCCCTTAATCTGACTGCAGTAATCAGTATTTTACTTGTTTGTGATATTCGTATATTAATGTTGTAACTTCTTGTATAAGATTAGAAATGTGACTTGAGCATTCACAAAAAAATTGTCTTACATCTCTTGTGAATGGACCAGCATTGACACTAATTTTTTCAAATATTCCAAAGTGCCAAAAAATGCCTGGTAAAATAAAAGACAAGTTTACCTGATTTTGGAAGTGTTACTAGAGAAGTACTAAATGGGTTTATGAATGATAAATCTGTATACTTCATATTTTCATTTTTTATATTTAAATACATTGTATAAGGTTAGTGTTTTTTTTTTGTTTTTTTTTTACTTTTTACAATACACTTGCATCGATAATTGCATCATACGTGAGTTTATGTACTTAGTGAATTCTGCATAATTAATTCAACTTTATTATTGCTCAAAAGTTGAATAAAATACTTGACCATTATTGTAATGTATGTATATTGTCTTAATCAATATAAATGTCATGCTCAGTAATGAGAGTCATAAAGTTTCTGTAGTTTCCCTTTTGTTTAGCACATCTGGAATTAATGATCTATAAACAGATTACATTTAACTAACAAAGTGTCAATGTTTGAACATTTCTGAACTTGAAACATATTTATTTCCCGTATTTTAACAGCAGGAAAGTTGAAGTTTAGTTCACACATGTCAAGTTTCACAAATTATGGCTTCTAGTCTAATTATTTCCATATCTCTGTACATGAAAATCCCTGAATTTCACTGGTAAATTGGCTCTGCGTTTCAACAGCATCCTGTGAGACTAGTCATGCTGTTTATTTTGGCGTTTGTTATACCCATTACGATGAGAGTGTTTTTCGTGGAATGGTCTGACATGAGATATGTTACAACGTGTAACTTTGCCATCAGCTGCCTTCATAATGACACATGTCCCTTTTTGATTTATAACTTCCATTGGTTTTCCTTCCCACAATGATGATGTCTTATTCCCTTGTTATTTTTGTGTAAGTATGGCCCCTACACCAAATGGACTTCCATCAACAATTATCTTGGTTTCTGCATGTTGATCATAGTAGCTTAATACATCTGTTGTCATGAGTTTTTGTTTTAACGTCTCAAATGCATGTTGCTCTGTATTGGACCATTGCCATTCTGATTTCTTCCTGGTAAGTTTACGGAGCGGTTCTGCAAAGTAGCAAAGTTCGGCACAAATTTCGCACAAAGTTAATTACGAAAGTACTTGTTTTGGATTTTCAGGAATTATGAATGCCTTGACTGCTTCCACTTTGGCTTCGTCTATTTTGATTCCCTTACTCGACTGGGTGTGTCCCATGAACTTAATTTCTTGTTTGTTAAACACGCATTTATCTTTGTTTAGAGTTGTTTTTGTTTTTCCTTGATTCGTTCAAGTAACTGATTGAATCATCTATGTTAGTCTTTTAGTTTTCCTATTCCTTTGAATCTGTCCTGAAATGACCCGAGAATTGTATTTGAGTTAAATTCACCTGAATGACCTGTCTCGACTGGACTCTGTACATTGTTTAGCATTCCAATGCGTAATAGGCCCATTTGTAGTTTTGTACTGCTGATTTATGACATAGGATTCCACGGCCAGGCTGATTTATCACTTGAAATTTGATTGTGTGAACATTTTGGTTTAACTTGACCTATAGATTTGTTTTCACCAGAATTTTCTATGGTTATTTGCTACCGTACGGATATATTTTCATATTTGATTTCTTTAGAACATTGGTTTTGGCATTGTGAACTTGTTGTATGTTTGCTAATCAATTACATTCACTGAGCTTCCCGAATAAATTAATACATTTGTAATTTTGCCGTTTATGCACAGATCTACTGTAGGCAAATTATTTGACAAGTTAAATACGTGAACATCCATTTGTTGGTTTTCTATGCTATTTACTCCTTTTGTTTTGCACATTTTTGCAAAGTGTCCGACTTTCTTGCAATTTAAACATGTAACTTTTTGTGACCTCCGGCAGTCTTTAACGTAATGTCCGTTTATTCCACACATTGTTGTTTTTGCATTGTATTGCTTTCCTTGTCTCTCAGGAGGTAGATAATTGGTTCTTTGTTTGGTTGAATAACTCTGTTGGTATATCCGTTACGGTTTTGTGTGAATTTTGTTCCCTGCAAAATTGGCATTATTATTTTCTGTCATTTTGTCAGAATGTAACTCAGCCAATTCAAATGATCTAGCGATTGTTTGAACTTTTTCAAGTGTCAGTTCTGTTTGTTGTAACAATTTTCTTCTCAGCAAGTTATTGTTGCATTTTTCGAGTACTTGATCGCGTATCATTTCATCTTTTTGGTTTTCTTGAAATTCACGTGTCATAGCTAATTTTGATAACCTAACAATAAAATTATCAATGGTTTCATTTGGTTCCTGAACCATTTGGCGGAACAAATGCCTTTCAAATGCTACATTTTTCTTAGGTGCAAATAGTTATTTAATGACTGGATTGCATTATCGTAAGTCATTCCAGTTTCTGGTAACATTTCAAAAATATCCTGAATTTGTCCCCCTGCAAGTAAATTCCTCTTTTGCTTAGCACTTATGTAATAAGTGAATCTTTTCACATATTGTTCCCATTTTTTTGCCAAGTTTGTGTTCTGTCCTATCACTAAAAATGGTGAAGGCATCGAAACATCCAGTTTAGCAGACATATTTCAAGTATGTCTTTTTTCAATTTAAATCTAGTTATATCACTGTCATACTTGTTTTAGTCCTTAAATCCAATTGTTTTTGTTTCGTGAACTATAAAAAAAAATTCATCCTATGTACAAGGTTTTGCATATTTGTGGCTGAATGCAGAATAGTATAAGATAGGTATTTCAGTAAGTTGTTAGTTTCTGTTAATTTGATATTTGGATTAGAATCAAGGGCAAATCTTCTATAAAGTAATACAAGCTATTTTCACTTTTGATATATTGATGTGCACTTTTTTATATCCCCACCCACTAACAGTGGTGGGCTGTAATGGAATCACCTTAAATGTCCCAAGGCTTTGTGTTCCCTCCCATTTCTTTTCAGGGCTGTAACATTATTGTTCATTGATGGATTTCAACACAACTTAGCATAATTGTTCACCTTCATGAGACGGCGTGTTGTTTGTAAGGACCAGGCTTGTACCTCCAAGATTAAGGTCATACTTGAAGGTCAAACATTAGGTTTGCTTTGTCTAGACTGCAACTCAATTGTTTATTGAAAGGAATCCTATTTCTTTATTGTTAAGAGGAAAAGAAATGTCTGTGTCAAAGAGACAAGTGGGGGTATTCATCACGTCTGTGATACTTTTAGCTCTAGTTTACAATAATTCTTCAAAGACTGTTCTATCTTATATAGACATAGCTTTTTAAAGATTCAGGGCTTCCTGTTTTGTGCCATAAATGGAATGTTTAATATTCAGTACATACTTCACAACTATCATGCAGTGAATTAAAATCATTTAATGCATAGACAAAAATACTGTGACCTGCTCAAGAGAAAAAACTGCAGGTTAAGCATCAAAGTCATACTATCACAACTAATTTACAGTATTTGGTTATTTTCTCACTTGATGGTTAGGGAATGTTTTTCTATCAAGTTTTTTAATGTATTTTGTTTACAGCATTATTGTTTTAATGTATTTATTTAATCTCAGATGTTGTGTTCTCTCCCTTGTGTTACAGTTTATAGAGAAGATGTATGCATGCAGCCAATAACTTTAGTATCAGTGAGACTAAGTAATTTAGTTACAAAATAAAAATGTACACTCTCTGTATATCTCATTTTTTAATATACACAAACCTTACATAATACTTTTTTGGAAGGGTTATCTATGTTTTTTCCATATTTTTATTTATGTTACTTTATTATTATGATGTATGCAGTATTTATATACAGTAGACTGTTTTTGTAATAAAAGGACAAAATGTTCAATGTTGTTGATAGTTTTTATTTCAGCAAACATTGCAGTGTTTTATAATACATGTAGTTTGCGTAATAAATTTAAATAATCATATTAACTATGTTTATATGATAAACAGCAGAGGATATTACTCAGGTCTGAATCTTTGTCGCAAGTGGTCATACCCTTTCATGAAAATTTGACAATTTGAATATTTGTTTTCTAAACTTATATTAATTACATGAAAGTTTATATAGAATGTCAGTTTCATGATATTTAACTTTCACTTCTTAGTTACAATGGATAACTTAGCAGTGATCGAAGACTGTTACATGTCTCAGATTTAACCAACATTTAAAACATGAACAAAATGTATGTCGTAAACATTTAATACCACATTTTCACCACAGTTCTGATATTAAAAGAAGGTCCTCACAAGTAGTCAATAAGTAGTGTTACCTAGATTGATTTTGGTTGCTCGTTACCTGGGTGTACACAGGACTTCTTTCAAATGACAACACTAGACCAGAGAACAATTATAGTTGAACATATTCAACCATGTACGCATATGTAAATTGAGGTTTCACATTGCCAATTAAAGTAGTGCATACATAAATGCTGAAATCTTGATTTCTAGACTGCAAATGTCAAGGCCAAACTATCTAATAAATTTCTATTTTGTTTGTTTGTTTCATTGGGTTCAACGCCCCTTTTTTAACGGTCAGTCATATGAAGTGGTCAGTTCAACTAAGCATGGTTCCTGGGAAGAACCAGTACTAAACTCCTATTCTCCGTAGGCAACTGCCTACTTTCTCACATAAAGATATGTGGTCGGTATTTTGGCACGTCCCTCTATCAGTGAGAGATTACAGTGATTTGAAGTCAGCAACCTTAACCACTCGACCATGAAAGTGGGTCTATCAATTTCAACAAATGACAATACAAATCAGACAGATCTTCCTATGTTAGGTATATACAAATTGGAAGTTTCTTATTTGTTCAGTGTACATTGTTTACCAATCAGAAGTTCCTTTTAAGTTCAGTGTACAAACTTCTGGCTATCTACATTCTTTATGTATAACAACAACTCTGAAATTACAATTTCAATTTATTTAAAGCATTTTGTATACTCTTCTTAAGAAATGTTTCATTTTTGTCTAGAATTATCTCAACAGATGTCTTCAAACTCATAGAAAATAATTTACTTTGTTTATTCACAATAGCAAATAATAACTTTCCAAATTTCAAATTCTTTGCCATAATAACTGCAACTTTCTCAAAACATTTCATAAGACCAGACAATGAGTCTGTTGTTGTTTCACAACCACTGTCAATAACTAATTGTAAAACAGCTATTTTCAATTCTGTTAATATAAAACACGTCTGAACAATTTTGTGAACAAAATAACCCCTAGTCTGTGCATTTAACCCTTCTTTCAATATTTTACACAAGATCTCACTCTGAGCAGAGTTGAAGTCTGTTATTCCAAAACAAGGAACAATAACACTGTCTACTGTATGTTTTGAATACTTTTGACACACAAGAGTTACGGCCCCTGACAATTTTCGGGATGCATTCTGGGATAGATGCAGGATCCTGCTTCCAAATACATGTTTAAGAAAAGCAACAGTTCCATCATAACTCAGAGTGTCTGACAGACAACATAGATGTTCCGAGACTAACTCAATAGAATCATCGGACATACTGTCAAAGTCAATAAGCCTGCAAAATGTCTCTATATTTCTTATTGAAAGTTCAGACACCTCTTTCAATTCATCAACTTCACTTTCCCTCACACAGTTCTGCCAAACTTCCTTCAACCTCAAAACCAAGACCTCTATTCTCTTCAATTCTGTATCATTAACATCATCATCATCATCTTTACCATCAGTAATCTCTGCTGACTGCTCATCGCCATGCTGATCCCTTACACCATCTTGGAGAACTTCTTCTTTTGGCAGTTCAGAATCAGGTCCAATTTCTTCAGATATTTCTAGTTTTCTACGTTTAGCCTCTGGTTCCTGGCTTGTATCACTGTCCGATGTGTCAATAATAATACACTCCTGGGAACCATTAAAAGAGGATTCAGAAACTTGCTTGAGGTCCAGTTTTTCTGCAAGTGAATGTGATACAATATCTTAAGAAACAACAGGGGTATCTGTGGTTGAGTGGTTATAGTCTATGACAGACTAGTAATAGCTAGCCCCTCATCCCTACAAGTTCTAATTTCTAAGGGTTGAGATTTTACCTAGGTGTACGCCTAGGGTCTCTCTGCCTTTAAAGCTGGAAGTCGCCAAATGATCCAGGTTTTGGGAGTGATGTTAAACCTTTAAGTTTAAATCTAAAAGGAGAAACAAATGTTGACCACAAGAAATACAATTCAATTAAAAAGGTTTGATAATGTGTTTATTTAAGTAAAACCTTCAACATTCATTCACCATTTTGGACACAATAATGTGTACAATTTAAAACACAAAAACATCTCTGACTTCAAAGAATATATTTTACGTAAGGCCACCCTTATTAAATTGTTGATTTGCAGTTACCAGTTTACACATAATGTGACCCCAACTTTTATCCGTGGGTAGATAGGTATTTAGGCATCTTATTTATTTTTGTTTACATTATATCATGTGCCAAAAACTAGAAACTGGAGGAAAAAAAGAAAAGAAATTTGGGGGTCAAAATTGCTGAAAATTTTGTGGGTCAAGGGATTTTTTATTGAATCAGTTGCGTAACTGGAGACCAACAATTTTTCACAGATGAACAATTATGTAAGGTAATCACAGATATTATCATTACAAACACCCAGTAGATACTGCACATTTCATCCATTCTGATCACTCCTTGAGATAATAAAGTTTAACTTTTAACCGTTCCTTCCACTAAAGACAGTCACATGACTTCAGTCATTTCTAATTTATTTTTTGGTTAAAGAAAACCCAGGGAAGAGAAGATGGTTAAATGGGCATTTATATCCCAACTCTTATTTAAATAATTTTTCCTCGTTCTTTATCAGGCCCGGTGTAAAGCATTGATACATGTCCTGCGATTTTCTAGACAGTACTTGGCTCAGTAGTTAGGATGGAGACATGGAAAGTGTCCCTGAAATATCAAAAGATTTGAACCCACAACCTTTTAGTTTAGTAGTCCAGCGCATTACCGCTAGACCACAGACCATCCCTGACTACAGTCAAATTACAGGTAACAGTAACATACCATCTCCTTCAATTGATCTTGTCACATTATTCAGAGAGATATCATTATCTGTACCGTACAACTTCTTGAGCCAATCACCATAATTCTACAATTAAAAATTACATGGCTGTACTAGATAGAATAACATAAGCAATGTCAAATCAAAGGTGTTCCAAATCAATTTGAACTCAATACAAAGTCATGCTGGAAGACCAATAATGAACTACAGTGTTTAATAATCTTCTTTGAAACATGACATTGAATCAGCAGTATTTTTTACAAGGTTTAGCATCGGTACAATAGCCAGGGTCATCTGCCAACTTCCGAGCTTTAATGACGAAGGAAGACCTCAGGTATGCACCTTGATAGGATCACCAGCCTTCTGTAAACTAAGGACAGCTTCCTCACATGTCAAATTTGCTTCCCAGTGGACTCACAGCAGCAAGGGCCAAGTGGTTTCTAGTCACCTACAATAACCACTTGACCTTGGAGGCCCTGAATCAATCATATACATGTACAATAATTATTGATCTAGACTGCTATTTGTATCCCAAATATAACCGTTGAATGGAACTTCTAGTTCTTGCCTGTTACTGTCTGACTCCCAATTTGATTTTTTTACCTGAGATTATAATTTCACACAATATATTTACAGTAAAACCTCGATTATCCGAACACCGATTATCCGAATTATAATCGACTGTATTTGATAATATTGCAAAATTTAAGCTTTATGATTCACCAATCCAAGGAAAGGAGTATGAAATAAGATTTGTTGCACATGCTTGTTCCTGCTAAATGTCATTAATGTTCAAAGCATGTGAAATTATGTGCCAGGGAAGTCGTTAGGCGGTTCATTTGCTATTTCTGTATTGGAATTTTCTCATTGATCCACGATATACGACCCTAGCAGGATATTACATATAGTGCAGAATTACAAGCATACACAAATATGCTTTTAAAATATCAATGCAGCTTCTCTTTATTACAGCATCAATTGCTTTTAATGTCAAAATATCTAAATATTGTGACATTTGCTGTAGCAGCAAGATATATTATTATACCTCACGTGACTTATTTACTCTATAGTCTTATGTGACGTCAGAGGGTGACAATCCGTAATGTTACCCTCTGACATTACATTTCGGCCCGCTTGCCATAACGAAACTGCCCTCACGCGCTCACGCGATATTACCGGGTGTCAGGTTTTATTCTGTCTCTGTCGTATCGAATACTATCCTTGTCTAGACACTTTAGGCACTTAGTAGAATATAATTTTATTTTGACATCCGGTTTTGCAGTAGACATTTTGACAGCAAAAGTAACTATGGTGTCAGAAAGAAGCTTCGTTTCAATTCCTATTATAGTTTTCGTTATATTTGTTAACATGTTTGTTAATATTGTTTTGTTCGGTATAATAAAATAAATATCACATCCCACATAGGGTGATAGAACGTAATGTTCACCCTTGACAAAGTAATGTCAACCTCGGCTAACGCCTCGGTCGACATTACTTGTCTCGGGTGAACATTATGTTCTATCACCCTATGTGGGATGTGATATTTATATAATGTTAGTTTTCATCTTAACCAGTAATTATATACTAAAAGGTATTTGAACGTAACTTAGACTATGTGAAAAATGATTAATGCTTCAATTAGGATGTGTTACTAATTTTCATCACTTAAACAATTTAGGGGAGTAATATAATAACCAATTAAGGGGAGAAAAGTAACTTATCAATATAAGGCAGTAAAAAAATTGTGCTCTAGCAGGAAAGCATGTGGAAAAGGTAAAAAAGTGCATGGACCGTTTCTCTGGCTTTATAAAAGTCCAGGGTCACAGAAAAATTAGCATAGTTTGGGTTACCAGAAACTAACCATTCTTTTTAACATATACAATTTAAAAACAAAAACAAAACAAAAACATTTACAATGCCAGCCTAACCTCCCATAAACAACAGATGATTTTTCACACTGCACAATGTAACCTCTCTAAAGCAAAGACCTCTCAACAACATAATTTTGCTTCTCTCAAAGGTGGTTGCTATGGAGAGGTTACACTGTACATGCTTACATTTGATTTTTCTGCAAGTTGCAATAGTTGTCCATAAAGCTGTGAGAGTCTTTCTGTATGTTGTATCACAGTCAGAACAAAGTCCTGTATGTAAACATCTGGTAAAATGTAAGCTTGTCGTGTCAGGAATTCCATGAAATTGTTTCGCATTTGTGAAGATAAACAGAGGAATCTGGGTTTACTGAAAATATCAAATCAAAATATAAGTAAGAATTAAATATTATATACAATTTCACAAAATAAGAAAACAAATTGCTATAGGTTTAGAAGACATTTAACTCCCAGGGCTCAACAATTCCAATCATCCTCGCAATTGAGAGTTGAAACTGATCAAGGACGAGTTGAAACTGCGCTGAAGAACAAAGTTGAAATTCAAATATTGTCATTCACGAGTAGACTGAAAAAGATGTGTCATTACCAGACTCCCAAAATAAATGCTTTACCAACTTTATCTTAATTTTCCATTGGTACAAATAATGAATTTAGTACAAAATTAAAAAAATATTTCATTAATCTAGTTAATAAAAATCTACTCAATTAATGAACAATACTGTTACATAAAAAACAAACATATGCTTTTAAATGTGATCAAAGGCCACCCTTGAGAATGATTATAAAGTAGCCTTTATAGACAGGTGTTTTAAATAATCAATGACAATTTTTAAAAGAATGACCTTTATTAACATGGTGGCCTTTAATCGGAGGTAACTGCTTACACAGAAATGACTATACCTAGATATCATTTTATTTTACTTCACTTACAATACAAGCTTATTTCCATCTATACATGGCTCATCTCTCACAATAGCAGGTATCAGACTGTGCCAGTCAGGTTTACACCCATACTCAGATGATGTTTCGTTAATGAACCATTGAATTCCATTCTCAACAGATTGGTTTAAGTTCCTGAACAAATTGTGCCATTCTCTGGGAAGTCTTGAGATGATAGTGTCAGACCAATTATTTGTAACCATTCTAGACCATATCATTAAAAATGGACTGCACGCCTACAATTAGAAAAGGCAAAGTTATGTATACAGTGTAAGGCCTAAAAATGTTTCTTTTTGGTTATATGCTCATTAAAATCAGGGCAAGTAGGTGTGGGGGTCTCTTACTTTTTATGCTCTTGAACACATGTAGAAAGGTAAAAAGTGAGATTCTGAGATTATGGATTTTGCCGTTCCCCCATCAAAGTCCCATAATCATATAAAATCGGTCATAATAGTTCCTGTTTGTTCTATAACAGAGGAATCCAGTGTGTATTCCTCCCGAGCGTACTTTATAGCAAGAAAAAATGTTTCCAAAACCACTATCGTATTTTTTTTCAATATCATTGAAAATAATACCATTTATAGAACAGCTAGCTGTGTTTTCCCACAGTCATATTATGCACACGGCAAGAAGTGACGTCACGGGCTCTATATATTTCAAGTTTACAAAAACAAAATTCACAGCGAAATGAGTGATTTTAGAAGAAAAAGGACTCGTTTCGTTGGTAATAATTATCTTGGGATAATATCAGCAATTGCTTGGTTTTTTTTGCATATATTTTTTATAGCAAAAAGCTAATGGGACTTCAAATAAAGTCTAGGGTTGTGGGGAAAAATTGAAGTACATGCAAGTTGGTTATATAACCAGAAACAAACATTTTTTATGCCTTTATAATATTATTATTCAATTGCATTAAAACTCCACAAGGTTGTGAAGAAGACCAAGGCAGAAACTGATCTAAATCAACTCATCAGTGCTCATTATATCGTTAATTACAAACAAAGACCTATACTATACTATATATATAGTACTAATAAATAGGTCTTTGCATGTTACACTTTTAGACATAGATTATACTAGACAATCTTTTTAAAAAATGCCTATGAACAGGTAACTAATAATCTTTTAACAAGTGTACGTACTCACGGTACTGTCTAGAATGTTTAAACACTGACCCTAACTTTAGTCAGGTAGTTTTATTTTGACAACAGTTACTGCCTGCTTTTAGTGCATTATTAAATTGTTTAATCAATAACTTAAGCACAGCGCAAAACAGCACATTGAAGTGTTTAGAAGTAATATGTTCAATTTAAAATGTGGACCTTTAATTCTATGAGACAAAGTAAAAAAATCACACAAAGTACGTTCTAAATCTGATGAGAAGACTGGGTACGAATGATACCGAGGACGAATATCAATTAAATAAAACTGATTGTGTGGTAGTATCACACAGTAAGACACAGTTTTGCAAATAAGTAATTACGACTGTTAAAAGTTGTAGATGATCCAAGGACTTGTATATAAGTCCTTGCGATGATAATAAAATGTCAATCAGTAGCTTACAAGCAAATCTATAGTGAAAACGATAATGCGAGTTTCAAAACAAAACGTTCTTTTCGCGCAATAAAATTTCGTACCCAGAACTATCGAATTAGTAATGACTCGCCACAAAGTAATGAAGACACGCCACAGAATGGTTAGTACAAAGTGTATATTGAATTGTATTATTGTACTTGTACATTCGTTTACGTTGTACCACAGGAACCTGCTATTCAATACTTTTTTTCTATTAAAAACATATTGTAACAGTCTTGGTTCGTTTTTATCATAGGAACCTGTTATTCAATAAAAAAAAATATGCTCATTAAAAAATTACCTACGTATAGAAAAAACATTTATACGTAATTTTTTATTTAAGCATAATTTTTTTTTGACTGAATAACAAGTTCCTGTGGTTTTTATGAACCTGCTATTCAATAAAAAAAAACAAAAAACATATATTGTAACAGTCTTGGTTCTGTAGTGATTCACTTTTAACAGCCTTGCTGTTGAGTTAAAGACATTGAATAGCTACTTTATAAGTACCCCCCCACCCCCAAATCTACATGTGGTCTTATCAGTATCTCTTAATTGTTTTATTGCCCCTAATCAGATTAATCCTGTCTGCATGGTCACGGTCTGTAGACTTGACACCTCTACAGGATCATAAGTTTTATTGATTTATGGTGATGATAAGTATATTACACTAAATTCCTGTTGTTTTATAAGCAAAGAGTAACTGATTATATATATGTAAACAGAAGCTAGTCTATCAATGACCCTAGCTGTCTATTTTATTACCCCCTACTGTGGAAATAGGGGTCTTGCTGGTCCATAAGTCAAATTCCTCGCATTCCTGGTTCAATGTCTTTAACTCTTCAGGGACATGGTTGAGTGTCCGCCTACAGTGCTAAGGGTCCTGGGTTCAATCCCCGGTGAGGACCAGATTTTTTTGCTCCTAGTTTAGTTTACTTTAATGGTGACAGCGGTGCTTGCCGAACTCATGCAAAGGCATGGAGTATCAAACTGAAGAGCTGGTGAGCTCTGATAAGTAAAAGGGGCAGGAGTGTAGTGATTGTAGAAATATGGCCACTTTCAACAGCCTTAATTGCTGTTGAGTTAACTCTTTAGCGACATGGTTGAGTGTCTGCCTACAGTTCTAAGGGTCCTGGGTTCAATCCCCAGTGAGGACCAGATTTTCTCGCTCCTAATTTACTTTAAAAAGTTTGTTTTTATGATCCTTTCTTCAAGTTCAATATGTATTGTATGTATATTAATGTACTACCTGATCACTGATCAAAGTTTGAAGACTTGTGTTCAATTTTATATACCTAAATTGATAATAGCTGTTACTAAATTCAATTAACTAATAACTAAATATATAAGGACACAGTTTCTAGGTTTACTGATGCTTTTACTTTCTATTTATTTATAAGTTGTCGCAATATTTATAACTGAAACAAGTTTTATGGATTATAATAAACAAGGTGAACAATAAATAAGATGAATCAAATACTCAAGAATCCTATACCCTAACCTAACTAAATAGTTTAAGTTTACATAATTATATAAATACCATGAATTTAGAAAGAAAGAAATATAATAATTTAGAACCCTGGTCAAAATATAATAAAGTATTCCTTAAATTTACAAAAGAGGTGGCAAAGTTCATCTACCTTGCAAAATTAATGTCAGTGAACTGAGCACTGAGTGCTGTAAACTGGTTCCCGTTGACTTGCCTTTGGTGCACTGCAAAGTGGAACAGGAACCATATATACCCTTTCAGGGAGAGAAATCATGAGAATTTCATGATACAGTCTTTTTGAATGACACAGGAGTATACTAAAACATGTACAGTGTAACACATAGACTGGTGGTTAAACAATGTGATTTTAAGTATATCAAGTGAATAAATAGACCTTGGACACCCCAATGACTAGACAGTTGAACAATATTATTTAATGATTGCTCGAATAGACATGTGTAGGAGGAAAACTACCTTTAGATTAAATGTATTTATGATCGAAGAATCAAAATGGACTTATTGTAATAATAATCAAGCATAGATGTTGGAGAGTAACTAAAAAGTCAATTCTGCCACAATATGTCCCAAAATGATAATTTATGGGGATAATTATTTTTAATCAGGTAGTTTTTTTACATACAGTATAGTTTTTTTTTATTGAATATCAGTTTCCTTTAATAAGTATAAGTTGTATAAAACAAACTGCAGTCACATCTATGTCAAGACATACTTTTTGTAAGTTGAAGGGCTTGTTGCTCCAGTTCAGAGCAATAATATGGCCATGAAATGGGATGGTTGTTAAAGGGAACTTATTTCTGCATTGAATAAGACCAGGCTTTTAAAAGTTCGTTTTAAATTGTTATATCACGGCCTAATGATGAATACGACTGGTGTATATTTTCGTGATTTTTGAGCCCAGGTCCCAGTTTCACGAACAAAATTGAGCAAAAACTTAAGTTTTTTTTTGGTGAAACTGGGGCCAGGAGGTCTGTGGGGCCTTCATATGCCGGCCAGAAGCTTCTGTGGTTGAGTGGTTAAGGTCGCTGACTTCTAATCATTGTAACCACTCACAGATAGAGGGATGTGGGTTCGAGCCCCACTACCAACTATGTCTATTTATATGAGAAAGTAGGCAATTGCTTTCGAGGGATGGGAGTCTAGTACTGGTTCTTCCCAGGAACGGTGAACTGTCCGCTTCATATGACTCTGACTGTAGAAAAGGAGCGTAAAACTCAATATATTTATAAAAATGTGATAGTATTTTTCTGTCGACCATCTTTTATGCCCCAAATCAAAGGGCCCCCTAATAGCGGCTTATAGTTTTGACCTGTCTAGCTGTCTAAACTTGTCTATAAAAGATCGCATTGTCCAAATATGGTAAAATCTTACGGAAAGATCCGGACAGACTCCTTTTTTGGCGTGGGGGAATTTCTGGAAACCTCTTCTTTTTGGAGCAGTATGTCATTGATGAAAGCTCATTGAAAACTTGCTCTGTTATGTGCATTCCCTTATGCTTAGCAGCTTTTCACCTACTAAGTGTCATATAAGGTAGATCAAACCAAATAAAGATTTGTTGCATTTTTGAATTATGAAATATTGTTTACTCACTTTCTTATTTAGCGATGTGATATATTGTATTGTGCGCATGCATTGTTACGAAGTCCACAAATATTCCTTAGCAGACGAGCCAGCCAACAAGGTATAATGTCAAAGATATCAGAATTTGAGAATTTGGTTTTATCTCAATTGAGGGAAGCTGCTGCTTCTGATGATCAATAAGTACTTTTGTAAGTACTGGAGCTGTATCATACTGATGAATGTTCGTATATAAGTAATGTCATATAATGTCTTTCCCCACATTATTATCAAACAACTCTCTCAGAACCATTGTACCAATGTCTAATTAAAAGATATTGGTTTCAGAATGTAAAGTGCTAAAATGAAAATGATAAATCAAGTAATTTGATGTCTTATGCATATCATTAAATCATAAAAAAGACCCAAATAATCAATATACTGTAGTCAGAAAATGTCATTCAAATCTATCAGTTAAATAAATAGACATTCAAGAACTGAGTTGTTCATCCTGAGTACATGTATATTAGAAATGTATAAGCTAGAGTAAAAAGAAATGTACATGGTGACAGCTAGGTAATATATATATATTTATTGTCAAATAGCGTAAAATATGACAGAAATTCTATTGAAAATAGTTGCTTGAAAGTCATGAATAGACCATTTTACATTATATTCTGTAAATGCAAATTAGAGTGAACCAATTAGGCCATCCTTAAAAAATATTTTGTCTGGAGTTATGCTACCTACTCACTGTCAGAAGATTTTTTTTTTCCGAAGAAAGCAAAAAAGGGAGAAATGTGTGCCCATATTGTTTGTGCCCTTGCAAATATTTTTAACATTTACACTAACAGACTGACTTTTCATTCATACCGGTATATGATGCAAGTCATATACATGTACGTGTATGTGAAGGACATTATACTTTACTTGTCTCTTAGCATAAAAAAAGCAAATAATCATTGGAAAGTTCAACAGCGCATTAATTGAAGACAATAAATGAAATTGCATTAAAATGCTTTGTTATACACAAACAAGTATCAGAGCAACACAATCATAAGTAACAGTAAATAATTTGATTTATTGGTTACTTCATCAGAATCTGTTTTGTTTTGTTTACAATGGATGACAAATGTTAAGCAGATAAGCACGCTGTAGAAATATACAGATTGCCATATTAAATTCTTGCTTTGTATGAAATTCACACTTATGTTTGATTCTAACAGTAAATGCTGTTGTGTCTTGAAGGTATTTGTGTTTTGTATTGAGACATGAATTGCATTTACAACATAGAATTTCATTGGCTATATTTTACACACTGTCATCCATGATGTTGTAACCATGCCATTCATTGGCAGACACAGAAGGAATTGTCCAATCAGATTCAATTATTTTTAGGTGGTAAACATGATTAGGTTATTGGCTGTGTTCTGAAACATTTAAAATAATTTTGAGATTTAGCTGTTTTATAATTGTTTAAAAGTGAATTCATTGGACTATGGATTTGTTGTGAGTAGTTTCTTTATGCATAAGTTCTTATTGACTGTTAAATAATAAAATTTTGCTGTATATTCTTGCTTTTGTGTTTTACCAATGGAGGGCTTTATAATTATATTAAGTATATACTTGTACATTGTACAAAGATCCTCTGCATGTGTGTTTACACTATGTATTACACAGTAGCCTAAACAAACATGGAAGAAAATTCACTGTGTGAAAGATGAGGACTGTGTTTAGAATTGAAATTGAAGTTATTGTTGGACATTGTAGTTTAAATTAATTATGACATTATGATACATTATGATACATTATTTTGACAAATGGAATTAGCATTAAGTTCAGGTGAGAATTATAGATACTTGTTAATCATCAAATATTATTTTACTGGTGCAGAAATGTACATTTAATCATTAGCTATTGATAAAAACTCATTTCAGTTATGTACTTTCTAGTAATTATGTAATATATTACAGATGTAAGAAGACATTTTTTGAAGAAAATAGGAGTACGTGTATCTGACTTATACGACGATAAAGGATAATGTCCGCGTGAAAGTTGAGTTATTGAAAAGTGTCCTCTTACAAACGTTAGAAGACACTTTTTGAATAGCTCTGCTGGGGGCATAGTCGTATAATGAACAATGCCACTTCTTTAGGATGCATAGCTAAAATGTCAGACGGCCATTTTGTCACAAATTCGAATTACCTTAAATTTAATTTTATGTTCCAGTATGTGTTTTAAACCTTTCAATTTATGATGTTATCATATCAGACTATGGATAATGCTGATTTGGTTTGTCCTAAAACCTTATTGCCAAAATGTGTGTACTAGTCACATATAGTTATATTTGTGTCATTGAATCTGATTAAATTCTATAATAATAATATCATGCTAACACGTCTATTTCATTATTTTTTACTCCATATCAAACATTTCGGCTGTATTAGCCTTCATCCGTGCTAATAAAATTTTTTGTTTATTATTTATTTATGCACACAACAACAAAATAGAAATAATAAAAGTGAGAATTCTATAGTTAAATATATATGTGTCAGATAATAAGATTATATCATGAGATATGCACGGGTAACTGTAGCATGAATAAATTGTTTATAAATAAATGATAAATAAATACTGATGTTAAAAGGTACATTTCAATGAAAATTCGAAGATTTTAAAGCATCAGAATTTTTTTGGCTTAGTATGTTTTCATTGATTGATTATATTCATATGTAACATACTGTTAAAACAACATTCATGCAAAATCCCAGAGAAATCCGTCATTTAGTGCACAAGTTAGGCCACAAAATGTAAATCATTGCTTCAGGACGATCACTGAGTTGATTTTGACATCTACTAAATTTACATAAAATAGATGTTATTTCGTCTTAACCGTTGTGAATAAACATAGTGAAGATTGAGGTACGCTAAATGAACACAACTGTTGGAACACATTTACCTTGATGACAATTGGTAAATTCGTTACATGTGAATGTTTAAGCAGTAAACAAAATGTCGGCTTTAATTTTTATTACTAGTATTTATTACTTTAGAAAGGACAAAAGATACATAACAAAAATATGTAAAAAATATGCTATTTAGGTATGGTTTAAAAATAAGATTTTCATTTGTTCTATCCACAAGTTACTACCAAACTTCACCACATATTATGGAGGTGGGGGCAGCTTTACATGGGATGTATAATATCTTCAGTCAAATTTGTCACCAACAGTTTGACCCTTGCCTAGGGCCTGAACTCACAACCACTTGATCAGTACACCAATGCTCTAACCACTGACTTATCCGGGCAGGCTATAATATGCATTTCATATAATTATGGATCTATATGAAGTTCGTATCTTTATTGTGCCAATGTTCTTCATATGATATTCAGTCAAATCTTTTTTAGTGATCACCTTTGAATACAGGCCACCCTGTGAGAAATGGTCAGTCTTTTAAAAACTGTCATTGATACTTAGAAAAAAAATTGACTTCTGAAAAAAGATCACATTATGTTATTTGCATGGCTGGCCTTTGTTCACAGGTTTGACTTTGTGTGTTAGTTGAGATATTTATTTTATCTATCCACTGACATATTTGGAAAAAATGTTCCAGTTTAGGGTGACTGCATGGACATTTGTGTGAAAAAAGTATTACACCACTTGATTGGGAAATTTTTATTCTGAAGAAAGTACCACTGTTTTAAAAAGTTTCAGTGATAATAAAAAATAAATTCTAGATTCTCCCAGCAGCATTGACTACAATAATTATATATTCAAACCTGTGTTACAGTTCACCACAGTCATCCATTCATCAGAGGTTTCTCTAGCATGCTATATTAATAAATGTGAACTATAGAGTGGATGTTGAATTTTATTCCTAGAGAGCAATTAATTAACTTAGTTTTAACTAAATAACATCTCAATAAATTATTATACAATATTATGAAAAAATAAAAAATCAGGTACTTGTTGCAGGTTGTTATCTTAGGTATGACTCAGTTTCAAGGTGGCTGCTTCGTTTTTTGTTAATTGATTATTGATTAGGAAATATAATTTGTACAACTGCTGATGTTTTTAATGCTTCATGGTTTATAGGATTTCATAAATACCTACTTTATTGCACAGCACAGTCTCTCCAGGGCCCTATCTTGAGCAACAACCTCCCTTCAACAAAAACATGATTTTTCCCACTGAGCAATTTAACTCTTATTTAACCTCTTTAGAGCAACAACCTCTCAATGGCAACATAATTTAGCTACTCCCAAAGGGTGTTGTTTTGGAAAGGTTGCATTGTATCTATCTTCAGGAAACACTGACTACTTTCTGTTCAGAATTAAAACAAATACATAAAAACTTTTTATTTCTTTAGTGGATTCTGGGACGAAAATTATGTTCATATTTGGTATCAATTTATTCTTAATTTTATGCAGATTAAGATGCATATGGATATGTATTATTTAATTAAGTGATTTCTTCATAAAACTGATTTTATTTCTTCATAAAACTGACTTTTTACTTCTTTTGCTTGAGAAGATAATTTTGGATAGCTTACAATTACAATTAAAGGATTAAACTGAAAGTTCATAGTTCACCTTGTGTTTGTGTTAGCAGGTATTTTTCTATTGAAAAAGTCACACATGTTGTCGAAGATTTCGTCATTTGAATCAATTGTAACATAGACTTTTATTGGTGAATATTGTAAACATTGATATTCTTTTTAATAACCTTGTCATTGATTGGTCAACAGAGGGTGCTTCTGTATCATACCAAAAAATATTGTATACAAATATTCATGTAAGCAATTTATATTTTTCAGTAAACAAAGAATAGATGAAGACTATACATCTTATATGGCAGCCACTACTAGACAAGAGGTAAGTGCTCAAGTTCTAAATCAACCCTATAGCATTACCAATTTCAGATGACAAAATTCCATGAAAATCTGTTATGTCAAAGTTGCCACAAGGGATATAATTATGTCTTTATTGAATCTTGGATCTTGTTTACTCTATCTGATCATTCTGGCAGTTTGGATGCTAAAATTTACAACAAACTTCACCATTTCAACAGACCCTCGGTGAATGCACTACGTTTACTGATTTGTACGTTGAGCAGAGGTTGTATCATTTAGATGCAGAATTAGTAATCAACTCTTAACACATTCTTGGCTTCTCACCAGTGATGATACACCAAAATGTGTTCTGTGTAATGCACCACATTCTATCAAACATTTGCTTATGGACTGGCTTGATGTTCAAAATGGCAATACTGTATTTATCTGGTACACAGCAGTGAATACAAAAACAATGAACTTAGACTATCATGAAAATCATAATAGTTATCTGTCAGTTAAAGTAATGGATGGTAGGACAAACAAATACGCATCACATATGACTTTGGTTGCAGTGAGTATGGGAATATTAGTTTAACTTAAAAATCGAGTATGATTACAAGCCACCACATATATTGTTGATTTGTAATCTTAAAAAAATGATGTTTCAACGCCTTCAAAATTAAAGTGTTGATGAAATAAGAAAGGCCAAACTAAATCACAATAAAATGTTAGCACAAAAAAAACTTTTTTCTCGATCATCATCCAAATCATGGTGGTCATGTCTCAAATCTTTCATCTCCTACTAATAAAGTTCATGCTTGCTTCACTGCAAGATGTTGATAACACTGTGGAAGAAGAAATCTCCAAAGTAAAGCTTTTCAAGAACATTTGTTGGGATCAAACCCTTCTTCAAAAATGAGGTGCTCAAAATATGCAAAATGATTTGAATGACATCAGTCCTGTCTTGTACCATATTAAAATTACAATTGCTAAGGTAGAGGATATTTTAAAACCTGAACTGTCCACACCTCTGTGTGACTTTTTTGACTAGTCACTGTCCTCTTCTATTTTTCCTAGCTGATGGAAAGACGCTTTTGTCACACCTGGAAACCATTCTCATGTTGGCAATTATCAACCTATATCTCCACTCTGTAGCATAGGGAAAGTCCTTGAAAGGGTAGTCCACAAGCATAAGTAAAACCATAATAGCAACAATGATCTTCTCCTCCAGCTTCAAACCCGGCTTTTTACCTTTACCACATGGCTTGTCTATACAACTTCTTCATTAAGGCTGTCAATTCCAGAGCTGTATTTTGTGACATAAGCAAGGCTTTTGACTGTGTCTTGCATCATGGTCTCCAGTCTATATAATTGGTTCTCATCTTATCTAAGTGGCTGAAAGCAAAATGTTTTTCTGCCTGATGCTCAATCAAAATGGAATGATATTATCCTTTTCTTTATATTTAACAATGACATTGTTTCTGACATCAGGGAAAATGACCATCTATTTGCAGATGACACCAGCCTTTACATAGTTGCCGGGGTTACATTAACTGCTTCACAAACACTGAATTCTGACCTTTAAACAATACCTCTTGAACAAAATTTGTTCACTTTTAATTGCTTCATTTTTTCGAGGGTGAATTCAGATTTTTAAATTTTTTTGTTTGATAGCGTCTTTGTACCCTTATTTTAACTTAAATTGTAGATTTTATAAAGCTAAGGAAAAATCAACTGCCTAAATAATACTCGTTTCTTATGCCAGTAGTTATTTCTATTAGGTAAAATGTCTTGACTTGACATGATTTGTATTTATATTTTTGTCATATTTTTGTAATTGTAGGGTTCTTTTTTGAAGTTCTAGGTATGCCCCCATTTCAAAGAAATGAGGGTATATATTGCTGGTTTGCTCATGTCCGTCTTTTTGCTCGTTTCTAATCAAACCTTGACTGGCCAATTCGACTGTTTTGGCCTCTTAGGTCTTCACTTGGTTTGAAGGTTGGTTAAATATAGATAGATGACCCCTGTTGATAAGGTCTATCAATAGGTCAAAGGTCAACTGTCCATTTGCCCCTTAGGCGGCATTGGTATTTCACAAAAACACCTCATTAGGTGAGCGTTTCAGTCCTTATTTTAAATCAAGATTATGACAAATGACTTTTGAAAAAGTTAGGTAGTTGATTTTTCTGAGCTTTATTCTTTATGAGTATTTTTACCAAACTTTTTTTTATCCCAGCAGTTATTTCTATTAGGTAAAATGTCTTGACTTGACATGATTTGTATTTATATTTTTGCCATATTTTTGTAATTGTAGGGTTCTTTTTGAATTTCTAGGTATGCCCCCATTTCAAAGAAATGAGGGTATATATTGCTGGTTTGCTCATGTCCGTCTTTTTTGCTCGTTTCTAATCAAACCTTGTCTGGCCAATTCGACTGTTTTGGCCTCTTAGGTCTTCACTTGGTTTGAAGGTTGGTCAAATATAGATAGATGACCCCTGTTGATAAGGTCTATCAATAGGTCAAAGGTCAACTGTCCATTTGCCCCTTAGGGGGCATTGGTGTTTCACAAAAACACCTCATTAGGTGAGCGTTTCAGTACCCTTATTTTAACTCAAGATTATGACAAATGACTTTTAAAAAAGTTAGGTAGTTGATTTTTCTGAGCTTTATTCTTTATGAGTATTTTTACCAAACTTTTCTTATCCCAGCAGTTATTCCTATTAGGTAAAATGTCTTGACTTGACATGATTTGTATTTATATTTTTGCCATATTTTTGTAATTGTAGGGTTCTTTTTGAAGTTCTAGGTATGCCCCCATTTCAAAGAAATGAGGGTATATATTGCTGGTTTGCTCATGTCCGTCTTTTTTGCTCGTTTCTAATCAAACCTTGTCTGGCCAATTCGACTGTTTTGGCCTCTTAGGTCTTCACTTGGTTTGAAGGTTGGTCAAATATAGATAGATGACCCCTGTTGATAAGGTCTATCAATAGGTCAAAGGTCAACTGTCCATTTGCCCCTTAGGGGGCATTGGTGTTTCACAAAAACACCTCATTAGGTGAGCGTTTCAGTACCCTTATTTTAACTCAAGATTATGACAAATGACTTTTAAAAAAGTTAGGTAGTTGATTTTTCTGAGCTTTATTCTTTATGAGTATTTTTACCAAACTTTTCTTATCCCAGCAGTTATTCCTATTAGGTAAAATGTCTTGACTTGACATGATTTGTATTTATATTTTTGCCATATTTTTGTAATTGTAGGGTTCTTTTTGAAGTTCTAGGTATGCCCCCATTTCAAAGAAATGAGGGTATATATTGCTGGTTTGCTCATGTCCGTCTTTTTTGCTCGTTTCTAATCAAACCTTGTCTGGCCAATTCGACTGTTTTGGCCTCTTAGGTCTTCACTTGGTTTGAAGGTTGGTCAAATATAGATGGATGACCCCTGTTGATAAGGTCTATCAATAGGTCAAAGGTCAACTGTCCATTTGCCCCTTAGGGGGCATTGGTGTTTCACAAAAACACCTCATTAGGTGAGCGTTTTAGTACCGTTATTTTAACTTAAGATATATCAAATAACTTAAAAAACTTAGATCGTTGTCTTCTTAAGTTTATACAAAAAAGAAGCTACGGAAAGATTGACTACCTAAGTATTTATACACCTTCGAAACCAATCTGTTGATGAAATAAGAAAGGCCATACTAAATCACTATAATTTAATATGTTACCACAAAAACTCTTTTCCCCTCAATCGTCATCGAAATCATGGTGGTCATGTCTCAAATCTTTCATCTCCTCCTAATAAAGTTCATGCTTGCTTCACTGCAAGATGTTGATAACACTGTGGAAGATGAAATCTCCAAAGCAAAGGATCTGAATAACATTTCTTGGGATCAAACCCTTCTTGATGACTGAGCTGCTCAAACTCTGCAAAATGATGTCAATGACATCAGTCCTTTTATGGACCATATTACAACTACAACCGCTAAGGTAGAGGATATTTTGAAACCTGAACTGTCCACACCTCTGTGTGACATTTTTGACTAGTCACTGTCCTCTTCTATTTTTTCCTAGCTGATGGAAAGACGCTTTTGTCACACCTGAAAGCCATTCTTATGTTGGCAATTATCAACCTATATCTCCATTCTGTATGATAGGGAAAGTCCTTGAAAGGGTAGTCCACAAGCATAAGTTAAGCCATAATAGCGGCAATAATCTTCTCCTCCAGCTTCAAACCTGGCTTTGTACCTTTACCACATGGCTTGTCTATACAACTTCTTCATTAAGGCTGTCAATTCCAGAGCTGTATTTTGTGACATAAGCAAGGCTTTTGACTGTGTCATGCATCACAGTCTCCAGGCTCTTCAGACTCAAACATTTTGGGATTTCTGGCAGTCTTTATAATTGGTTCTCATCTTATCTAAGTGGCTGAAAGCAAAATGTTTTTCTGCCTGATGCTCAATCAAAATGGAATGATATTAAAGCTTGGATTCCACAGGGGTCAATTTTGGGCCCCCTTTTTTCCGTATATTTAACAATGACATTGTTTCTGACATCAGCGAAAATGTCCATCTGTTTGCAGATGACACTAGCCATTACATAGTTGCCGGAGTTCCATGAACTGCTTCACAAACACTGAATTCTGACCTCTGAACAATACCTCTTGAACAAAATTTGTTCACTTTTAATAGCTTCATTTTTTTCGGAGGTGAATTCAGATTTTTAATTTTTTTTGTTTCTTTATTTTACAAACACCTCATATAGATAGCGTTTTAGTACCCTTATTTTAACTTAAATTGTAGATTTTGCAAAGCTAAGGAAAAATCAACTGCCTAAACATTTCTACAATACTTGTTTCTTAGGCCAGTAGTTATTTTTATTAGGTAAAATGTCTTGACTTGACATGATTTGTATTTATATTTTTGCCATATTTTTGTAATTGTAGGGTTCTTTTTTGAAGTTCTAGGTATGCCCCCATTTCAAAGAAATGAGGGTATATATTGCTGGTTTGCTCATGTCCGTCTTTTCTGCTCGTTTCTAATCAAACCTTGTCTGGCCAATTCGACTGTTTTGGCCTCTTAGGTCTTCACTTGGTTTGAAGGTTGGTTAAATATAGATAGATGACCCCTGTTGATAAGGTCTATCAATAGGTCAAAGGTCAACTGTCCATTTGCCCCTTCGGGGGCATTGGTGTTTCACAAAAACACCTCATTAGGTGAGCGTTTCAGTACCTTTATTTTAACTCAAGATTATGACAAATGACTTTTAAAAAAGTTAGGTAGTTGATTTTTCTGAGCTTTATTCTTCATGAGTATTTTTACCAAACTTTTTTCTTATCCCAGCAGTTATTCGTATTAGGTAAAATGTCTTGACTTGACATGATTTGTATTCATATTTTTGCCATATTTTTGTAATTGTAGGGTTATTTTTTGAAGTTCTAGGTATGCCCCCATTTCAAAGAAATGAGGGTATATATTGGGGTCGACTAATGTCTGTCTTTTTTGCTCGTTTCTAATCAAACCTTGTCTGGCCAATTCGACTGTTTTGGCCTCTTAGGTCTTCACTTGGTTTGAAGGTTGGTTAAATATAGATAGATGACCCCTGTTGATAAGGTCTATCAATAGGTCAAAGGTCAACTGTCCATTTGCCCCTTAGGGGGCATTGGTGTTTCATAAAAACACCTCATTAGGTGAGCGTTTTAGTACCGTTTTTTTAACTTAAGATAATGACAAATGACTTATAAAAAAGTTAGATAGTTGATTTTTCTGAGCTTTATTCTTTATGAATATTTTTACCAAACGTTTTTCTTATCCCAGCAGTTATTCGTATTAGGTAACATGTCTTGTCTTGACACGATTTGTTTTTATATTTTTGCCATATTTTTGTAATTGTAGGGTTCTTTTTTGAAGTTCTAGGTATGCCCCAATTTCAAAGAAATGAGGGTATATATTGCTGGTTTGCTCATGTCCGTCTTTTTTGCTCGTTTCTAATCAAACCTTGTCTGGCCAATTCGACTGTTTTGGCCTCTTAGGTCTTCACTTGGTTTGAAGGTTGGTAAAATATAGATAGATGACCCCTGTTGATAAGGTCTATCAATAGGTCAAAGGTCAACTGTCCATTTGCCCCTTAGGAGGCATTGGTGTTTCACAAAAACACCTCATTAGGTGAGCGTTTTAGTACCCTTATTTTAACTTAAGATATATCAAATAACATAAAGAACTTAAATTGTTGTCTTCTTAAGTTTATACAAAAAGGAAGCTACGGAAAGATTGACTACCTAAGTATTTATACTCCTTCGAAACCAATCTGTTGATGAAATAAGAAGGGCCATACTAAATCACTATAATTTGATATGTTACCACAAAAACTCTTTTCCCCTCAATCGTTATCGAAATCGTGGTGGTCATGTCTCAAATCTTGCATCTCCTCCTAATAAAGTTCATGCTTGCTTCACTGCAAGATGTTGATAACACTGTGGAAGATGAAACCTCCAAAGCAAAGGATCTGAATAACATTTCTTGGGATCAAACCCTTCTTGATGACTTAGCTGCTCAAACTCTGCAAAATGATGTCAATGACATCAGTCCTTTTATGGACCATATTACAATTACAACCACTAAGGTAGAGAATATTTTGAAACCTGAACTGTCCACACCTCTGTGTGACATTTTTGACTAGTCATTGTCCTCTTCTATTTTTCTTAGCTGTTGGAAAGACGCTTTTGTCACACCTGAAAGCCATTCTCATGTTGGCAATTATCAACCTATATCTCCATTGTGTATGATAGGGAAAGTCCTTGAAAGGGTAGTCCACAAGCATAAGTTAAGCCATAATAGCAACAACGATCTTCTCCTCCAGCTTCAAACCAGGCTTTGTACCTTTACCACATGGCTTGTCTATACAACTTCTTCATTAAGGCTGTCAATTCCAGAGCTGTATTTTGTGACATAAGCAAGGCCTTTGACTGTGTCTTGCATCATGGTCTCCAGGCTCTTCAGACTCAAACATTTTTGGATTTCTGGCAGTCTTTATAATTGGTTCTCATCTTATCTAAGTGGCTGAAAGCAAAATGTTTTTCTGCCTGATGCTCAATCAAAATGGAATGATATTAAAGCTTGGATTCCACAGGGGTCAATTTTGGGCCCCCTTTTTTCCGTATATTTAACAATGACATTGTTTCTGACATCAGCGAAAATGTCCATCTGTTTGCAGATGGCACTAGCCATTACATAGTTGCTGGAGTTACATGAACTGCTTCACGAACACTGAATTCTGACCTCTGAACAATACCTCTTGAACAAAATTTGTTCACTTTTAATAGCTTCATTTTTTTCGAAGGTGAATTCAGATTTTTATTTTTTTTGTTTCTTAATTACAAACACCTCATTTAGATAGCGTTTCAGTACCCTTATTTTAACTTAAATTGTAGATTTTATAAAGCTAAGGAAAAATCAACTGCCTAAACATTTCTACAATACTCGTTTCTTATGCCAGTAGTTTTTTCTATTAGGTAAAATGTCTTGACTTGATATGATTTATATTTATATTTTTGTCATATTTTTGTAATTGTAGGATTCTTTTTGAAGTTCTAGGTATGCCCCCATTTCAAAGAAATGAGGGTATATATTGCTGGTTTGCTCATGTCCGTCTTTTTTGCTCGTTTCTAATCAAACCTTGTCTGGCCAATTCGACTGTTTTGGCCTCTTAGGTCTTCACTTGGTTTGAAGGTTGGTAAAATATAGATAGATGACCCCTGTTGATAAGGTCTATCAATAGGTCAAAGGTCAACTGTCCATTTGCCCCCTAGGGGGCATTGGTGTTTCACAAAAACACATCATTAGGTGAGCGTTTCAGTACCCTTATTTTAACTCAAGATTATGACAAATGACTTTTAAAAAAGTTAGGTAGTTGATATTTCTGAGCTTTATTCTTTATGAGTATTTTTACCAAACCTTTTTCTTATCCCAGCAGTTATTCCTATTAGGTAAAATGTCTTGACTTGACATGATTTGTATTTATATTTTTGCCATATTTTTGTAATTGTAGGGTTCTTTTTGAAGTTCTAGGTATGCCCCCATTTCAAAGAAATGAGGGTATATATTGCTGGTTTGCTCATGTCCGTCTTTTTGCTCGTTTCTAATCAAACCTTGACTGGCCAATTCGACTGTTTTGGCCTCTTAGGTCTTCACTTGGTTTGAAGGTTGGTTAAATATAGATAGATGACCCCTGTTGATAAGGTCTATCAATAGGTCAAAGGTCAACTGTCCATTTGCCCCTTAGGCGGCATTGGTATTTCACAAAAACACCTCATTAGGTGAGCGTTTCAGTCCTTATTTTAAATCAAGATTATGACAAATGACTTTTGAAAAAGTTAGGTAGTTGATTTTTCTGAGCTTTATTCTTTATGAGTATTTTTACCAAACTTTTTTTTATCCCAGCAGTTATTTCTATTAGGTAAAATGTCTTGACTTGACATGATTTGTATTTATATTTTTGCCATATTTTTGTAATTGTAGGGTTCTTTTTGAATTTCTAGGTATGCCCCCATTTCAAAGAAATGAGGGTATATATTGCTGGTTTGCTCATGTCCGTCTTTTTTGCTCGTTTCTAATCAAACCTTGTCTGGCCAATTCGACTGTTTTGGCCTCTTAGGTCTTCACTTGGTTTGAAGGTTGGTCAAATATAGATAGATGACCCCTGTTGATAAGGTCTATCAATAGGTCAAAGGTCAACTGTCCATTTGCCCCTTAGGGGGCATTGGTGTTTCACAAAAACACCTCATTAGGTGAGCGTTTCAGTACCCTTATTTTAACTCAAGATTATGACAAATGACTTTTAAAAAAGTTAGGTAGTTGATTTTTCTGAGCTTTATTCTTTATGAGTATTTTTACCAAACTTTTCTTATCCCAGCAGTTATTCCTATTAGGTAAAATGTCTTGACTTGACATGATTTGTATTTATATTTTTGCCATATTTTTGTAATTGTAGGGTTCTTTTTGAAGTTCTAGGTATGCCCCCATTTCAAAGAAATGAGGGTATATATTGCTGGTTTGCTCATGTCCGTCTTTTTTGCTCGTTTCTAATCAAACCTTGTCTGGCCAATTCGACTGTTTTGGCCTCTTAGGTCTTCACTTGGTTTGAAGGTTGGTCAAATATAGATAGATGACCCCTGTTGATAAGGTCTATCAATAGGTCAAAGGTCAACTGTCCATTTGCCCCTTAGGGGGCATTGGTGTTTCACAAAAACACCTCATTAGGTGAGCGTTTCAGTACCCTTATTTTAACTCAAGATTATGACAAATGACTTTTAAAAAAGTTAGGTAGTTGATTTTTCTGAGCTTTATTCTTTATGAGTATTTTTACCAAACTTTTCTTATCCCAGCAGTTATTCCTATTAGGTAAAATGTCTTGACTTGACATGATTTGTATTTATATTTTTGCCATATTTTTGTAATTGTAGGGTTCTTTTTGAAGTTCTAGGTATGCCCCCATTTCAAAGAAATGAGGGTATATATTGCTGGTTTGCTCATGTCCGTCTTTTTTGCTCGTTTCTAATCAAACCTTGTCTGGCCAATTCGACTGTTTTGGCCTCTTAGGTCTTCACTTGGTTTGAAGGTTGGTCAAATATAGATGGATGACCCCTGTTGATAAGGTCTATCAATAGGTCAAAGGTCAACTGTCCATTTGCCCCTTAGGGGGCATTGGTGTTTCACAAAAACACCTCATTAGGTGAGCGTTTTAGTACCGTTATTTTAACTTAAGATATATCAAATAACTTAAAAAACTTAGATCGTTGTCTTCTTAAGTTTATACAAAAAAGAAGCTACGGAAAGATTGACTACCTAAGTATTTATACACCTTCGAAACCAATCTGTTGATGAAATAAGAAAGGCCATACTAAATCACTATAATTTAATATGTTACCACAAAAACTCTTTTCCCCTCAATCGTCATCGAAATCATGGTGGTCATGTCTCAAATCTTTCATCTCCTCCTAATAAAGTTCATGCTTGCTTCACTGCAAGATGTTGATAACACTGTGGAAGATGAAATCTCCAAAGCAAAGGATCTGAATAACATTTCTTGGGATCAAACCCTTCTTGATGACTGAGCTGCTCAAACTCTGCAAAATGATGTCAATGACATCAGTCCTTTTATGGACCATATTACAACTACAACCGCTAAGGTAGAGGATATTTTGAAACCTGAACTGTCCACACCTCTGTGTGACATTTTTGACTAGTCACTGTCCTCTTCTATTTTTTCCTAGCTGATGGAAAGACGCTTTTGTCACACCTGAAAGCCATTCTTATGTTGGCAATTATCAACCTATATCTCCATTCTGTATGATAGGGAAAGTCCTTGAAAGGGTAGTCCACAAGCATAAGTTAAGCCATAATAGCGGCAATAATCTTCTCCTCCAGCTTCAAACCTGGCTTTGTACCTTTACCACATGGCTTGTCTATACAACTTCTTCATTAAGGCTGTCAATTCCAGAGCTGTATTTTGTGACATAAGCAAGGCTTTTGACTGTGTCATGCATCACAGTCTCCAGGCTCTTCAGACTCAAACATTTTGGGATTTCTGGCAGTCTTTATAATTGGTTCTCATCTTATCTAAGTGGCTGAAAGCAAAATGTTTTTCTGCCTGATGCTCAATCAAAATGGAATGATATTAAAGCTTGGATTCCACAGGGGTCAATTTTGGGCCCCCTTTTTTCCGTATATTTAACAATGACATTGTTTCTGACATCAGCGAAAATGTCCATCTGTTTGCAGATGACACTAGCCATTACATAGTTGCCGGAGTTCCATGAACTGCTTCACAAACACTGAATTCTGACCTCTGAACAATACCTCTTGAACAAAATTTGTTCACTTTTAATAGCTTCATTTTTTTCGGAGGTGAATTCAGATTTTTAATTTTTTTTGTTTCTTTATTTTACAAACACCTCATATAGATAGCGTTTTAGTACCCTTATTTTAACTTAAATTGTAGATTTTGCAAAGCTAAGGAAAAATCAACTGCCTAAACATTTCTACAATACTTGTTTCTTAGGCCAGTAGTTATTTTTATTAGGTAAAATGTCTTGACTTGACATGATTTGTATTTATATTTTTGCCATATTTTTGTAATTGTAGGGTTCTTTTTTGAAGTTCTAGGTATGCCCCCATTTCAAAGAAATGAGGGTATATATTGCTGGTTTGCTCATGTCCGTCTTTTCTGCTCGTTTCTAATCAAACCTTGTCTGGCCAATTCGACTGTTTTGGCCTCTTAGGTCTTCACTTGGTTTGAAGGTTGGTTAAATATAGATAGATGACCCCTGTTGATAAGGTCTATCAATAGGTCAAAGGTCAACTGTCCATTTGCCCCTTCGGGGGCATTGGTGTTTCACAAAAACACCTCATTAGGTGAGCGTTTCAGTACCTTTATTTTAACTCAAGATTATGACAAATGACTTTTAAAAAAGTTAGGTAGTTGATTTTTCTGAGCTTTATTCTTCATGAGTATTTTTACCAAACTTTTTTCTTATCCCAGCAGTTATTCGTATTAGGTAAAATGTCTTGACTTGACATGATTTGTATTCATATTTTTGCCATATTTTTGTAATTGTAGGGTTATTTTTTGAAGTTCTAGGTATGCCCCCATTTCAAAGAAATGAGGGTATATATTGGGGTCGACTAATGTCTGTCTTTTTTGCTCGTTTCTAATCAAACCTTGTCTGGCCAATTCGACTGTTTTGGCCTCTTAGGTCTTCACTTGGTTTGAAGGTTGGTTAAATATAGATAGATGACCCCTGTTGATAAGGTCTATCAATAGGTCAAAGGTCAACTGTCCATTTGCCCCTTAGGGGGCATTGGTGTTTCATAAAAACACCTCATTAGGTGAGCGTTTTAGTACCGTTTTTTTAACTTAAGATAATGACAAATGACTTATAAAAAAGTTAGATAGTTGATTTTTCTGAGCTTTATTCTTTATGAATATTTTTACCAAACGTTTTTCTTATCCCAGCAGTTATTCGTATTAGGTAACATGTCTTGTCTTGACACGATTTGTTTTTATATTTTTGCCATATTTTTGTAATTGTAGGGTTCTTTTTTGAAGTTCTAGGTATGCCCCAATTTCAAAGAAATGAGGGTATATATTGCTGGTTTGCTCATGTCCGTCTTTTTTGCTCGTTTCTAATCAAACCTTGTCTGGCCAATTCGACTGTTTTGGCCTCTTAGGTCTTCACTTGGTTTGAAGGTTGGTAAAATATAGATAGATGACCCCTGTTGATAAGGTCTATCAATAGGTCAAAGGTCAACTGTCCATTTGCCCCTTAGGAGGCATTGGTGTTTCACAAAAACACCTCATTAGGTGAGCGTTTTAGTACCCTTATTTTAACTTAAGATATATCAAATAACATAAAGAACTTAAATTGTTGTCTTCTTAAGTTTATACAAAAAGGAAGCTACGGAAAGATTGACTACCTAAGTATTTATACTCCTTCGAAACCAATCTGTTGATGAAATAAGAAGGGCCATACTAAATCACTATAATTTGATATGTTACCACAAAAACTCTTTTCCCCTCAATCGTTATCGAAATCGTGGTGGTCATGTCTCAAATCTTGCATCTCCTCCTAATAAAGTTCATGCTTGCTTCACTGCAAGATGTTGATAACACTGTGGAAGATGAAACCTCCAAAGCAAAGGATCTGAATAACATTTCTTGGGATCAAACCCTTCTTGATGACTTAGCTGCTCAAACTCTGCAAAATGATGTCAATGACATCAGTCCTTTTATGGACCATATTACAATTACAACCACTAAGGTAGAGAATATTTTGAAACCTGAACTGTCCACACCTCTGTGTGACATTTTTGACTAGTCATTGTCCTCTTCTATTTTTCTTAGCTGTTGGAAAGACGCTTTTGTCACACCTGAAAGCCATTCTCATGTTGGCAATTATCAACCTATATCTCCATTGTGTATGATAGGGAAAGTCCTTGAAAGGGTAGTCCACAAGCATAAGTTAAGCCATAATAGCAACAACGATCTTCTCCTCCAGCTTCAAACCAGGCTTTGTACCTTTACCACATGGCTTGTCTATACAACTTCTTCATTAAGGCTGTCAATTCCAGAGCTGTATTTTGTGACATAAGCAAGGCCTTTGACTGTGTCTTGCATCATGGTCTCCAGGCTCTTCAGACTCAAACATTTTTGGATTTCTGGCAGTCTTTATAATTGGTTCTCATCTTATCTAAGTGGCTGAAAGCAAAATGTTTTTCTGCCTGATGCTCAATCAAAATGGAATGATATTAAAGCTTGGATTCCACAGGGGTCAATTTTGGGCCCCCTTTTTTCCGTATATTTAACAATGACATTGTTTCTGACATCAGCGAAAATGTCCATCTGTTTGCAGATGGCACTAGCCATTACATAGTTGCTGGAGTTACATGAACTGCTTCACGAACACTGAATTCTGACCTCTGAACAATACCTCTTGAACAAAATTTGTTCACTTTTAATAGCTTCATTTTTTTCGAAGGTGAATTCAGATTTTTATTTTTTTTGTTTCTTAATTACAAACACCTCATTTAGATAGCGTTTCAGTACCCTTATTTTAACTTAAATTGTAGATTTTATAAAGCTAAGGAAAAATCAACTGCCTAAACATTTCTACAATACTCGTTTCTTATGCCAGTAGTTTTTTCTATTAGGTAAAATGTCTTGACTTGATATGATTTATATTTATATTTTTGTCATATTTTTGTAATTGTAGGATTCTTTTTGAAGTTCTAGGTATGCCCCCATTTCAAAGAAATGAGGGTATATATTGCTGGTTTGCTCATGTCCGTCTTTTTTGCTCGTTTCTAATCAAACCTTGTCTGGCCAATTCGACTGTTTTGGCCTCTTAGGTCTTCACTTGGTTTGAAGGTTGGTAAAATATAGATAGATGACCCCTGTTGATAAGGTCTATCAATAGGTCAAAGGTCAACTGTCCATTTGCCCCCTAGGGGGCATTGGTGTTTCACAAAAACACATCATTAGGTGAGCGTTTCAGTACCCTTATTTTAACTCAAGATTATGACAAATGACTTTTAAAAAAGTTAGGTAGTTGATATTTCTGAGCTTTATTCTTTATGAGTATTTTTACCAAACCTTTTTCTTATCCCAGCAGTTATTCCTATTAGGTAAAATGTCTTGACTTGACATGATTTGTATTTATATTTTTGCCATATTTTTGTAATTGTAGGGTTCTTTTTGAAGTTCTAGGTATGCCCCCATTTCAAAGAAATGAGGGTATATATTGCTGGTTTGCTCATGTCCGTCTTTTTTGCTCGTTGGTAATCAAACCTTGTCTGGCCAATTCGACTGTTTTGGCCTCTTAGGTCTTCACTTGGTTTGAAGGTTGGTCAAATATAGATAGATGACCCCTGTTGATAAGGTCTATCAATAGGTCAAAGGTCAACTGTCCATTTGCCCCTTGGGGGGCATTGGTGTTTCACAAAAACACCTCATTAGGTGAGCGTTTTAGTACCGTTATTATAACTTAAGATTATGACAAATGACTTTTAAAAAAGTTAGGTCGTTGATTTTTCTGAGCTTTATTCTTCATGAGTATTTTTACAAAACTTTATTCTTATCCCAGCAGTTATTCCTATTAGGTAAAATGTCTTGACTTGACATGATTTGTATTTATATTTTTGCCATATTTTTGTAATTGTAGGGTTCTTTTTGAAGTTCTAGGTATGCCCCCATTTCAAAGAAATGAGGGTATATATTGCTGGTTTGCTCATGTCCGTCTTTTTTGCTCGTTTCTAATCAAACCTTGTCTGGCCAATTCGACTGTTTTGGCCTCTTAGGTCTTCACTTGGTTTGAAGGTTGGTCAAATATAGATAGATGACCCCTGTTGATAAGGTCTATCAATAGGTCAAAGGTCAACTGTCCATTTGCCCCTTAGGGGGCATTGGTGTTTCACAAAAACACCTCATTAGGTGAGCGTTTTAGTACCGTTATTTTAACTTAAGATTATGTCAAAGGCCTTTAAAAAAATTAGGTCGGTGAATTTTCTAAAGCTTTATTCTCTATGAGTATTTTTATAAAACTTTATTCTTTTCCCAGCAGTTATTTCTATTAGGTAAAATGTCTTGAAATGTCATGATTTGTATAAATATGGTATTCAAATAAAATAGCACCATCTCCACATAGGGAAAGCAAGTCCCATTTCCTTGTTGGAGGTATTGGTTGCCAAGTACAGTAATGATTAGGTAGTTTTGATGTTATGGAGATTTCTTTCTTTACATGCCTACTTTTTCTGTCATGTAAATCGTTTTTGTCAAACTCTTACTTGTTTTGTGGATGTTTTGTGGATCTGTCTTTCTGTACTGTTGCCATTAAACTTGTGTCCACCGAATGATTTACTTTTTTGGATCCAAAAAATGTTGGGCATCATTAACTTAGTCATGGATTTGATATCCACAAAGTCATGATTATAACTTCAATGGTACAACTGTGTATGGCCTTATTTCTTTTGGTTGTCTCACTATGGTATCTCACTGACTGGATATATACAGTGTAACCTCCTGGAATGGTCACCTCCAAACTACAGCCACCTCCCTGTTACAGCCAGTATACTAGCAATCCAGATTGACGTTTTACTCTATTTTCACTCTCAACAACAATCACCTCTTTTCAACAGCCAATTTTGTCTTTCCCAAGTAATGGCTGTTGTAGGGAGGTTACATTGTACCCAGATGAACATTTTTGCTGTGTCAATTGTAACATGGATGGAGTCACTGGTTTGACCAGAGACAAGGTAATAAAAAATTTATGGTCATTGGTGTCTATGTCATTTACAGTGTTAGTAGCTGCAACTATCTATGTGCAAATATCACCATCTACAATTGAATATCATACATTACGCGTTATAATGACTGGCAAATCTATCAACACTGTGTGGACCCAAACATCATTTAATTGATTAAAAACTTTTTCTGAAATTGACCAGTCGTCGCAATCTGAACATTTACTTAAAATAATCTACTCCTTGGTTGATTTTCATGGAATCCAATCAACAATCAAATTGACATTGTGTTTTTCGTAAAATCCATATACAGTGCAACCGCTTAAAAGCAACATCCTTTGGGAGCATCAAAATTATGTTGTTGAGATGTTGTTGCTCTAGAGAGATTAAATTAGAACTTAAATCATGCAGTGGGAAAAAATAATGCTGTAGTTGAAGTGAGGTTGTTGCTCAAATGAGGGTTGCTCTGGAGAGGTTGTACTGTATTTTCAAACTGATTTCATGCTATCTGTCGTTATTGCTACCTAATCTAACAATATAAGTAATGTTTATTATCTGTGAAGAATTCTTGAATACATTTTGACTAGACAAAATTATTCTGTTTACAGCCTATAAAAAAAGCTGTGCTTTTCCTTGCTTCGCCATCCTTCCAAGTAGCTATGAATTCTGACATGTTTATCAATGATACTTTGTCATTACACATACCTACTTCAACAACCCTTGTTGTTTCAGTAAATACATCTGAACAAAATTTGTTTCTTACGTCTTGTATCTGACTCAGTGTTCAGCCCTTTCAGGCTTGGATGACTACTGATCTTACCTCACCCATTTCCAGAGACATACCTCATGACCTTACTTCACCTACTTCCTGAGGTGTGAACAATGAACTAACCTCACCCACTTTCAGGGGGTGTGAATACAAGCCAAACCTCTTCAGTGTCTGAGCATAATGACACTGACCCGTCCCACCCACTTCCAGAGGTGTGAACTATATACTAACCTCACTCACTTCAGGGGGTGTGAATATGAACCCAATCTCACCAGTTACTGAGAATATGAACACTCACCCATCCCCACCCACTTTGGGTTGTGTGAACAGCCACTCTTCCATCCCCACCCCCTTCTGGGGGTGTGAATGCTGATTTAACCTCACATGCTTCTGGTTTCGTGAGCGCTAAAACTTTCCTATCACTTTTCGGGGGTGTAAATTCCGACAAAACTTCCCCAACTTCCTGGGGATGTAAATTGACCTACCTTCAGAGATTATCATACCACATAATTGTCATGTAGCATTGTTTCTAGTTGTCTTTACCCTTAAATTCATCTTTTGAATGTTTATCTCCATTTGCATAACCTACATACCATAATCCAGATTATGTAGGACCTGAAACTGTTTGGAACAATTTGGTTTAACATAACCACCTAAACCAATGGCTCTTACATCTTGGTATATTATAAAATCTACATTTCTGTTATCTTTCAATCTCCTACCTTTTTAGCTTGACTATTCAAAGAATATGATGAGCTTTTGCCATCACCATTGCATTTGCATTGGTGTCAGTGTCAGTGTGCATAATATTATGGTTAAAGTTATGCATGCATGTTATCATCATGCACATATATCAGTACCACTCATGGGATTGTCTTGAAACATCATTTAAGTGTCCAGGTGTAGTGGCTGATTTATGCCATGTGGTATTATCGCTTTTTCACCACAACAAAGCGATAATGCGAAAAAGCGACTATACAACACCAAAAATGTGTCGTGTTTTCACCTTACATCTGTCGTAATGCGAAAACACGACAAAGTTGACTTAAAAAAAATGTTTGTTTGCTGTCTCCCGACATAGAAAATTTTCAGTGGGTAGGCAGGTAGGATATGGCTTCAATAAGTTATTAATTATTTCCTGCCAATATGTTTTAATTCTATAAGTCAAATTTTATAAAGGGTCCAGCCCCTTTTCTCAATGATTATTTTAACAGTAGTCAATCCTTTGACAGTAGCTTATAATAGAGTAGCAAAACCATGAATGGTTTTGGATTGTAGGCATATCAATCCACACAATTGAGGACATTAATACTGTAAAACAAGGCAATCCTTAAAAAAATATTTTGTTTGTTGTAACACTACCTACTCACTAAAAAAGGTCCCAACTCAATTTTTTTAGCTTCTCATGATTTATTTTTTATATTTAATCCAAAATACATGTCAGGATGCTATTTTAATGAAAAGAAAATAGACAAAAAATCATGAAGAATAAGCTACTGTCAAAGGATTGACTACTGTTAAAATAATCATTGAGAAAAGGGGCTGGACCCTTTATAAAATTTGACTTATAGAATTAAAACATATTGGCAGGAAATAATTAATAACTTATTGAAGCCATATGGCAGATTTGCCTAAGTCTGCTTTGATAGAGCTTAAAACTTATTATCCAAGGTGATAAAATATATGTATAGAAGTTATAATTTGAAATGTCAATATCATTGAAAAAAAAAACTATTTATAGAACAGCTGTGTTTTTCCACAGTCATATTATGCACATGGCAGCTGTTATATGGTCTTGTGCATAGACCCTTTTTACTTCTTGATACATTATTGTTGTGGTTATATCTCAACACAGTGATGTCTGATCTATTTGATGGTCTTTTGTATGGCCAACTCCTTGTTTTAGTTTTCTTTGCTTTCTTAGCTTTGCATGGCCTTCATGTAAGCTCTAGCTTCTGCTTTAATTTATTCACCTCTCATCATCACAGTCGGATGCTATAAATTCAGCAACAACCTTCCATCAACCCGCTTCTGTGGTCAAGTGGTTAAGGTTGCTGACTTCAAATTACTGTAACCTCACTCTGATAGAGGGTCATTGGATTGAGCCTTGCTACCGTCCATGTCTCTTTGTGTGAGAAGTAGGCAGTTGCTTACGGAGGATGGGAGTATAATAGTATTAGACTCCCATTCTCTGTAAGCAACTGCTTACTTCTTCCCAGGAAGATTGTTAGGTGAGCTATTTGTCTCATATGACTTGACTATTGAAAAGGGGCATAAAACTTGATACAAACAAATAAACCTTCCATCCAAGCTTTGAGCTATCAGCCAATTGCATAAAAATAATTTCTCTTCTTTACTAATTCTTTGGTTATAATAAAAACATATGTTTTGTAGCGTATGTATAAGTTTCAATTTCCACTGATGAGCTTAATTAGGGCCAAAAGCCTGATGATATGAGTTTTCCTTGTTTAAAATGTTTTATCATCAATCTTCAACATACAATTCTTCATTAATGAATAAATCTTAATACTATACGGTTCCTGCATTTTGGAGAAAAAAACTCTTTTTATGCACATCACATTTAAATTTTGCAGCAGGACATTTGAGCTGCTTATGGTCACTGCAAAGGCCCTATTTGCTACATCTTCTGAATTGATGAGGATGATTTTTCTCTCTGGGTTTATGATATTTATTTCCTCTGTGAGACTGTAAATGTACCTCTGCATTCTCGACCTTGATTCTTCAACTTAATGTTGGTGTATAGAATATGCTTTCATGACATATGACTGGTTTCAATGATCTTTCCTTAGTGTTCCATTTTGTTTCTTTAAATCCTCATTTTCATGTTTGTATTCCTCATTTTCTTGCACCATGTTGTCGTGAAGTGTGTTTAATGTTGTTCCTCTAATTGGTCATAGTTTGACACCCCCCTCCCGTGGTTGAGTGGTTAAATTACTGTAACCTCTCACTGATAGAGGGTTGTGGTTGAATCCTGCAACCGACCGTGTTTTGTTTATGTGAGAAAGTAGGCAGTTGCTTACTGAGGATGGGAGTCTAGTATTGGTTCTTCCAAGGAGTGATAGTTAGGTGAGCTGTCCAGTAGCATTTATAATGACTATAATTTCAAATTTCCTGTAGCAGGATTTACAATCTGTAACAAAATGTATATCGTTCATCACACCTTCCACATTTTGAAGATCGGCCTCTGCTTCCAGCAAAATAAACAGAGCACATTCCACTGTAACCTTGGAAACGATTCCCTCCATGAGAAGCCCTTCTTTGTCCTATGACCTCTGTATTGGGGAATAACTTGCTTGAAGGTTGAGGTACCAGAATCTTACCCGGATTCTCCACCAAATATGAGAATGCAATAGTAGAATTGGTGTGGTGAAGATTTGTAAGATCGTATTGTGTATTCAAGTCTGCAGTTCTGATAATCGTCCATGTTGAAGATTTAACACAAAGTTCTATGTTTCCTTCAGCATTATTTATTTAGTAATCAATTGCTACATATATTTCACAATGTTAAAATTTGATCACAGAAAATGAATCCAAGTCCTAAATTAATTCAATGTTCACAAAGTTAGATAAAATGTCACATAGACACTATCCAAAGTATATAGTCTATAAAAGACAAAACATATTATCTTGTCACAAAGACAGTTCATTAAAACAAAATATTATTGTAATTATTTTCTAAATCTTTTTCTATATTTTTCAAACTAAACTACATTTATATTTATATGGCCTTTTTGTAGAAGGTGAGGCCTACTTATTGAATATAATATATTTTAACTCATATTATGAATTGACTTAATATTGCAAACCTTTAATACCTTAAACTTCCTAAAAAACAATATTTTCACAGGTGTAGTGCTTAAAATAGAATTGCCTAAACATACAGGATAGGTTTATTGCATATAACATATTACATAGTAAAAAATATAAATCATGAATTGGCGGTAGAAAAGTTTAAATAATAGGGTATATTTCGTCCGCTTGTTTATAAATTATGTAGCACATTGTGCATTGCATGGGAAGCAATAGCCGTGAGGTTAAAAGATAAGTACTGTAGGACAAGAATAGGTTACGAGACCAATCATGGACATATTTTTTTCATATATTTTTTTTCGCCCTTCATTGATTAAAAGGAATGGGGGTCTCCAATTTTCTTGTGCATTTGCATTGAAAATAAACTTGAAACAAACCATTAAACATCCACTACATACATGTAGCTCTTTTTGACATGTAGGAAGTACTGACACAGCCAGCAAAACAGAATGATTTTATTATATATCACACATTGTTAATGTGTTATGATGTATGCTTTTAAATCTTGTTTTTACATTACAATTTTTTTACAATAATAATTTATGTTGTCAAAAAGAAAAATCTACCCCCCCCCCCCCCCCCAAAAAAAAACAACAACATCATTATAAAACTGAAAAGTAAACTTAACTAATTAACAGAGACACTTAAGAAAAAGTATATAAACTATGAAAATTAAAAGTGTTATTAGCTGGGTTCGATCCCACGGCCTTTGCATTACAAATCCTGATATTACCTCACAACTACACAACCCGCTTTGGAAAAGCAATCGTCAGTTATTGTTTGTTATACATACACACAACCGGTATTACGAAGATTGTCGTATAACTTATAAGTTATCGAAGCTAAAAATAAACGTATTCATTGACCGTGTAATTATTCAACTTTGACAATCGCACTATACATGCAAATAAGTGGAACAAGACATACATGGTAATTTAAGTTGATATCAAATTTTGTATAAGACAATTATATGTATATAAAGGTTCATATGTAAATAACATTACTAAAGTATTAACTATGTACATGTAATACAATTAGTTAAGATTTGATAAATATCATTAGATTACGGAATTTATTCAAATTTGGGCAAGTGTAGTAATAAAGCTTGATCGAATTTCTTTATAAAAAGGACATAGATTTATTAAAGGGATATGATATCCAGTTTCTATTTGTTGCATTCTACACAATTTACATAATCTCAGGTTTTGTCAATATTTCTAATTCTACCTTCTTCAATTGCATGTTTATGAGCTGTACACCATAGTCTAGTTAATGCTATTCTATGCGAATCAATAGAAATACAATTAAGATAATTTTTTTGTACAAAATCAACCTTAAAGCAATTTAGATAACACATTTAGCTCACCAAACCAGCATTGTAAATTCCGATCATTATTAATTAACTATTCAATATTAGGCGTGTTTTCACTTCAAATACAGGGTAGATATAAAGCTCGCAGCGAAAGCGAAATTATGAACACAAAACTCGGCCATTATGAAAAAACACAGCCTTTATGAAAAAACCTGGTTATTATGAGATTTGGTCATTCTGATTGGCTGTCCAGCTCAGCCATTGTGAAACCGCTGTTATATTCTATAGTTAGTTAATACAATTGTCAATAAGTAAGTGTTTTCATAATGACATTGTTATTGACTTCAGACAGTCATATTAGCCTTCGGCGTTAGGCTAATATGGCAGTCTTCAGCCCAATAACAAGGCCATTATGAAAACACCTACTTATTAACATTATAATAATACCTTGTAATTCACACAGTTAATTTGTGAAGAAGTAGCATTTAAATTAAATAAAAAAGCAAATCCTAGGTTAGACAAAATGCTCATGAATTATATAGTTTACTATTAACTTTGTAGCATGCATTAATTTAAACCTCAATTAATCTGGGTTTTTCATAATTTTGTACCAGTAATTAATTATTGATATATTTCTTGTAATTCCAATGGGATATCTGCCGAATTCACCATAATGTGGCAGTGCTTGTAGTTTTATTATGGAAACCAAGAATTTACTTTAAGAACTTCAAATAATGTTTTTCAATATCTGGTGTTTTATGGAAGCCCCAAATTTCAGAACCATGGCATAATATTGGCATTACCATAGCATCAAATAATTAATTTTTTTATGAGATATTTAGAGATTGTATCAAATAATGATAGAAGTGAATGCATTGTTCTGTTTTGCTTAATGATATAGATGGTTCTCTTTCACTGTTATTTTGCCACTGGATTTATCTGTCACAAGGAAGTCAAGATTTTCTGCGGAGGGTTTACACTGTTTAATTGATTCTGGGCATTTTATTTCGCACAAGCCTTCACCACAGCACTCACAAATGACCTCCAGGTCAGCACTTGCCGCAATAAAGGTGTTCTTCATGTCCAATGTGAGGCCTGTGTTGCTGACCTTCAATTTCTTGTGAGATTTCCTGGCCAGTTGACTATAGCACTTCTTGGCGAAAGGTTCTAATGAGAGTCCATGTTTCATGGCTTTCGTCATGAAAGTTTGTTTTTGGCCAAGAATGTGTTCAACTAGCTTACTAGGGTTGGTAGATGGATCCTTCTTGATGGTGTCTACACATGTTGAAATGCGGTGGAAAGCACTGGCTGTTAATCTACCAACTCTCTGCTTGTGCCATGTCTCTGACTGTGACTGGTCTATGGTGGCCTCCTTGATACTGGCATGTTCATTGTCAGTCAGAGTAAGTTGAGCCTTGAATGCATTTATCTGATCATTTCGGCTCATAGAAGAGTTTTCTTTTAATTTCCTTGCTACAGACAAATAGTCAGATGGCACTTTTATCACTGGTTTGTTGTAGCGCCGTTGCTCAACATTACCAACAAAGAGTGACTCGGGAACAACATCCTTTAGGTTGGCATAAAGCCTCTGCCTTGTATTGGCCTCGTCCTTTATTTCCTCTTCCTGATATTTACTCATTGGGGTGTATGCCTGTTTTAGTTTGGTGGCATTATCATTTTCAATTAAACTGATTTTGGAGTAATGTCCCTTTCTCCAAATAAGGTCCTTCATCTTAACAACTTTAAGTTTTGGTTTAGTTTCGGGTACATTCCAAACACTTGGCTTATCTGTGCATCTGTCTTCTATGCGAAAGAGCACACCAGCTATGTGGTTGCATGACCCCAGCATGCCAGCAGTGCATGTACAGTATGCTGAAACAATAGATCCTCCAACGCCATTGCTCTTATCCTTATTCACACAAACCCACACATTATAGTCTTTATTGTTAATACACTGCGACGGAGTCACTCTGGATTTCAAAATGCAGTGCGGGTGGTTGTCACTGATGGAATGAATATACACTTCCTTAACCCATTCACACTGGAAGTAGCGGAAACCCTTACCAACTTTATATTCGTTCATGACCTGATTAACAATGTCTAATGCTGATCTTCCATTCATATAAAGGGCAATGTCTGTGATGTAGACCGACGGCCATAGGTCCCTGCCATCTTTCTCTCCTTTCCACTGGCTTTTTGGGATAGTGAAGGGGTCTGGAATGACTGTTCCCCCAGCTTTCAACTTTTTGGAGTATTCAGTGCACAGCCTCAGTTCAGCTTCTTCTGCAGTGGAGTCAACTGGAAGATTCTCTTCCCAAGCACAGAATGCCCTGAAAAAAGAATTGGTTTCGAAATTATTAACGTCACATCACAATTTACACCAGAACACATGTATCAAGTAGTATATTATGTAAATGACAGTAAGGTCATTCTTAAAAAAAGGAATATTTTGTTTGGAAACTCCAGTAATGCTACGTTCTAAGTTCTCACCAAAAAACAGCCCTATCCATCTTTTTGGTCAAGTGAAATACTTCTTTTTTTTCAATACATATAAATAGCATTTTGACAGATACTTTGGATTCCATGTAACCAAAAACAAAGTCCAAATTAAGTCAAGGTGAAGGTCAAAGTGGGATGTCTTGATACAGGTGGATTGAGAATGATTCATATGCAACAACTGTAGAAGTATCAAAGTGTTCTAGCAATCTGTATTGATGCTAGACGAAGCGATAAAATATACTGGACAGGCATAAAAATATGATTCAGAACATTGTGATAAACAGCGACATTATTATTATGTATACATTGTGTACATAGTCATTGACTATCAAGCTTTTACCTACACCTCAAACATATAGTTAATATTATTGCCCACTCATGTATAGGAGACTTTACGTTGGACATGGGTCAGGGTGTGCGGTATATTGTATTATAAAACCTAGTAGTATTAGTCACAAAGTGTTGGACTAGCAAGATATTTTTTATGCTCATGTAGGGTCAGGCATAAAAAGCAAACAAAAATCACTGAGTGACTTATATCTTTCTAGACTGGCAAAATGTTATATATTTAATTTATAATTAATATAGATTACTGTTACATACCACAAATCAGTCAAGGTTACAAATAACAATCAGACACCGGGCCCGGCTAACTTATATAACTTAATTTTACTTATATAGCCACTTAGAAACAGGTAAAATAGGATGAGGAAAATAATGCGGGGCTTGTAACCGCTAATCGGCCTGGTGAATATCCAGCTGATTTATAAATACAATATATCACACCTCTATACAAGTTTAGGCCGCTTAGAGGTCTCCAAGTCTGAATAGTATATATTGCCAGGAATATACCTATACCCCTAGTAGGCCTGTTAGTATAGCTTTTTGGTATAGCCCTGATCATTAGCAAAAGACAAAATAATCAATATATCATATATTTATTTTATTGGATTTGTAAGATGCATTGAAAGCATTACATTCAGGGGGGGGGGGTAGGACCTATCTGTCATATGAACACTGACTTTATGACCTCTATTGCTTTATGCAAATGGAATGATAAAATGTAAAAAGATAATGCATTGTATGCCAGTGAGGCAGGATTACAATGGTAATCTGACCATCTGAGTCATTTCGGCCCCCCAAATCACTAGATTTCTACAGCATTCTCATCCATTAACCAGACCTTTAAATAACATATATCGTCCTTATTTCGACTTCATTTTCATTTATCAACTCTTCAATATCAATATAACACCATTCAAATACGCATACATTGCATATCATTACACATTTGACAAGAAAGAATGAAATATACGAAAACGAAAAAATAAATACCTCGCTGCCAACTCGTCGAATGTATACAGGTGGTACCAAATAACGGTGTTGCTAAATTTAGAACGGAAATAGAACAAAGAAAAAAAATCACTGACGGGAACCAACTATTTTCTTTTATTAGTACACATCTCTTTTACAAATGCCAACAGTCAAATGTTCAAAATCTGTACTAATCTAGTGCCCACAATCAATAAATACAATGCAGTCGGCCGCCATGTTTCTTTCCTTGAATGATCTTAATAACAATGCACAAGTAGAAACCTCTGAAGGTCACATGGCGTCATAATGTAGGAGTGATATTATTATGCTGGGTTAAACTCCAAACAATAATTTCAACACAGAACTATTTTATAGCGGAAGTGACATAAAAACGAGCACCTGCATTCAAAACTGCAGACGGCAGTGAAAGAAATCTCGTTTTTCAAAGAAAAGCTACGTTTTTTTATTGAATCATTCATATTTCGTGTATTTTTTAATACAAAACAAATTTTAATGCATACTTATCCTCAAAATGACGTTTTACTTTGTTGACAATGGTAAGTTATGCATGATGAGTGTAAATTACGGATATTATAAGATGCACCGTTATTTGGATAACACCGGTAAACGGGGTACTGACTATACCATCTCCAGACTTCTTTCTACACGCTAAAAATACTTCTAAGTGCATGAACTGACCGTAATTTGAACTTCTCAATACTCATACAATCTAAATCACTCATTGTTGAAATAATTACTTAGTCGTTTAAAGCCTTAAATTTCAATAATAATAACCAATACAACGTGATAAAGCAGTAGCAGACATATTGGAACAATGTGCATGTGCGTAACTTTACTCGAAATTTCCGGAATCTGCGGCTAAATGCCAAACTCTCCGAGACTCGAAAGTCGTGTATTAGAAAGAGAATGCTGTGCCTGGTAAAATTCACCGTTAAATGACAAAGTTACACCTAAGTAAGTGAATGATTTAACAACATTATAAGCGTAATATGTATATGGCTGTTATAAAATAAATCAACATTCTCCACCCTGGTTCCCTTTTTAAAAACTATAACAGCTGTCTTGTTTACATTCACCCTTATAATAATTACAATAGCAATGAAGTTAATTCAATAAAAGCTGTAAATCTTCTTTCGAATAAGCAAACAGACTGCAGTGTCGTCAGTAACTAATAATAAGAAAATTGGTAATTGTTCAAGACTTTAAGTGTCCGCAGTTATGTTTTGTAAGCATTTACAAATAAAACAAACAATAATGGAGATAATAGTTCACCCTGTTTAATTCCCATTTTAATATTGAAATAATCTGATAGAGGTCTGTTGACCTTTACCCATGACTTCACATTTTCATACATAAGTTTTAAAATATTTATCATCTTAGATGACACACCTTGGTGAAACTATTTAAACCAAATATCATTCCTGTATACACAGTGAAAATCAATGAAAGAACACTTACAGTATAATTTTTCTTCTCGTTGTGTAACATTTTGTCAATAATTGAGGACGAAACAAATACACAATATATAGTGCTTCTATCTTTTATAAAACAAAACTGATTCTTGGACAAAATATCATTATTGTTTGCCCATTTTCTCAATTGTATGTCAAGTATGGTCAAGAAAAAGTTTAGAAAAAATGCTAGTAAAAGTAATCCCCCGATAATTATTAACATCAGAATTATCTCCTTTTTCTGGTACGAGAATGATAACTCCCTTTGTCCATGAATCTGGATAAATACAATTATCATACATTTGATTGAATAATTTACACAACATTAAGGCAGACATATGTTTGCAAGCAATGAACATTTCCAGTATCAACATATCAACTGCTTTTTCCTGCTTTTAGATAAGAAATTGCAGATCATATTAAATATCAACACTATTTACATTTATACACAGTCATGACAACCGTCCTTTCACTATCTTATTTTGTTTTTGTTAATTTACTCTTTTTTTTTAACTAGCCAAGGCACTTATTCATGTTCTCAGAGGTCCACTAATTAAGTTTCACTGATGCCTCCGAATCCCTTCCCTTTGTAACTGCATAATCTGGAAAGATTGTTAATGCTTTTTAAAGACTAGGCTTTAGATTTGCTTTCACAGCCTGTTTGTTAATCCCTTCTTTCCCATTTGCTCAAGATAAGTTTCCCCAGGTGACTGGCTCATTGTTCGTATCAAAAGCAGACATCAGGTAGCGAGCAATTGCTGTACCATTCGTCTTCTATTGCTGTACCATTCTTCCTCTTGCTAACTACTCTGATTTTCTTTGGGTATACAAATACCCCACTGGCATTAGCTCCATCATCTAAAACAAGCAAAACTATGATGATAAGAATAATAATATTCATTATTATATATACTTTTTTGGTTAATAAAGACAGGGGTGACAATAATATCCGTTGTATCCGGAATTTCATGATTTATCTGTCCTGAAAGAGCTATGATTTAACACAATGAAAGTGATGAAAATATCTCAATAATTTGGCAAAGACATGGTCAATTTAACCTGCTCTGAAGGATTTTCTTTTATAAGAACTGAGTTGAATATGGAAACTATGTGAATGAAGGCTTCTTGTTTTGAAAAAAAGGCTCTATTGACACGTACCCCTGTTAAAAGAGTAGAATGGCAAATAACTAACACAATACTGAAATGAGTACACAAACAAGCCCTTGATTGATGATTCAGTAAAACAATCTCAGAGATCCTAAATCATCAGATTTAATATATTTTGTTTTGTCTAATAAAAACAAATACTTAACTGAACTAAAACCATTGTTTTCTGCCATCTCTTTTGGTGTGACAACAGCTCTCAGCTGACCATTCATTTGTGTCATCCATTCATCTGTTTTAAAAGAAGTAAGCAGAATTGGGTTTGGTTTCTTAATACATTTCTGTAAAATATTCTTACTTATATTGCTGTATTTTGCTGAGGTTCAGTTTGAATCAACTAATTCATATTGTACAAATAGCTCAATTTCTGTTTCTCTTTATTTAAAAAACTAGAGCTTTGTTACAGAAGTGACAAATACCCTCCCATCTCTTATTCATATGACTAAGTTCAAGGGCACATAACTCTGGAAGATGTCGATCACTGGGCATGAAAATTGCGTCTTGCACATCTTCACTGCATGATTTTTCTCTCTTTCTTTGTTTTTTCTGTTAAGAAAAGACCTTGTTGTAAAATCATCATGATATTGTTTTTTATTGAGGGAAGGCAGGAGCCCTTAGAAAGGGAGAAAAATGCATCCTGAGGGGAACAGTACCATGATGACATATACATATCCTCCCAACATTTATTTATCAATAAGTAATTTTGATGGTTATTGACAAAGAGTTATCTTCAGGTTGATAAAATGATCTTTTGAATGCTTATGAGAGATATGCTATTGCACAAAATGTTCATGTATGTAATACATAAAAACAGACACAAGGACAGATAACTTCAGATTATTTAGCCTATCATAGAATGACAACTCTTCATGCCAAACTTCATATCATCGACCTCATTCAGAAAGGATGTAACTTCAAAAATGTAACTTTTCAGGAGAAAGGAAAAATAATTTTACATTTTCAAACAAGTTTATTAAAGTCTATCTCTTGATATGTAAAACAAATAAACGACATTAAAATATCATGTGACATTTGACAGTCTTTCAATAAACCTTACTAACTGCAGAAGATCATTTAATGGAATCTCAGACAATATTTTTACAAGAATATGTGTAGGTGGTGAAAATGAAATGAAGATTAAACCCCTCCAAAATGACATAACTACAAAAGAACATCTTTTCTTAAAAAAACTCGGATTGGAAAAGACGTAACTATATCAAAAAGATGAAAATAACATTATTTACTTATAAATATATAAATTTTACATAACCAAGTACATTGTCATGGTATTTGTCCTTTTAAAAAGCAACATTTCCATTTGCAATGCACTAATGCAAAGCAAAAAATAACACTGGTTTATCATTTTAATTTAGCCAAGAACGCAACCTATAAAAATAACAGAACAGTAATCGTTCAATGATAATTAATGTGAACATATATTGAAGAAAATTTACCTACAGCTAGATCTATAATATTAGTCTAAAACTGACTTTGAAATATAGTTTCAACTTGTTGAAATTGCAAAACAGATTGTCAACTAAACCAGTCTGTAGTTACAACTTTTCCTATTGTAAAAAAATTCATCCTGAGTTGAGTTATGACTTTTCCTCAAGTGACTAATTTTAGTAATTAGATTGGGTTAAAGATACGAGGTTTCGGCATAATACGCGGGACATTATGAATAGTCTGAAATCATGAAATTCTCATTTTAACTGAAAATGCTGTTATGTCCCTTCCAAATGGGGCCAACGATACGCTGATAAACATTCCTGTATAATTTCATAACTCTGAACTAAATGCTTTTTTAGATATGTGTGATAGTGACAATACTTGATAAACTAACGTAACAGTTATAATACTTAATGATAATAGAATCCAATTTTTTTTTCAATAAACCTTCTCGACCCTTCGTCGATTAAATGAAATAGGAGAGTGACTCAAAATAAGCTCATACATGCATGTTTAAAGTATGAAATCGTCAAATAATACAAAATGATAACATAATGCAACCTCTCTAAAGTAACACCCTTTGGGAGTAGCAAAATTATGTTGTTGTTGAGAAGTTGTTGCTCTAGAGAGGTTACATGAAAAGTTAAATCATGTAGTTGGAAAAAATCATGCTGTTGTTGAAGGGAGGTTTTTGCTCAAGAGTTGGCCACTCTAGAGAGGTTGTACTGTATTTACTTCAAAAATGTACAATTTAACAAATTAATGGTTATTCTGAGCATAATCAGTTTTTGAATTAACATTTTACACTTCATTTTGCCCTTTAGTGAGACCCTTAATCTCTTAAAATAGTTCCCGTTGACTCTGTCTATGCAAATCCAACTTCCTTTGGTGCACTGGCCCTCACTTTTGTTCTTAAGATAGCAGGTAGAAAGGTGATTTTTTGGGGTTATACTGGAGTCACCTTTTCCATCTGTCTGGATGTACAACTCTGTTGTTCATTGGTGGATTTTAAAAATATTTGGCAGAAATGTTCAACTATATGTCACAATGTCTCACTAGTCTTGCAAGATTATATTCTATACCTCCAAGATCAAGGTAAAAATTCAGTACTTTCTTTCGTTTCTGCTAGGTAACTTTGTCATTTATGGGTGGATTTCTAAAATATTTGGCAGAAATGGTCATCGATATGTGGTTATTAGTATTTCCAAAGAAATAGGTCCATACCTTGAAGGTCAAGGGCACACTTAGAGGTTAAAGGTAAAAAATTTGGTTTAGTTTTCGTGTTCATCTGTACCTTTGTCATGTATGGGTGAATTTCTGAAGTATCTGGCAAATATGATAACACTATTTGGTGAACCTCCAAGGTCAAGGTCACACTTTGTGGTTAAAGGTAAAAATCAATACTTTTTTGTGTCCACTTTAAGTAACTTTATGTCTGGTCAATAACTTATCTATTTATAGATTTTGGAAATACTTGGAAGAAATGTTCACCAATATGTGGGGCTGTGTCATGTGTCATAATCTGCCATATTCTGTCTGTTGTCCGTAAAAGAACTGTCTAAATAGTCTGTTTTTTGTACCTAGTCTTCTTGAATAAACCCTAAACCTCTCACTTATAGAGGGTTTCAGGTTCGCATCCAGCTACCGACCATGTCTCTTTATGTGATAAAGTAGGTCATTGCTTAGGGAGGATGGGAGTCTAGTACTGGTTCTTCCCAGTGGTTAGATGAACTGTTCACCTCATAATTGACTCTGATTGTTGAAAAGGGGCATAACACTCAAATAAACAAACAAATCTTCTTCTCTGCACTGTGTCAAATTTAATCCTGATTGAAAAAATATAGATCAACGCTTCTCAAAGTCTTATAGCTATCAATCTAAAACTCAATAGCCATCTGTCAAAAATGCAACTTCTGCCAAAACCCCACGACAGGCTGAATCAGACATAGGCAAAATGGTGCCGAGTGCCGGCACCACTGAATTACCACTGGATTTGTCGGTCTTTATTTTAATGATGCATCTGACTATAAATCTTGGTGGTGGAACAAACCAATTATTCTTGCTGGCCCAAAGTTACTCAAAAGCATCTATGCCCGCAGCTGTATCAGGACACCAGTATCTAGAATTGAAATCTTTACATTTAGTATTATAGTGACAAGCAAAATACTGGTAGTCAAAAGTATGCTTTCCCCAATTGTCATCTAGAACATTGAAAATCCACTCAACAACTGACCAATCATCACATGCTGAGAAAATCAGCTACAGCATTATTTTTTCTTCTGTGCACAATTTATGGACATTTAGTGTCCCATAAGCATATAAATTTATCGGTCGGAATAGCTTTTGTTTGTCCTAAAACAGAGGAATCCGGTTTCTTTTCCTCCCATGCATACTTTAAAGCAATAAAAAAAGTTTCCGAAACCACTATCGTATTTTTTTCAATATTGAAAAAAATACTATTTATAGAACAGCTGTTTTCCGGCAGTCATATTATGCACACAGCATAAAAGTGATGTCACGCACTCTATATTTCAAGTTTACAAAAGCAAAATTCACAGCGAAATGAGTGTTTTTAGAAGAAAAAATGTGCGTTTCGTCGGTAATTATTATCTTGGGATAATATCAGCAATTGCTTGTTTTTTGCATATATTTTTCTATAGCAAAAAGCTAATGGGACTTTAAAGCAATCTCAAGTCGATGTGGAGTACGATGTGGCTTGTAACTATTGTTTTAAATTCACTACAAACATTTTATTTTCTGTATTTTATATATCAACACTTCTTTCTCTTGAAGGGAAAACTACCTTTACAGTCAAACCTGTGTGTTAGCATTCACTTCTGAATAAAGGTCACCCTGTGAATAAAGGCCATTCTAAAGCCATCAATCATTCATGACAAAATGACCTCTAAATAAAGGTCACCTGTCAACAAAGGACTCTTAACATCCTTTCCCAAGGGTGGCCTTTGTTCACAGGTTTGACTGTATACAGATTCTAACTCATGTCATGTTGAACTCAAGTTGCTCACAGATTCTAACCAACAACTGACCAAGTGAGCTTATCAAATGCACCACTGCTTGTTTTGACTGGCACATACCAACTTGCTCTGCCATTTACACCTTCATGTAACTACTCTTAAAATATATTATTCTGGCTCCTCCTCTTGCCAGTGATCAATGCAATTCTGCAAACTTCCTACCAGAGACCCTACTTTATCTCAGATCATTTCTTTCTCATGCCTATGTGCAACAGACTTATTAAAAAAAAATTTAATTAATATTATTTTAATCGCATTTTCTCAATTTTGACATTTTAAGACTCCGAAATCTCATTTTTCAAAATTGAAACATGATTTATACTTACCTGTGAAATGCTATTCTTATCCGCTGGCACCTCCACATGGCTCAATGCCTGGGATTCCCATATTTGAGACCTGGTATCCAGTTTGACATCCGCCTAATCAGGCTGTCTGCATCTTAAGAGTTCGGTTGATGTGTGTGGTGCAAAATGTCTTGACTTATCCCGACATACTTGTCAAACTTTCCAATTGGTCTGAACTTCAGCCCTGTAGATTTCCTTGATGTAGGAATTTCTTCCCCACCTTCATGGGGATCAAATTGGCCCTGCCAGGGGGGGGGGGGCACTTAATTCTTTAAAAAAAAAATCTAAAAATAAACCAGAAGTCATTTAGCTTAGATGTTTGGCATGTAGCATTGGTTAGTAGACTTTATCTAATTGATTCATATCATGATCCCCGGGATGACATTGACCCTACCCCAGGGGTCATTTGATTGAAAATCTTGAGAAAAATTTTCATTGAAATAATCCATTGAGCCTGGAGCTTGGATATTCGATATGTAACATTGCTTTATGGACCTCTAACAAACTGATGCATATCATATCTCTTGGGGTACCTCGCCCAAGGGGTCACTAGATTTTACACTGATTTCTGTATGAAAATCTTCAAAAATCTGGAGTTTAGACATTTCACATGTACCAAATTCCTCCTTAGCCATGACCCGCAGGATCAAAACTACCTACCTGTTGTGGTCACTTGGCTGCTAAACTACTGGGCCAATGTTGCTAAAACTTGGCAGGAATGTTCCTGGCCTGAAGCTCTTTCGAAATGGTTCAAAGAATTCCATTCCATGCAGAACTATGGTTGCCATGGCAATGGAAAGAAAAAAAACATTTTAAATTGTCTTCTCCAAAATGTAACATATTTGACATAAAATACTGTCTTGTAGACATCTACCAAGATTGTCCAAAATACGGCACTAGGGTCAAAATTGGCCCTGCCCTTTGGGATCATGTCTGTTTCTTATATATGTATATGGTAAAACTTAAAAACCTTCTCTGAAACCATAAAGGCTAGAGTTGAGATATTTGGCTTGAAACATTGTATACTGTCCCTCTTGTTTATTTTATTTCTACACTAATTCAGTCTTTAACCTAAAAAATAGCAATAGTACCAGGCATCCTTTCACACTTATAAATGTTGAAGATGGAAAATGACTATCATGGCTGACTGTCACTAAGCCACTACCTCAAGAAGATGGGAAATAAAAATTCTGTTAACATTTTCTGTAACTTTGAAATATAAAAAATTACTGAAAATGATGACCTAACAAAATAACCGTAATTGTTGCTACCAAAACAAAATGGCCACCTAAGTCCTCAACCAATTAATGACCAGTTCATGAAAAAGCATCAGTCAGAAAAAGCATTGCTACCAAATTCATTAAAAGACAAGATAAGTGTCATATGAATAGAAATATGAGGGCCATGCTGAAATACAGTGGAACCTCTCCAAAGCAATACCCTTTGGGAATAGCAATTATGTTGTTATTGAAAGGTTGTTGCTCTAGAGAGGTTAAATTGAAGTTAAAACATGCAGTGGGGAAAAAAATTATGTTGTTGTTGAAGGGAGATTGTTGCTCAAGGGAGGGCTGTACTGTTGTACTGTTGTATTGAAATAATGGAAATGATGTACCTTAGAGGTGTGAACAAAAGGTCACATAAAACTTAACGCAGTCTTTGCATCTCTTTAAAGTTGCAAATGTGAAGTGATAAATTTGGCATGAATATAGCGAGGGTTCAATGCAAGACAGTCGTAACTTATTCCTATTTCAATTTGAGTTACGACAATGTTGCATTGAGCCCTCGATATTCAAGTATAATTTTATTAATTAATGTAGATATGATTAAATGTTGAATTACCTGACAAGGGTCCCTTTTGATGCATGGGAGTCAATTATTTGTAGTTTTTACTGCATTAACAAAGTTTTTTATTGAAGAAAATGATAGAATTAACAATGCAATAAGGGCAGACATTTTTTCTAATACTCAAATCTACAAATTTTCGTCTCCACGAAAATGCCATTTTGTTACAAAACACATAGAAAAAATAATTATTGAGTCTAATGAAAATAAATGATAGATTCCACTTTAATATGTGCAGTGAGTTTATGCTGACAATTTCACACTTACATCTTTTGTTAAAAAACGAAGTTTTGTAACCAGGGAACGCATATTTTTTGAAAGATACATGTATAGGTGGAAAAAGGAATTGAATGTAAGAGTAAAATCATTGTTGTTTAAAAATGTAAATAAATGACCCTGACTGAACGACTTGCAACTTCATTAAAATGTTTGACTATTACATGAACATGCGATTTGTATGTACTTAGAATTTGAAATGGAGGGGCTGTGTCTTAATTACTTTAAATTAAGTGCATGATACCTAGCTGACACATGGATAGGGTAGTACATGCAAAAAAGAAGTGATCCTTATACCTTTTTCTACAGTAGAACTTTTCTAATCTGAAATTGTTCAGACTGACAAAAACTTAACAAAGTGCACACAAATAAATAAAATGGCTAAAAACACATAGGTAGTGCTTGTTTATATTTAAGAAAACATAAATACAATTCTTGCTTTATTTAAAGTTGCATTTTTAACACCAAATGGAAAGTATTTGCTCTACTTACCTGTAATGTACCTGTCATTTTCAGTCCATCATCAAAGCCCATCTGCTTGCAAGTTGTTTTTTTGTAATAATATAATGATCTCGATTCATAATAATTTTACATTTTCAATTTTTATAAAAAAAATATTTCATTAATATATTTTTGTTTGGACAATGTAACTTTATATGCTAATTTTGCCAACGGTTAATACTATTTTACATATTAATAATGGTCAGCTGATATCTATCTATAATAATACACACCAACAAAGCACTAGGCTTAAATGATGTATTCAAATATTTGGGTACTGGCTATGCCCATAGCCCAAATGTTGGAGTGCACAGTTTTTAAGCTACCATGTGCAGTAAATGATCTTTATGATCATTTGTGTATTGGGAGAAGCCCATTGTTTAAGATGAAAATTAAATTGGCATGCATATATTTAGCCATAATTATGTTTGTTGTCCAACTTTTCTCATGAAGTTGGAATTAGTCTTGTTTTTGACAGTTACTACTCAGACCATGTTTTCAGTGTAACTTGTTTTTCCATTTTTCAAAACTTTTTGACATTAAAAGATAAGCTTGTGCTAGTAATGTTGAGAAAAATTATTCTAATTTCTTTTACATTGCTTTGAACCACTTTGGCATTTTTTCATTTTGTTTCTGAGAATGTATTTTTTTAGGTATGAAATTGAGTAACAGGTGAGCTTTGATTTGAAGAATAGACCTTTGGACATTTGTGATAAAAAACAATCCCTAAATCAGATTTTTTATATGCTACGTGATAACTGGATGAAGTTAAATTCATTGACTTCTGCAATGTTCAGTGTTACATACAATATTGATAGTTTTTTAGTTACTACAAGTCTTTTGTAGAATTCTGGATTCAAATAGATCAATTTTCAATGTCTGAAATAGGGATCACACTTCTTCATAGCACTCATCCATGATGTTTGATATTGTAATTCTAACTGATTGAGTTCTTACACTAATCCTACTGTCACATAGTCAGTGAATTTGTGTGTATATTGTAAAACAATTTATAAATGATTACCCTCCATTTTGAATCTGAGTGAATTGTGTCAGTATCATAAGGTTTTGTATAACAAAGCAAAATATTGGCAGGAATGATAGATACATGCACTTATAAAAAATTCATTGTATCCAAATTCAGTAATATTATACTTGAATATATACATGTCAAATTTAATACTTATTATCGTATTTGCAAATTGACAGATGTGCAAAAAAAGAGCAAAATTTTAAGGGGCCATTGGTGTACACACCTTTCTTAGTTACATCTTGTCTGTTGTGTCAGTACTATTATAGCACGGCACTAATACTTCTGTCTCTGTAATATTTAGCTAGTGGTCGATGGAAGTTTAATAAGAGAAACTTTTATTTATACATCACAACACTTTAGTGAAGTTCACAGCGCACAAAATCAACAATTAAATCCACAATCAAAATAAAAAAATGTAATTTTGTTCTGTAGTTTCTTACCCAATTTAGTTCCACTTCAAAGAATAATGGACAGGGATTTTTTGGGGGCGATTTATAGCCAAAAGTCGGTCATATTTCCAATAGAAAAATAGTCTCTTTTTTCCCAATTCACAGACAAAAAATTCCCAATCCCCAAAATATTTTTCATTAACATCACTATTGGTAGTAAATACCTAATTCTACTACCGTTCTATAGGAGAATAAGATGAATAAGTTGAACATAGTAAAATTGCAGTCATACATTTTTTCCCAGATTAGATTTAACATTGAGAAAATTCCCAATCCCAAGGGTATGTAGATGTCTACTGAATTATGACCATTTGTGAACTTAGAAAATTTCTGGTTAAAGTTTTGTGTGCAACATCTGTCTTCACTAATGAAGGTATTCACTTGACACTTAATACATAACTCTGACATGGATTTTGACTGAATTATGGCACTTTGTGTTTTAACATAGAAAATTCCTGGTTTAAGTGTTGTGGCAACATCAGTCTTTAAAGCTAATGAAGGTATTTACCTGAAACTTAACACATGTCTTTGTAATCATAATTTGAGGTTACCCATTTAAAATGTCCTGGGAAACCCGTGAATCAGGCTCAATCTGACACAGCAACTTGATGCCAGTTTCACAATAATGAGCAGTCTTGGAAATAACATTGCACAGCAGTTGATCTGCTCTTTTAGTGCTTGGTGAGAGTCATTAAGCTTTACATCTGCGGGAATTTTAACCCTGCTTACATCTCTCAATGATAGAAAGTCACTTTGAAAATCCGGTCTATTTCTAGCAGGGCCCAGAAACAAGTCCAATTTCAGATTGCTGGAAGCCTCTCATGGCTGTTGATGTTTAGTACTAAAACAAATATTATACAGGACAAAATTAACACAGGCAAAATTTCTCATTTGGTCCAAAAATTCATTTATGTCATTCATAGAGCAGAGTTTATACTCATTATGACTTTCTGTGATGTCTGTGTCAGAATCACTGTCGTTGTCACTCTCAGTTTAATTAATGAGTTCAGATTCAGACAAATCCCAGTTTATTGAGGAAGAATCACATGCTGGTATTGTATTTTCTTCACCAATTATGTCTTTAAAGCTGCACTCATAAATGCCAGAGATGAGAGCAAAAAACAGCCAGTGGAATGTCATCATCTTCATCTTCTACACAATCATTCACTTTCCATTTCATCTATGTCACATGTTTGTCTAAGTTTATTGAAACATTTCTCAATGGTAGAAATATCCACAGCCATAAAATTTTAACTGGATAATCCCCTGATCCAAGGGTTGAATAACCGAGATTGTATTTGGTGGAAGGAATACAAGCTTGACATTACTCAATGTCAGGTGAGGATGAGAAGGTGCATTATCAATAAACATTAAGATATTCCGTCTTTGACTTCTCATCTTCCTATTCACAGACAAAATCCATTCCTCAAACAAGTCAAATAGTTTTCTGCGGCAAAATAATTTACAGACCAATATTGTTAAGGATGCATTTTTCTGCACATCAAATTTATTTCGGTGTTTGTTTATTAGCCCAAATAATTCAGGTACATATGTTAAATATGCGTACATTTATACCTGAAATAATAATTATTGTACTCTACAGATGAATATCGAAACAATTTAGACTTGATAATATCCGCCTCCCGAGTTCAAATACAGCATCAAAATTATTGTGTCAGAAAAGCTCTTTGGCTATGTAATCCCCCGACGAAATATGTTGGGAACAAATTTACATGAGTACACCGAAATAAAACTGGTGCTTGGTAAAAAAAATATATGGTGCGAAACCATCAATTTTCTGCTCAAATTTTTCATATACATTGCATATAAATCCACCAATGCATATGTCCACAATGGCATTTAATTAAATTCTGATTTAAACTTGCTTCTTTTATCATCGGATATCAGTTAATCTAACCTGACCAACTCTACTGTAACAGTTTATGTACAGTGGTATTCTTCGGTGTTACTGCTTTTCCGCGTACTGCTTACTGCGGAGTAGATCAAATCTAAAAATAGACGAGATGAAAAATAACTCCAAGAGATGCGAATCTTTTTTTTTTGTTTAGGATTTAAAAACTAGATTAGATCTACAAGCTACTGCTTTTCATGAAAAAATATCTCAAATAGTATATCCATACTTAAAAATTGTTCTCAATTGCTTCGAATGATTGCGTTAGTCTGGTTCTCGACATTTTTACAGAATGGTGCTATAAACTTGAATTCATATGAAAGCCAGACTAATCATACAGGGGTAAATCTCTAAACGCATTCCAACATACCTGCGGCCTCGGGGCCGCAGGTAATAACCTACTGGTCATCCAGCTTTTTTTTTGTTGGCACAATTTGTCACAGGCAGACTATCAACTGTCACCTTACTGAAACTTACTGTGATAGGATTTTAAGCTCGCCTCTCCCCAGCCTCTCTTGACTTGATGAGTGTTATTCATCAACCTGATTTTAAAAGATCCCACTTTCATCCATAGTAAATATGTCACACAGTTCATATCCTTCACATACATGCCCAAGCTTATCTTTCCAGTCTGATACAGTTTTTGAATCAACATCATCTCTTTCTCCACTCATCTTTTTACACACAATGTTGTGTCTTTTCAAGAATATCTCCAACCAACCATTGGGAGCCATAAATTCATGCAGACCTAACTCACTGGCAAACTCAGAGCTTTCTGTTGAATTAATAGACAAAAAAAACTTATTCTACCCATTCTATTCTATGGGTAAGCAAGTCATTCAAGTCACAAATAAGATGTCTTCTGTTGTTTCCTATCCGGAGTCATGTTGTTCTCATAGTCATTTAAGACATTATAGCCTTACAATTACAACAGTGTTCCTGAATATAGAAATGGAAAGCAGTCTTGAAATTTAAAGCTGTTATAATTACAATAATAATTTACAGTTACATGTGAAAATATCAATCACTAAACTTTGTCTTCATGGTCGCTGCATATGAAACAATTTTTACGACCTATACTATATGTCTTAGCAATTTCACAAAAATAACTGTTACACACTTGAACTTGAGATCTGCCAACACTGAAGTACTTAGCAACTTTTCTGGAACTTCGACAAGATTCTAGCATTTTAATGACACTGCTAAAAAAAACTGCTTAGAAACTTGTGTGTTTTAGTACTCATAGCTTTGATAATTAATCAGTATTGTAGATTTAGATCTAACCAGTATTAGTTACAAAGTGAAAATGATACACTTTGAGGTTGTTTACTGGAAGTGAAAAACTAAACAATGACACATTAAAAATTTCCTAATAATGCTTATGTAGCCTTTTGGAATAATTCAGGTCGTGGTTTGGCCTGTTTACTGGAAGTGAAAAACTAAACAATGACACATTTAAAATTTCCTAATAATGCTTATGTAGCCTTTTGGAATAATTCAGGTCATGGTAGGCCAAACCATGGTCGTGGGTTACTGGGTTTAGGGGGTAAAACACAACAATACTACAAACGTCTTCTTACACCTCCTTATGTATTCTGTGTAATTCTATACATTAATATTTAAATCAATTCATCGCAATCATCAGTATAACATATATGGTGTCCTACAAAATATAAAAATATAACATACTAAGTGAGATGTTAAATAAGCATAGCTTACCACAGTCATATTTATGCAGACAACGATTCATATATATCAACATATCAAATACATAACAATACAAAATAAGAAGCCTCATTCTAGTGGTCAGTTCATTCCCAATTTTCTGAAACAATGATTTAAATAATAAAACAAAATAATACAGTCAAAAACAATGTCATACAGTATATAACTAAACACAATGTCATACAGTATATAACTAAACACAATGTCATACAGTATATAACTAAACACAATGTCATACAGTATATAACTAAACACAATGTCATACAGTATATAACTAAAGCTCCTCAATCATCTCTCAGTCGCTTTAAATAATTCTTTATACAGGCCGAAAACTTTATTTTGCATTTGTTTTATCAGAGAGGAGATAATTCTATTTTAGCATAGTGTAAAGACCATTCAACGTCATACAGAATGTTGTTCTTCATAGTGACATGTTCGTATTTATTTGTTTAATTAATGCAAAAACATGTCTTTAAGAAGCGTGTCGACAATCATAACTTGAAATTAATAAACATGCAATCATGCAAAACTGCTGTCTATTAATTTTGTTCAGAGGTGACTGATGGTGAGAGGTTCATTTATGTTGAAAATGTACCGAGGGATTCAAAGTTGCCGTTGTTTAGAGGTGACCATTGTTGAGAGATGAACGTTCATGGAGGTTCCACTGTAATGTTGTCAATGTCCCACAAACATAAATCCACTGAACTAATGAATTAATTGACCTTTTTCTCAAAAGAATTGGACATAATCACCATTGAAAATTGCAGTAAAATGTTACTCAGTCTGACTGTGGAATGAACAAGTTGAGAACATTTGTATGATGTCATGCATATCATGACGTTATATCTATATATTGATCCCATGACTACTTAAATGTGGTGCATTAAATACGCTTTTCACTCTCTAAGGCATAACTTCTTTCATTATCAAGCACTTGGGATAGTCAATCATGCTGTCCTACTGACAACTCTTGTTCTGTTACTTGTCTCCTTTACCTTCATTTTCACCCTTTTGCTTGGTGTTGGATTTATCTTGTGGGTCTAGATAGTAGTTTTTCTGTAATTTGTGTTGTGATAGATGAATTTAAGTATATATGTAGTTTCTTGTTTGTTGAATTCAAGATGGAGATTTGAGTAAAATTTTCTTTGGAGAGCTTTGGACTACTGAATACAGATATACATTTTGGGGAATCTAAACATGGTGTTAGTCCATGTGGTCCAGATTAGAAAGTACAGTACAACCTCTGTAGAGCAAAACCCTGTGAGAGCTGCAAATATTGACCATTGCTTAGAGGTTGTTGCTCTAGGGAGGTTAAATTTATAGTAAATAGCAGCTGAGGGAAATTTTGAAGGTGTTGTTATAGAGAGGTTGTTGTTCTTCATAGGGCTGCTCTGTAGAGGTTGTACTGTAGAACTAATTTATTAAATTAAATGTCCAAGCAGTGACAACAAGGTTCATGTATGTACTCCCTGCTGGCCATAATTATCATGCACTCTCCAGTCAGATTTGACATGAGCCATACAAGGAAAGGAAAGGCTAATTTAGCATAGGTACTATGCCTAAGACCATTCTGTCAGTTTCTATGATTTTCCATCCATTCGGTTATAAGGTTGTTAACGTTCACAACAATGGTGCATCAGATGCAGTTTTTGAACTGAATTTTATTCATATATTTCCGTCCAATTCATTTAAATCTTTCCAACAAACATTTATTCTCTGTGGTTTTCAAATCTAAATTGGCAATAACTATCGCAATATTACAACTGAAAACTTAAAATACGATGAAAAACTGTCCTTAACTCAAGTTAGATACAGGTTTCAATTATGAAAACTTTAAATACTGATTAGAAAGTAAATGGAAAATTGTCATTAACTCAAGTTTATAGATACTGTGAGATTTCCATTTATCATCTTTCAAGTTAACAACCGTGTACAATTATTTCATGGGCATTTGTGGAACAGTCAAAACTGTGGTCCCGAGGTGAAGGGGTGACTTTTGAACTATTGTCCCGTAGGCCGAGGGCAATGGTCCAAAATGTCACCCGACACCGAGGGCCACAGTTTTGACTGTTCCACAAATGCCCATGAAATAACAGTTTTATTACCTAATGCATTATATAGATATTTATATATAATCTGTAAAGTCCGCCTTGACGGAGCGTACTGATTGTTACTGGACGTTCATTACGGAAACACCAGATATAGTATGACTCGAATTACAAATCCAGGCAAATATCCAACTGTTTTATGGTAAAACAGTAAAAAATAACGAATTAAACATTTATATAATGCATTGGGTAATAATAAGCAATGTTTAAATTATAAAAGGGAAATAACCAACATAAGTTTTTATGTGATTTATTAGTTTCGTCTGGCATAAGATAGGTGAGGGCGGTGTGGGGATAAAGTATATACATAGTTCTTTCAAAAATGGAAAATGAGTAGTTAGAGTTAGAAGTAAAATGTTTGATTCTGATGACTACAACTCTAGAAAACTGGAACTGATTTTGCCAGTCCCATTGAGTTAGGGCCAATTAGTCTCAGTCAACTGTATCATCATTGTTCCTTAAAATATTGATGATATGAGGTTTACTAATGAATAATTAATAGTGTTATGTTGTTTCTTTTCTAAATACATGTAATCATTAAGTGACGTTATAAGAGGATTCAGTAAAACCTGTCCTTCCGACCACCTTGTACAAGCGACCACCTGTCTTATGCGACTGCTCTCAATTCCTTTGGAGAGTTTTTTAACGTTAATTTAACTTAGTTATGCGACCATCATTACTTTCTGTCTATATCTTATCTGCTAAGTGACCACTGCTGTGTGAGGTGTTGTCCTAAATGTGTGATTGATTGTAACGCCTGAACAAAAAGATTGTCAGCTGAAACAGGATAATTTTAAGTTTAGAGGAATAAATGGCTGTGATAAATAGACCTTAAATTTAAACTACTTATGATTTTTTATCTGAACAGTATCGTAACATTTAAAGACATGTTTTAATTTTTTACATGAGGTTTTTTAAATCATTCATGTTTAAAGTACTATTATAGATTTTTATCTAAAAAAAAAAGTATTTTTTGTAAGCAAATACGACCTTTTTAAGTCATGTTGTGATGTAGTCGGGATTAATTTCATGTCTCTAAAAGAATTTTAAAGCCCATCATGCAGTTTCTTTTTATGTTTTTATCCAATGCTTTGTAATAATGATACCTGTATTTGAGCCTTTTTGACAAATTTGCCATTTTGACCAGTCAATATGCATATTAAGTACTTGGGATTTTCATAATTAATTCTGTCTTTCTTCTCTCACTAAAATGCTTACAGTACATTTAAGTAAGATCAGTACTTTGTAGTGCCATGATTTTGCTTTTAATTTTCTACCCTTTGTTTTTGGAAATTGAAAATTGATTTGTTATCAGGGCCCTCATTTGACATTTATGGGGCCGAATTTCGGCCCCATTCCCCTCCTAAAAAATATATACTTTTTTCCCCTATTTTTGACAAAAATTCCCCTTAAAAAAAATAATGATAATAATTTTTTGATATTAGTTATTAACCAATGATTAATTGTATATTAATGTATGTAATATATTTAAATACAGCTATGTTAAGCTAAAACTGTTTATTGCAAGTTTATAAGGCAGTTGAAAAAATCCCCTGAAGTTCCCCTTTTTCCTCAAAATGATGCAAAATTTCCCTACCTGAGGGCCTGGGCCCCTTCCCCTAAAGTGCAGCTAGGGCCCTGGTTATCTACACACGCTTGAAAAGAAGCTCTCCGATAAGCATTGCCCACACAACTTGATGTGAATACATAGATGAGTGCCTGAAGAGCGCAATTCCAGACCCTTCTGTTTGAGTGAAGCTGATATCTTTAATTGCTCTACTGAATGATTTTTGGCTGTTAATTGTTAGTTGCTTAGCTTAATAGAAAACACAGTAGGTGTCATTTTCGAATTAACATTGCCATCTTATTTGATGCGAATTTCAAAGTGGTTTCCGTATTTTGTAGGAAAAGTGTTTATCTAGGAAATTTTGCCTCAGCATTTTGATACTTGTGTTCATTTTTCATCTATGGCGTATTACCTGATGAACAGCAGGGTTCTGGGTACTGAATTTCTTTTAAGTCAAGTATCTAACAAATGGAGGACCTTATAAAAAATCTGAGGCACATGATTCCTTGCATTATACATTTATAGTCATTTCAAGGCTAAATTGTTGTAATATATTCCTTTATACAGAGTAGTTATCGTTGTTAAAATATTTGTAAATTAAGTGCAATATTGGTTTATAGAAGACCAATCAAATGTAATATTTGTAACAAATCACTTGCAATGGACTTCATATAATTCGATAATACTACCGACTTGATAGTAATACAACCGCTCTTTCATAGAACCAAATCAGTGAGTTCCCTTTCGAAATGACTACATGTCCCGTACTATGTAATATGGCCTGTTTCTGCAGAATAAACACATAATATCATGTTGTCTATGGTCTGATAAACCAATCCAAGGCTTTTTTCTTTCTATAGCAGGAGCCATTAACAGGCGTCTTCCCCTCAGGAAAATTCTTTACTGTATCATGCAGTTTTCCCTAAAATTAGATTTACATCAAGCTTTTTCTTCCCCTTTTGCAAAAATGATGACCCTGAAAAAAAAGCCCCCCCAAAAAACAATAAAAGTATCACTGAAACACTGATTGTCAATGACTTCTCACGATCGAGGTGCATTTGAATTAAAAAATTAGCACCATACATTGCAAACATACCATAAAAATCATCTGCCGTAAGATAAGTTGATGTTACTGTGGTATGACAGTGAATATATACTGACCAGCATCAATACAATTAATATGCAAAGTCTTTTATATCACCAATATGTCATAAATCTAGTCAAACTTGTAACCGTTATTAAGAATTGTGACAAAAAATACTTATTTATTTATTTGTCCATTATTAAAGAAATTTCAAATATGTATACATAAATTATAAACAATTAGTAAAAATTATGTAATCAATTATTTTCATCTTTTTAGCACATTGAATATACAGACTGTCATGCGTTTGGTATTTACAGAAACCCAAATTAGTAAAATCATGATACAATAAAATAACATACTGGGACATAATATAAAACTATCATAAAGTTTAGACGTTATTTCAATCATTGAATATTAATTTATTAAACAAAGATAATATTGTTATTTAATATCAGTTATTTTAAAGTGTTTAAAAATAGTTAAGATTTATTGCTGAAAGATGGTTTGTCAAACTAATTGTTCACCACCTTTGGTATAAGATATGTACAGCATTCTTAACCTTTAAGTGACTCATACGTATTAGTTATCAGTATATTATTTAATTGTTAAACTTAATCATGCCCTCATTTTATTGTTCGTGCTTGCTTATATTTGTGTAGATCTGCTGTCAATTCTAAATTATTTTGACGTAATCTAATGTCAGGGTATAAAATACATCAATGATAAATTTGCTATTTAAGTTTTACACTTCTGAGAAAAACAATGATAATTATGCTGAATGTTACGAATTTAAAAACATTCATTTAATTACCCTATTTTGAAAGTCTACATATAATCTATAACATAAATTGTTTTCTTTGCCAAGATCGCTAGATTTATGTGTTGTACCGATTTTCAGTTCAATTCGTTTTAAATAGATGATAACAATTTTCGTCTTGTTTTGTGTATCAAATCACGTACAAGCGAAACATTAATTAGTGGTTTTATAACATGGTATGTGAAAAAACTTATTATTGACTCAATATTATCAGGTTGACAACCAGTATTGATTTTCCCTGTCTGTGTCCTGCTTGGAGATTTAAGATTATAGTCCTCAGAAGTAGATAATATTTTTAGCGCATGCGCACTGCCGACAAGAACGACAATCTTGCAAGGGAGACTACCTAGTTATGGGAAAGGGCCATAAGGACTGGATGCTAATTTCTCAATGCCAATATCAAAATATCACTTAAATGTCAAATATCTTGATACTGTTTTGGAATTCTCAGCTCTTGAAATGAACTTTAACGTCTGCATAGGTGTACACAGCCTTAACACAGTACTAAAAAAAAAAACATGCTGCTCCATACACTCTGACTTTGACTTAAGTTCCAGTAATGATTTCAAATAAGAACAGTTCTTCCATGCTCAATAACTTTGTTATTACGCTGGCAATGATGTAAAAATTTGGCGGCAAACTGTGAAACGTCACAAAAATTTGTTGTGGCATTCAACGTCGTTCTGTACCTTCTGCAACTTTGTTCAAATTGCTGCACAAAGATTGCAACAAAATGAATTGTAAAAAGTTAAATTGTAAAAAAAGTGCTCTGTATAGGCACTGACTATGGTCACCTTGGTAACTTGTAAGCAGTGACTATGTGAAAAAGTGACAATTTAGAAATAGAAATTGAGACAATAGATGTCAATTATTGCCATGACAAATTTGAAAACCATCACATCATTATACCCAAAAATGTTGTCCACAAACTTTTCAGATGACCCTCATATGGTCCAAATTCCTTTTTGAAATTATTGATAATTGTTTTGAGTCCGACTGTTTCTAAAAGCTTCTTCTTGTTTTTGACATGGCTGAAGGTCTATCCAGTCTATAAGAAAAGGTTTGATAGAATGTGGTACATTCCACAGAATGATGCATTCTGGCGAATCATCACTAGTGAGATGCCTAGTTGATTAAATGACCAAATTCTGTATCTAGATGGTATAATTTTTCCTTAATGAATGGACACATGAGCGAGGAGCCATTTGCTGCGGGTTGTTCCGTTAAAGTGCAGTTTGTTGTAGATACTGGAATCCCATTGGGACTATATACCAGTATGACTGGATAGAGCTAACAAGATTCCACATATGATTTAAACTCAGTGTATGGGTTTTTTCATTTGAAATCGGTATGCATTGCTGATTTTGCACTTGCGCCAGAAAGAAATATTTTTTACCTATATTGTACCTACCATCAGAAAATTCACTGGATCAGGTTACAGCAAACAAATATTTTTTTAAGGATGGCAATTTAATTTTGTGTTTTATTAGATAGTTTAATCAGATACAGAGAAACATGACGTTATAAGAGGATTCAGTAAAACTTGTCCTTCCGACCACTTTTTACAAGCGACCTCCTGTCTTGTGCAACCGCTCTCAATTCCTCCCGAGATATTTTTTAAATGTTAATTTAACTTAGTTATGCGACCATCTGTCTAACGCGATTAATGACCAGTACTTTCTGTCTATATCGTAGTTGTTAAGCGTCCTAAAAGTATGATTGTTTGTATCACCTAAACAAAAAGATTGTCGGAAAACCGAAAAATTTGCAGTTTAGAGGAATGGATAGGTGTGATAAATAAATCTTTAATTCAGGAGCAAGCTCAGAAGTTTGCCATCCATTCTTCTAAACTGTGATTTTTTATCTGAACAGTATGTTAACACTTCAAACACACATTTTTATGTTTTATAAAATAATCATTTTTAAATAAAAAATGTTTAATATTTTCTTGAGATTTTATGTACAAAGTACTGTTTTTAAAATGCAAAGCCACGGTAACATTTGTCTCTGTATAAAATGTTTAACTGCCTTATTAAATGTACATGATTTCTTACTATTTCATAGTATGTAACTCCAGTCCTTAGTTAAGAGACCACCTGTCTTCAGAGACCATATTTTCATTCTCCCTTGAGTGGTCGCTTAAGACAGGGTTTACTGTAAATAAGTTTAATGATATTTTGTCGTGATGAATTAATTGTCCAACAAATCTTGCTTATTTGGCTCACCAGAGCATGTTGTGCTGAAGGTGAGCTTTTGTGATCACTCTGCGCCCATCATTAGTCATTAAGTGGTATCCTTAGATTTACTTTAAACATCTCCTCCTACATCACTATGCCAGTTGCAACTAAAATATGCTGGTATAATCCTTGCGTGGTCCCATTTCAAAGCTGTTAAAAAAAATCCATTTCATTTAAAACTGGTTGCCATGGCAACCAATTTGAAAAACTTTAAGAATCTTCCTGTTAGAAACCACATGCATAGACCTTAAATATTTGGTGTGTAGCATTGTCTAGTGAACCCCTACCAACTCTGTTAAAATCATGGCCCAGGGGTCAAAGTTGGCCCTACCCCTTTGATTTTAAATAGGCTTATATAAGAAGATATTTAAAGGTCCATTAGCTTTTATAATTTAGTAATACAGAACAAAAGAAAAATGATAGTAAAATATAAGAAATATACTTCATTTGCTCTATAACAATATTTACATAATGCCTTTCTTTAGCTACATCTTGTAAAATATTGCTTTTTCCTATTTTTTGCAATATCATTGACAAAATACTGTGCTACATTTCTATGTGTACATCGTGGTTAAAAAAAGAAAATTATGGAATATCTTTATTGCAAGTAAAAGACAGTTTCACTGATAAGACATCTTCTTAGTTAAGATAAGACCTACTTTAATTTTAACATACAAAAAGCTAATGGGGCTTTAAAGATCTCCAAAACTACAAGACTTATAGTTTAGTTACTTTCGTTAAAATCATAGCACTAGTGTCAAAATTGGATCTGCCGAAGGGGACACATGATTTTGAGGCTGAACACCTTCTCTACACTTGCACAGGTATACACCTTTTGTCTTCTTTTGTTATGCAAAATCTGGCTCAATTACACTATATAACAAATACAATAACACCTTATTGAGTGACTTGCCAGGTTATACAATAATAAAATTATACACTGCAACCACAAAGACCCTTATTAGAGAACAAATGGCTCCAGAATAAACAGTATGGTGGCCTTTAACGATGTGTCTGTATTTTTTCCTTATGAACAACACATCTGATAGTCATTTGTCTCTCCTGATACACTTGAAAGACATTTGTTACTCTGCCAGTGAAATTGTTACATTAGCATGATTTTTCAACAGGATGCTATTATAACATTCACCACCATGAAAATTTCAACAACTTCAGAACAATTAAAATATTTTTTGGTACGGGCCTTGTGGGTACCAACAGGCTGCTGGTTCTTTTTTTTATTGTTTTCATACATATATATGATATCAATATAGTATTACATCCAAACAATCCCAATTGTCATACATTTTACAACATCGATGTATAAACTTGTAATACAATAAATTGCATGTCTTTTAAAAGGTGGTTACCCAAGGCCGAATGAAATTATATGTTAACTATAAGGTAAAGGTTTTGTTTATTATAGTGTCACCCCTATTGAAAGGGCCAGCCAAGTTGGCTTATGAGACACCTATCTTATGTTCAGGCAGTACTTCCCGAATCACTTCTCCATTTTGCCGGGTGCAAAGATGGGCCTACGGTAACCATTTTTTAACTAGCTGGCAGCTCACCAACCGACTGCATCAGTTCTAACCCAGTCACCACTGGGGTTCGAACCTTTGATCTCCCACTCCGAAGGCGGACACCCTAACCACTCGGCCACGGTTGCAGTGTACTATAAACATACATAATTTCCCAAATTTCAATGCTTAACAACACCTATCAGAGTGTTATATGAACCAAGGGTCTAAAACGTAAACAACAAATATTACATAAACCTTCACCAAAACATTGCAGCATGAATTATGTGTCTTCTTTTCGATTTGCTCCGGTAATATTGTACTTAAGTTTTTTTCTGATTTAAAATTTAGTTTTGATCAGCTATGACTGATCAGAATGACTAATACACAATTAAAACTTCATAACCCATGAGAAACTCATGCAAATATCTCTCCAAACATCATTGTTCTGAATGCATTCCTCAAAGACAAATAGGGGTTACACTCAACACCCATATGGCTTTAGCTCCAAAATCAAGGTCACATTTAGAAGTTAACATTAAAAAATCGGTATTTTATTTTTTATCCACTCAGTAACTTACCGGTAGTCATTTATGTGTGGATTCAGGAAATGCCTGGCAGAAAAGTTCACCAAGATGTGGTCATGTGTCTTGCGAAAATCCCAGCCCTTACCTCCAATGTCAAGGTCATACTTAGAAATTAATGGTAAAATAAGCTTATGTTCTCTAAATTTTTAACAGAACTGACTGAGAATTAACAGGTTAGATAATTATCTGTCAGAATATTGATGGACAATGGACTGAAGATTAACAGTTTGGGTTATCAGTGATGAAAACAATTCACAAAACTTTCATCTTGAATGCTAACATATGATCCATGAAGTGAAAATACACCACTTTTGGAATTCTTGATGGTCATATTCTTAGAAAAATAAGAAGTTAGTTAACTATCGTAAATATAATTGTTTGTGAGCATAAGTAAGCATGTATGCCATGAAGAGGGTCTAGAAATATAATCTAAAAAATATTTTTGATTTACGATAAGCTCTCAGTAAATCTCAACATATTACAACAATTAGACAGTAATACTGTAATACATTTTCGTATTTGTATCATGCAGTAAACTGTGCCTTAGACAATTGATAAATTTCTTTGTATATTTCATTTTTGAAATTCCAAGTATAAACATTCTGAGGCATTTCTGTGTATGAACGTGACTCATCCAAAAACCAAGCTTAAAGGTCAAGGTCATAGTGGACACTTGAATTTTTTTGTACATTCCTTATATGAATAATATTAAAATGAAAGTGCATGCTTGTGTCTAGCCCATAACTATGTCCTGCATGACTGGATTTCGAAATAAAATGGCACAAATGATCATCATATTGTAGCAGTGTAGTACATTGTATATTGTATTAAATTTTATGAATTGACTGGGATGTTCACCAGCCCGATTAGCTCAGTTGGTAGAGCATCTGACTTGCAAGCAGGAGGTTGCGGAATTGAGTCCCACATCGGGTACATTATTTTCCTCCTATTACATTTGGTGCCATGAGTGTGAGACTAGCCTTTGAATCCTATTGCAAGGGTGAAGCAAAGGCTGGGTTAGTCAAAAGAACCTGTAGTTGTCGCGATAAATTACTTTGAATAAAAAGGAAGGAGGAATGTAGCAGTGTAGTATATTGTATTTATAAATTGACTGGGATATTCACCTGCCCAATTAGCTCAGTTGGTAGAGCATCTGACTTGCAAGCAGAAGGTAGGAGGTACAAGCCTCGCATGGGGTACATTATTTTCCTCCTATTACAATATCAAGATGACATGCCTCATGCAAAATCTTGTCACTTGCTCTAAGGTCACAGTGGACACTTGAAATTTGTGCCTGTTGCTTATACTATTGGACGTGTCAAGTGCAAAAACCATGTCATATGCAAAAACCATCTCGCTCACTTAAAGGTCAAGGTCATAGTGGACACTTGAATTTTTTCATGCATTATGTATATGGATATAGTGAATGTAGATGCCAGGTCATAACTTTGTCCTGCATGATTGGATTTAATTGTTATAATGTATTCACATAGTGTGTGACACACTCATTTCTGTGTCCAGTGTGATTTACGGGCACATCTCTGACACATATCTAGTGAGTGGTATGTGAATAACACTTCAAATTTTCGTTAAATGTTCATTAATTGCAATAAGGTGTATTTTATTGCAATAATTTGAATAAATACTAGTATGAAACTTCCCAGTTCATCATCAGGCCAAATCATGTCCCTGGGGTCAAAATTGACCTGCCACCGGGCTCACTTGATTTTACATTGATTTCTATAGAAATGTTTTAAAAAGTCTCAAAAAATCAGAAGGCTAAATCCTCTGCGGAAAAGGAGAAAAGTTACCAAGGGTGGAATATCTGTTCCTTTTAAAAATCACAATATAACAAAGTAACCTTCATTGTCATTTACAAACATACAACATGAACTTAATTTTAATAATCTCCATTCATTATAGAGACGTAATGCCTCAACGAAATTTTCATTCAAATATTTTTCAAAGGGCAACAAATAAAAAATTCACTCTGCACATTCCTTCTTCACCATCTCTCTACCTATGATGTTTCAAATCACTGCTATGATTGGTTATGGAGTTAAACTCTGGACAAGAGAGTGTGACAAATTTGCATTAAAATACAAATCAAAGGGCAGTTACCCATAAAGTACAAAAACAATGATTACAATTCATATACTCTTGCACTTCTCCTTATCACCATGTAACTACCAAAAAGGTTTTAAGCTTTTTATTACAAAGAAATGCTTTTGACAAAGATGCATACATATTTACATAAGAAAATATCAAAATGCAATAACTTTAGAAATTAACCTGACAGAATAATGGTTTTAACACTCTGCACTTAACTTTATTGCCACCCACAAACACACTAAGTTATCTTTAAGTAATGCTGCATTAGAATATTAATCAAAGGGCAATTACCCAGAAAGTACAAAAACTAGAACCTGGTTCTTGTGTTCTGCACTTCTCCTCATCACCACCTATATACAGTAAAACCTCTCTAGAGCAGCCCTTTGCAGAGCAACAACCTCTCTATAGCAACACCTTCCAATTTTCCCTTAACTGATATTTACTGTAAATTTAACCTCTGTACAGCAACAACCTCTAAATAACAGCCAATATTTGCAGCTCCCACAGGGTGTTGCTCTACAGAGGTTATATTGTACATATCAAATTTCAAATCACTATCTTGATCCATTTTGGAGTAATGCTCCCTATACAAAATTTACATTTAAAAATTAACCACAAGGTAATAACCCCAAAACTACAAAAGCCAGGATCTATCATATTTAAATCACTTCCTTAATTCATCTGGATAATTACAGACATTTTTTGCACTACATAGTGGTGGAGTGGTTAAGGTCGCTGACTTCAAATCACTGTAACCTCTCACTAATAGAGGGTCATGGGTTCAGCTACCGACCATGTCTCTTTATTTTAGGAAGTAGGTTGTTGCTTACGGAGGATGGGAGTCTAGTACTGGTTCTTCCCAGGAATGATGGTTAGGTGAACTGTCTGCATCATATGACTCTGATTGTTGAAAAGGGGCATAAAACTCAAACGAACAAACAAATAGTACATGTATATAGAAACTCAATTTACCCCTCGGTACATGAATCATTGAAAAAGCTGACAATGGTGATTACAAAAATAATTACATACAATAGATCACAGATCTGCGTATGTTCACAATAAAATATGTCACAAAAAATAAGAAAAAATAATTGATTGAAAACTTGCAACATTTTAGAATTCGGCAAGCGAAAAAATCTCAACTTCTTGTTAACAATGATAAATAGAACAGGCACTAGAGGTATACATAAAGTGTCACACTTGACAATTATACTGCATCCACCACATATAATAGCTTCTGTAAAATGCAAAAGTCTATGTAAAAAGTATGAATAAATAACTATTTCTGAAATAAAAATTGTTCGGAATAGAAAACTAGGGTAACTCAACCTAAATGGAACTAAAAATGCTATGGTAGAATATCCAAACAACAGTGACACCATCTACTGTAACTGAGCCTCCTATTTGAACACCACAACCATACACCTTGGGGCTACATTACTGTTGATATTTCTTTCTCTTGTGCCTGTTTAATGTATATACTGGTATACAGATGAATGAGTCTCCACATATGTTGCAAATGTTTGGCTCCTTTCACTGTGAGATTGGTTCATGTGCTGTTGTTGATACCTTGGCATTTGAAAGTAGCGTCACAAATCTTACACGAAATTCGTGTAGTGTCTGTACCACACATTGCTGTATGTCTCTATAAGTTGCTCTTCAACAAGAACGACCGACTGCATCTCTCACATTTATGCATCAGTTCTGAGTGTGACTTCTCTTTGTGTCATTAAACTTGCCACTTGTATCCGTAGCCTTTTCCGAATGACTCATAAATGAATCTTACCATTTTCAGGTGTAATGAATTTTCATGTCATCGCTTATTAAACAAGGATGATAAATTCCTTTCACATATTTCACATGTAAAAGTTTTCTTTTGTACGTTTTCATGAATGTGTTGCTTATGCATATTTAACTTATTGGTAGAGGAATACTGCCTATCACACAGGCAGCAGGTTACAGTCTTCCGCAAAACAGCTCTTCTGAAAAACAAGAAAATATCTTTTTAAGAAACATGGTCGATGTAAGTAACATTTTGGGGAGGTGCATTATCTATTTTGTAATAGTTAGGTCTGTTTGGGCTGAAACATATTCAGTCGAGTTGGAAATGCATTGGCATCCAAATTGGTATCTGCAGTTTTTTTTTTATCTCACGTGCCTTTTAAGCGAACATTACCTGCAGGATTATGAAGCTGAATTAATAACACATCAAATAAATACTATATAATATCATAAATCTACACTATGCTTGATCAGTAAAGGCACAATACTCTAGCCAAATTATTTAGATTTTTAAACAGAATACTATTCAGCATTGATGAATATCGCTGTAACTGTTTCTTACTGTTTGTCTTCTGGAGTTATTTTGCCTTCGATGCACTATAACAGTTATCTTTATGCACTAAAACAGATAATGTTTTATTATTTCTAAGAGCAACTGTAAATGGAAAATTGTAACCAACTATTAACAGGAACTATATACATTTTGTATTGTGACAAACACAGGAATAGGAAAAATTATGCACACGCCGCACTGAATTTTAAAGTCACAGGAACTTGAAATTCAATTAACTAACAAAAGATAACTACATTTGTATGTATCTCAAAAATATTTCTAAGCTGCATTTATCATAAAACAATACAGCCAGAATGCAAGCGTGAATATATGTGCTTCCTGCACCTGCCTCACATATCCGACACTTATTTATTGATTTATTTTGTTATGATCATGGAAAATGAAATACTGTGTAAATATTGTAGTAAATTTTTGGGGTAAACATTTAAACAAGCCACATAGTTTGACCTGTGCCGACCCCCCCCCCCCCCCCAAAGTCCCAGACCATATGGTCCCGGCACACATCCGGCTAGCTGCTTTCTTAAATACATGTATTATACACACCCCCTAACCCCACCTCAGTCTACTATATTCAATATTTCACTGTCCTGGCAACTTTTGGAAAATCTGCTGGCTACCCAAACATTACTGGTAACATTTCTGTCTATGTAAAACAGGAAATTATCCCATGTTACCAAAAACAAAAATACAAGGTAAGAACATAATCTATTCTTAAGAAGAGTTTACTAGTAGAATATATTATAGGTTATGCTCATACAATATTATGTTCCCTTTTGAAAAGGGTTTTCCGTGCTCTTTTTACCCTATCCTAAGTTTTAAATATTTACATTTTTTGTCATTTATCTCTCTCAGTCTAAGAAAAGCATGTATCTTGCCACCTTTCCATTTTTCTACAGAGAGAGGAACAGACAATCCTGTGTTAGCAGTCATCTCCGAATAAAGACCATTTTTTTCTTTCCTATATCCCTTTGACTTTCTGCAGGGAGATAAAAATGAGACATACATATGCATGATTATTTTTCAGAGAAATAAATAAAATCCAAATTTTTGAACATTAAAAATAGAAGTTATTTTAACTTGTGAAAAAAGCTAAAATGTCAATGTTTTTATACAAGATCGACATGACTTTAAGACGTTAAGAGTTGTTACTGACATAATTATTTTGGCTTTAACATCACTGTTGTTCGGAACTACAAAGTAGTCAAAAGTTTAATTTCTTGGTAGGGTGAGGTAATGGTCTTGGTAATGAGTTTTGGATCCACTTCTTAGCTCACATGTCACAAAGTGACAGGGTGAGCTTTTCTAATCAGTCTCCGTCCGCCGTCCAGCGTCGTGCATCAACAAACTTTACCTTGTAAACACGCTAGGGGCCACATTTTTTGCTCAATCTTAGCAAAACTGGGTCAGAATGTTAATATTGACAAAATCTCGGATGAGTTCGATATTGGGCCATTTGGGGTAAAAAAACTAGGTCACCAGGGCCAAATAAGCGAGCAGCTCTATTTTTAGACAAGAAGTTTACTTTCTATTTCTGTCACCCCAAGTTCAAAATCACTGATCATTTACCATAGAATTGGTAGGAATCTTGAGAGCTATTTATGGATGTTAGTTTGTTTGTTTCATCGTGTTTTATGCCCCTTGTCATAATGACACTTAATGGTCATTTTCAGTAAGGCAGTGCAATTACATGGAGCAATATTGGTCCAAAATCAAGATTTAAATAATGCGTTTTAAGTATTTGCGTTTGAAAGAGACACCATTGGGTGGCTAATGTAGAAAATATCTTGATCATCAAACGATGTCAAAGTGTTCTTTTTGTGTCTGGAATAATGGGTATTAGATCCATGATGAAAGGTTTGTTACGCACTGTTTGCATGAATAAACAACGATGTGATTACAAAAAGTGGAACCTTCTTCTAATAGAAATTGAATTATTCGATAGATAAATGCTAGAAATATGTATTATTGTGTTTAAAGAATGATTTCTATGAAAACATAAAAAATGTGAATATACCTCAAAGTTGAAGGTATCATAAAAATCGTTGTAAAATATGTTCTTCAAAAATGAACATTTTTTTCAATTCTTACAAAGTTACATGTTTTTCACGTAGTAGATTGACAACACTTGAGGTTATGTAACTATCTTTCCACAGAACAGAAGATTACATGACAGAAGTACATCACAATCATAAAACTGTATATTTAAAGCACATAATGTCGAAAAAAGTAACGAACCTTTCGATGTGTTGAACGTACGTTAATTCAACGAAATAATTCTGATTTATGCGGAATATAAAACCCTTCGGACAAAGTCAGTACAGAATCACGAGAATATAACACTTATATTGACAGAAATGCCTATATAAAATGTTTTTACAATACAAGGGTAACGAACCTTTCATTTTTGGTCATGACAACGTTATAACGTATAATGCAAACTATCTTTGTCATTTCTTCCATGTATAACACCAACATATTTATACTTGATATAAAAATAACTTAAGTATATTTTACTATAAATACTGGCTTCACAACACAACACCAGTACACATGAAAATAACGGCAAAACTGTCTACTGCTATTCAGCATATGCCATTCCAACTCTATGCATGAATATCTCCGTCAGCCAAATTAAACATTCGGTTTGACCTCCCATACATAATATCGGTAAACTTGATCCATATCTAATCTTCTCTTTTTGACCACTGAAACAAATCCTTAAACTTTTGAATGCATGCTGCATCAAAAGCTTCGTCATCAAGATCAACCTGCAGGATTTTCCAACACACCATGATTTGCTATACTGTACTGCCGCAAAATTACCAGTATCAATTGAGCACACAGGGCCATAGTTTCTAATTGTTGTTACACCATAGTTCATAGGCTTCATTTTATTGTTTCAGGCGTTCCCTGAATGTACTGTCATCGTATTTCAGCATGCAACGGCCATTTCTTTTTTTTTTTAAAGGTTCGTTACCTTAGTTGGTGATGTATTAGCACTCCATCTTTTATAAGATACATAATAACAGACACTGGTTCAGTTCATCAACCTTTTAGGCATGTTCTAAATCACTCAATAATACTTTTTAGATCTTGTCATTTAAGACAGTTGGGAAAATGGCATAAATTTCTGAATTTGTATTGATAGATTTTTACTAAATTTTTAACAGTAGGTATATTTAAGTACCAAATCATGAATTGAATGACCATATATCATATATAAGTACCTTTAGTAGCATATACATGTGTTCATTACTAAGTTTGCGAGAAATGCACGATGTAATATTTCAACATACAATGTTTTTCTTTGAAATCGACTCAGTCTTTTTCAACGAAAGGTTCATTACTTTACGTCACGAACCTTTCATTTCATAAAGTGCAACCAACAAAGAATCTACACCGCTTGCATTGAAAATTCAACAATCGTCGGACAACTTAATATTTCATATTGCTTAAAAGCAAAAAAAAGAGTTAAAAACAATTTAAAAAACTAGGTTTTACTAATATCCCAACAACCATGTGTTCACCAAAAAGAATGTCGAACAAAATTCTCCGAAAACTTTGCCCTTGCTGCAAGGATGAATACGTCGTGTCTCCATCATACGTCATACAAGCTGATGCACGAAAAAAACTCTACCATACCTTTCATAAACAACATCTACAAGTACAACTGAAATAGCATGGTAACAAACCTTTCATCACGAACCTTTCATTGGGCACGTTTTGGAACCATTTGGAAAGAAGAAAGAAAACAATAAAGACGAAAATGTTGTGTTTTATAATTAAATATCATGTCTTATGTATGACAAGTAGTAAATTATCTTTGTATACCAAACACAGCGTTAAACAAACCTTTCACTTGCAAGTGGAATTTTGAAGAGTTCAATGTTTAAGACCCTATGATCAGACATCTGTCGTAACAAAACGAAGAAATTTTGTTGTAACTGCCGTACGGTTGTGGAAGGGTGTGTTTTGTGGTATGTTTTCAATTATAAAGCAGTATATTTCATATTATCTCTACATATTTTTCCATGTAACGAACCTTACAGCAGTTTTAGCGACAAAATATATTTGCATGTGTTTCCAAAAGAACAGTCAAATCATTTTGATCGTGGTGAATAAAAGGCCCTGAAGGTAGTTCTACAAATATTGAAAACGATTTTTGCTTCATAAACGAGCGTGCGTGTGTAATATTTTAATCCAAATAAAGAATTTCTGACTGGCGACAGTCACAAACCTTTCAAATCTGATACTTTGTGACCTTATTTAAAAAACAATTTGACATTGAGCATGAAATAAACTATGTAGAAATGTTCAGTTTTAAGTGCCTGGTAAGATCGTCATCAGAAAACATATAATTATTGTCTAGTATTGAAATAAAATGTCGACGACATAGCAAATTGGATATTGCACTGCCTTACTGAAAATGACTGTTAACCATCTTTCCTTGGAAGAACCAGTACTAGACTCCCATCCTCCATAAGGAACTGCCTACTTTCTCACATACAGAAACATGGTCGGTGGCTGGGCTCGAACCCACTACCCGCTATCAGTGAGAGGTTACAATGATATGAAGTCAGCGACCTTAACCACTCGACCACTCGATGGGTCTATTTATGGAAGGAGAAGTTATTTTTAAATGCCTGTTGAACCATCATTAGACTTTATGTCACTTAACTTTGTTACTACCTTTTTCCCTCATATAATTAATATATACATTTTGTAAGTATTAAAACATAAAACTTTATATTCATATACTTATGTAATCCCATGTAAAATATTGGAAAAGAATTAATACTTTAAAATTTACTGAACTAATGTCTTTTTGTTTAAAAAAAACTACACAAAGTCATGTATTAGTAAAGAACTGGACATTTATATTTTATGTAACTATGTCACTGGAAATGTTGATTTGTGTTTCTGTAATGTGTGAAATGTTGGACATGTTGTCTTGTTTTCAAATAAAATCTACCGGTATCTATCTATGATTAACTTATTATCTATAATATTTTTCAGTACATGGAGTTCATTGTTGTTACTGTGAGCCAATGCTAAAATGAAAAGGAAAAGAATAACAGGTTTTTGTTTCACCATATTTCCCATCATAACTGTCCCTAAAATAATTTGTTGCTTTAATGCTTATCTTGGTCTGGTTTTCTTGAACAAGTTTTTCTTGAATTAATGTATGAATGTTTGTTTTACCTATTTAACATAATTATTTTGGTTGCATTTCTCTCAGTTTTGTCAATATGCAGTTAAGTTACATTAATGCAACTTGAAATACAATCTGCCTCATTAAACAAGCTGTTTGTACTTTGTAAATTATACAGTGTATGACATTTATATAACAAACAGATGTATATTTTTCTGTTAATTGATTATTACCATTTGCATCATTAAAGTTTATAAAAGTGTGACAGTTCTATTATTTGCAGAATAATTGTTTGTATAATGATAACAGTCATACCCAAGTACCTCAATTTTAAAAATGAATATTTAAAACAATCTTTACTTATTCATACGCCTACCCTTCTAGCTTACGTACTTCAAGTAGCTCAGTGGTTGGAGCATTTGACCACTGATTGAGAGGTTGTGAGTTCAAACCCCGGGCGTGGCTCACACTGTCCATGACAAATTTGACTGAAGATATTACATCCTATGTTAAATTGTCCACCACCTCTGAATTATGTGAGGTAGCTTAGCAAAGGCTTGCAGATAAAATGTGGTTAGTACTGGTTAATTAAGGTCTTAAGAAGTCCAGGAAAGCTGGTTAGGATAACTGCCCACCAATGAAACAAACAGCTACTATAGAAAGGGAGATAACTTGGAAATTAAAAATCAACAAAATAAAAAGTAAAATTTTTGGAATAATGAATTACATTGATGTATGAGTATAGCTAGACCATGCTTTTTGAGCCAGGACAAAATTATTCAAAATAAGTCAAATGAGGGAAATGGATATTTGGAACAAATCTGACTGAAACATATTGATAAGATAATGTACCGGTATGTATGTATACCCAGTTAATTTAGGGTATAGTCCTCTCAAAAAACGTGGTCGAGCTATATCAGAATTATTACTTACTGGTGTAGATATTGTTATAAATGGATGGAGAAATTGACTGATGATTAATGATTTGAAATTCAGAAATTATTATTTATTGATATTGTCTTTTAGGTATGAATAATTTTTAGAATTCAGGAATGAAAATTAATTGGTCTGCACCACTGGCACACATCTACTTATATTAACGTTTTTCATCAATGACTCTAATTTGATATTTTATCATCCTTTCAGTCAACAGTCAGATATTTTTAGATACATGACCAAAAAAAACAACATTTTGATTTTCTTCATTAGGTTCCCAGCAACACTAAGTGCATGTAATCTAGCAGTGAGAATGGAAACATCGTCCCACCAAAACAGCCATTCATGTACCAGAAAAGCAACTAACAGCTAGACATTGTGCTGAAACTCAAATTGGTAATTTCTTTTTAGATTTACATTTGACAATAATATTAAGTAAAGTTTATAAAAAAGGTCAAATTGTGGACATTAAATAAAGTATTTTACCAGCTGTTTATCTTGTATAATGATTGATAATTTCAGACAGTCCTGCATGCTATATTCTCATGAGTCATGAGGTAAGGACCATGATTAATCAAAGCATAATTACATTAAATTCAAATATACATTTTGGAGGGGGAATCACTAAGGTCTTTTTTTAAAGTAATTTAATGTCTAAGAGTGATAATGTCCCAGCGAAACATCATGCAGTCATTCTACAGTCGTAATCTGATAGCCATATTTCAACACTTCTATTATAATTTGTAAATCTATTTCCCTTCCTGAAGACGCAAACATTTAATTACAACAGAACAGAACATATTCTTTTATTCACCCAAGTAAAGAATATACTATATGGGTATATAACATAATTTCAATGTATACATAATAACATGAAACATCTGACTTCCCGCAAAAAGTTAATGTGGGGGAGAAATCTTTAATCTATATAAAAAATAGACAGTCAGTAGACGTACAATGGAATTGTACATATAAAACTGGTGTGTATCTCGGTGATACATGATAAACAAGAGTTATTGTGTGATTTTCATACACAAAGAATTTACTGAAATAAAATATCATGCTTATACAATTTGTTCTTAATTAAAAAGAGACGAAAAATTAAAAAGAGATTATGCTTATATATTTTCATTCCTTCAGAAAAGAAAATAACCGCAGAGCCATTCGTACTGACGATCACAGAAATAAAGAACTTCATTATATGATCTATAAATAAACACATTTTGATTGGCTTAAAGCCTGATCCATCATATAACATAAATGTCATATTCAATGGTGAAACTTGATATTTTATGGATATTTCGGAATTTCGAATTCTAAAAATAGGACCAGGTCAATATTCATCACACAAGAGATAAACGCATTGCATATTTGTTCTTGCGTCTCTCAGTGTCGGGGGATGGAAACAAATGGACAGTTTTTGTTAAAAAGTAGAACTGTAAACATTCTTCAATTATATTTCAAAGTATACCATATGATAAATCTGATTTTGCAAGTCAGTGTGTCTGTAACTTTGCAACTTATTGCAAGTCACTTGCAATTTTCAGTTAACTAAAAGTATTTCATTCTAAATTTTTTACATATCTTGCAAAAAAATGGTAAGTTGTTTCGAAACTGTTCCGGACATGGAGGACTTCCAAGGACTTCCATATTTCCTCAATTACAGAGACTTTGAAAGAAGAAGTAGATAAGATTGTTAACTTAGCTGGCAGACTGATAAAGGTAGAAGCTGTTGAAACTTGAACAAAGAAATGCCAGACTTATAAATCATTCTTTCCAGGTATGATTGTTGATGAATCAAGGAGTGCCTGGTTTCAGGTGTAACAAGTATACAAATTGACAACATTTGTACCAGGAAGTCATCTACTCATCAGAGTTGTTACTAGGAAGACAGGGGAACATGCTATTTGGTAATAATAAGCTATATAATAGTATCATATTACATGAATATGTATGAATAGAAAGATCCTTGAAAGTTTCAAACAGTTCTTGATGCATTTTTTATCTACTACAGTTCTGTATCATTACCATGCTATAATAATGCAGCTTAGCTGAAATTGTCATTAATTTAATGCAAGTACAGTTCTCTTCCATAAAGTTTTCAAACTTTAAAAAAACTGCATTTAATATTATATGAGGTATTTAGGTTAATAACTATAGTCCCTATTACAGTTATGTTTCAGGTGTTCAGCATCAACTAAAACAACAAGTTGGTCTCCTATCCCAGAGACTCAGGAATATCCCCAATGAAATTTGTAAATTATGGTAACTTAGCAATTTTTATAGATCTAATTTACTACCTGTATGTGTGAAGGGAGGCTAATCTCATACAATGATTGAACATGATTATTGTCTCCCTTGTGTGTTTTAATTTTACATCAACTTTGCATGTACATTTGTAGATAAACTGATGCAATAGAGTTTTCTGTCAACCATTTGTCTGATTCCATTTGAGTTAAGTTACCCATGAATAATGAATAAGTTTAGTTTACAGTATAGATAAAAGAGATATTCTATATGCTTTCAGATAGTTCTGCTGGAATTGTTGACTGATTTTGCCTAATTGTTTCATATTAGATTCATTTTAAAACAAAATGTACTGTTTTAACTGTATGTATATATAGAAACAATCAACATGCGACATCATCAATATGTTGTAGATGTTTTCTTCTGTAAAGGTTGATTATGATTTATGATGGACGTATCTCCTATAAATATACATTTGTATCTTGTCACAGAAATTATTTAGTTGTTTTATGTTTTATATTATAGACATCACAACGACTGGTGAAATATTGGTCATACCAAATGTGTTGATGTACTGTGATGGGTTTTATGAATACACTGTTTAGACAACACATAGAGTGCTAACAAGTTGAAAGGATGTCATATAATACTGTAAACCAGGAAATTATTTCGCACATTTTAAGTTAGTGACTTTCGCAATGGGGTTGTTTCCGCAAAAGTAAAATGCCGTGAACCACTGTCTTGTCATAAAACCGCAAGAATTAGTCGCTACAAAATATTGCCATGAAGACTGCATTGGTTTGTTTATTCAGTGTGGTAATGGTAAATTGTTGACACATTTACTCTGATCTTCTTGTGAAGTTATTATGTATTCTGATATTTATGTTGAGTTGTGGTATTCTCATGTTGACATTGAGATTGTGCATTTGTAATATTCAGCTCTCCATGTGAAGTTATAATTGTTAGTTGGGAGGTATTTGTGGTTTACAGGTAACTGTAGATGTGAGGTGGCTGTATTTGGAGGTATTTGAGGTTTACAATTTACTTTATACGAGAGGTGGCTGTAGTTACATTACATTATAGTTACAATGAATTTAACAAAAGTGTGGTTGCATGAAAACTTTAATGAAGTAATTCAGGCCAAATTGTCACTTGGACCCATGCACCACCGTGATCAAGTGGTTAAGGTTGCTGACTCCAAATTCTGTAACCTCTCACTTATAAGAGGGTCTTGGGTTCGAGCACAGCTACCAACCATCTCAAATTGTATGGAAAGTAGGCAGTTGCTTACGGAGGATGGGAGTCTAGTACTGGTTCTTCCCAGGAGCGTTACTTAGGTGAATTGTCAGCCTCATATGACTCTGACTGTTGAAAAGGGGCGTAAAACTCAATATAATGAACAATCAAAACAAACAAAAAATTAATAACTGCAATAAGTTGGGAAGCCATATCTAAGTCAAAGGAATCAACAATATCTATGCAAAATTAGGGTTCAAGTCCGAAAAAAGTAAACTAAAGTCAGAAAAAAAGCAGTCAACTTTCTTTTCAAAAGAATATTCAAAATAATAATAAACAATAAACATTTATCATTTTTTTACCAATTTAGCTTGACAAAAATATCATAGATGACTGGTAAGTATAGACTGAAAATATATTTGTAATTACAGAATTAATGTACATTTAAATTTATTTTGATATATAAACTAATGTAAAAAACTCATTTATTGTCAGTATTCATATACAACATGATCAATCAATCACTTCTTAGTTCCAAGCATTTGGTCACCATGATGAGCCCGACATGGATCAATTCATGAGCCATCTAGGGAAAAATCAAATTTAGCGATGTATATTAAGCCTTGGACCTTTTTGTGTTCAGTGGTCAAAAAGCTCAGACCATCCTTAAAAAAAATGTATGTTTGTGGTAACCCGACCCAGAGAATTTACAGTGGTAGCTAAGAAATACTTTTTTCCATTTTTTTTTATATCCCCCACTAGGTAACCCCATTTATTCTTTTTATTAAACAGAAAATACAAGTCAGAAAGGTATTTTTCATTGAAAAAAAATTACCCAAAACAATTCATGTAGGGGGCTTTAAGGTGAGTAGGTAACTTCACACGAAAAACCTGGTTTGCATAGTAAGATAAATAAGAGGGATTCTGACCTCAGTCCCAGACACAAGACATACCAGGTAGATGAGGCATTCATTTTGACAGATTTGTTTACATCTACACATCTTCACTTCATGATAATAACATATCTTCAAGTTTCATTGTAATCGCTTAAAGAATGTGGAAGTAGTTTGCTCCACTAACTTGTATGCAGACGGACGGACTGACGGACCGACCAACTCCAATATACCCCCGTCTCAGACTTCGTTTGCCCGGGTACCTTGTTTGCGGGGTATAAAAACAGGTTTTTCTTGAATTTAGTACACCAGTCAACAGTTTTTGATTTGCAACACAAGTTAATTAGAACAAAACGGGTCTACCTTCAATAATGAAGACAAAGTTGAAAACAGGTGCTCCATGTGTTTAGCTTTTTTATGGATGTGAAATATAAGCATTTATGTCCATGTTTTGTCAATTATTACCAGGTCTGGTTTAGATAATAAGGTAGGAAAAAATTGACTGTTTTTCTGATTATCCGATCAACAGAAAATGAAACATATGAAAATATTCTACACACTACAAAATCAATGAAAAATAAGTGAAGAAAAGTTCTATCTATCTTCCCTGGAGGTCAAACCTCTCACGGGGACGTAGACCTTAAATATTCTGCAACCATGGCAATCTAGCATGTTTGTGTCAAATAATCATAAACATAACTGTTCTAGCCTAATACATAGCAACAGTTTGAGGTAGTTGAGAAGACTGTGGGTTCAAAACACAAGGAAGAAATGAACTGATCGTTTTACAATATGTATTTATCTAAATGCAATGCTGTAGTGGCCTCCGTTTAAAAGTGGTTATGATCTCTAACTAATAATCACTAGCCCTTCATCACCATGGATTCAAATCCCACCTGGTACCTGACAAATTACACATGTCCAGTTCGCTGGTTCTATCTATGTATGCCTTCTGGGATCAGTTCTGAATACAAAGGGTTTACATTTACAGCATAAAAAGCAATAAAGGCCTATATTAAGATTAACTCATAAAAGTAATATCATATTTTTGTCTCCTTCATTGTCTACCATTTTTTACTGGTTTTCTGGTAGGAACTGTACTTTCACAGAGTTTTAGTGTATCAAACAATGCCTTACCTATGACACAGAGACCACAGTAATACTGAAGATAATTTCTTCACAACTACAGATGGCTCGGCACCCCAGAGGGGTATAAACTTGAGGAGAAATGATCCACATATCTTCAATAGTATATCTACAGAGAGTTAATAATTGTAAATTAAGTAAAAATATACAGTTTTTTTTCAAATTAATTAAAGGGGAAGATGCTCAGCATTGGTACAATCTGAAAACATTGCACCTAAGGGACAAATTTGGGGAATATTTATAAGGGAAGACCTAGGCAAATATTTACATTCGTGAAGTTTTCCTGTACAACGGGACTTTATCATGTATCACAATGCCACATAAAATATTCTTTCAAACTTTTTTATCTCTGTGAGTGTGATTTAAACTGAAGTTACTGTATGTCAAAGACCTGTTTGTTGAAATATCAATCCTGGTTTTGACCCAGGAGTGTACATACCGTTCAATTTGTTATACTCCTGCTTAATTCTCCCGCGATCTAAACCATGATATTGCCAAAATAAATATTTTATTATAATATGCATTGTCAAGTACTTTTATACATACAGTGCAACCTTTCTAGAGCGGCCCTCTCTTGAGCAACAACCTCCCTTCAACAACAACATTATTATTTCCCACTGCATGATTCAACTATTAATTTAACCTCTCTAGAGCAACAACCTCCCTTCAACAACAACATTATTATTTCCCACTGCACGATTCAACTATTAATTTAACCTCTCTAGAGCAACAACCTCCCCTCAACAACAACATTATTATTTCCCACTGCACGATTCAACTATTAATTTAACCTCTCTAGAGCAACAACCTCTCAACAACAACATATATTTGCTACTCCCAAAGGTTGCAACTAATTGTACACTACAGATGATATCGAGACATTTTTTGCGCTTGCCGATATCTATCTTCCGAATAGATGAAATAGCAAAATCATGAACGGATTGCTCGTACGTCTCATAAATGTAGACTAACATGTATGTATATAAGTCCTTGGCATTGTAATAAAATATAAATATTTTGGCAATATCATCACAGGTTGTGCACATTTTAATTTTATCATAAACCTTATATATACACAGACAAATGTTGCATGAATTATCTAAATTATAATAGTGAAAGAATTTTTAAATTTTTCCTTTTACATTGAAGTCTTCATAAAATCAAGTGATCAATCATGGGGCATGGACAATATTGACACTGGGCACATGAGTTGTACAATCTACTAATGGATGCTTTATGAGACTGTCATTTGGCTGTATAATAATTAGAAAATGCTAATATTGAGTATGATGGTATTTTATGGGTTTCCTCAGGTATGTATTATTGTATATCTTGATCCACTTACAACTTGTCCTTAACTTGGCTACAATGAGTTGGCTGGTACCCAGTGATACCCCTGTCATGAACAGATAATACTCCATATTTGGTGAATTGGGCATGCGATTTCTATTTTGTTATGATACCTACAATGACCAAATAAATAAAATACATTTACCGAATATGGAGGGGGACCAAGAACCTTGGACAAGTGTTATTTAGTTAAAGGCCATACAAAAACAAATATTGTTCAGATGATCAAATTATACTGTTTTTACCAATTAACCCTAGACTGTTTAACAAAATTAAATGTTTTTATTATGGTTAAAAGTTTGTGAGAACATTTCAAGTCAAAATGAATAAAATAATTCTCCAAGTAGTGTAACACAGTGTAATGGGATATCTTAAATACATAAAATATCTTCATTCAAAATTGTCAGTTATTTTCTTCTACAGTCAAACATATGTTAGCAGCCACCTCAGATTATGACTTCCCCATGTGTGGCCTTTGTTCACAGGTTTGACCATAGTTTCATGTTATCATGTTCTGTTCATGATATACTGCAAGTCCATGTAGTGGTTAGGTCATGGGTATGATATGGTGAGAGGAATTCTGGGAACATGCTTCTACAATGACGATGCAAAACCAGAAAATGCATGAATGGTTATGTTCCATTCATTTATGGAAAAAACTTGACAAGTATGTTACATGTATTCTACTTTTTTGTTTACATAATTTTAAATATCTGATGTAAAGACTTTATTGATCTGTATGCTTATTACCACAGGAAACATTAATAAGATTACTAATTCTTAATAGCATAACCGAATTCTCCCCTGGGTAGCACAAGGGTAAATTTGGCAACAGTGATTCTGACGGACACTGTCAGAATTCCTCAATATGGCTATTCTACAATTTTGCTGCCACCATCCAAGTTAGACTTGGAAACTCTGTAAGTGTAATAATACACAAGATGTTATTTTGATTAATTTTATTTCTTTCATAACACATTCATATGATTAAATCCAAAGTTACAAATAGTGTTTAAAGTAATTATTCAAATATTAATACAAGTTAATACAAGTAAGAAATCACTTTCAGTAGAATATACTGGAACAGTGCTACTAAACTCTCAACTTAATATCTCCTAAAACACTCCCTTTATATACCCATTATTATGTAACAGATCTGAAATCTCAGGTTTACCTGAAACATGCAAAATAGACCTGACTTTTTTGGGTTACTTAATTGATACCTGAAGTTTTCAGGTTATAGAGAAATTCAGTCAATAAGATAAAAAACTGCAGTCAATCAATTACTGACAGATTATTGTTGTATAAAGGACCTGAAATTCTCAGGACTATTTCTACAGGTTTTTGTGTACATCATCCATGAAGTAATTAATCAAATGAAGATATGATTCAGAATGGTATAACACTATACAATATCTTAACACACCTATCTTAAACAATTAAGATCACAAGATATGATTAAAATAAAACCCAGTATATTGTAAGCAAATTTGCAACAATAGTAAAACACAACATCATATAATTACATTTTTGAAGACAAATTTAGTTTTTTTTATCTTCATCGGGAAGAGGTCTTGAACTGTTGAATTTGGGAAGAATTATCGCCATATTGCTGATTTGGGAAATTAAATAGCTGGTGTAAGTTAGGATTTTTGGGAAAACTGCATAATTTCAATGAAATTTTCAATATTCAATATATTGGGAAGGGACATTAAAAAATTTAATACTTTTTGCTCATTGGACCTATTTAACTCCTCCCATTAAGGACATACTAGGTGATAAAACTCTGCAAATGTATTCTAAGTGTACATGTATGAAAAAATACTGTCTTTAAGTCGCACTGTGGAGTAACTTCTCAACGCCCATCAAACCTAACGTTCTGAATAATAGCTGCAGAGTCAAAGAAGTGCTACATGTGTGAAAAATTGTTCTGCCTTTCATGAGTTACACCTACTCGAAAGTTAACATTGTCACCAACTAATGTGAAACGCTTTCCGCTTTTCACATGGTCGATAATTTCATTGTTGTCCAACATGGTAGAATGGCTGACAGAGATACCCAGTGACTGGAGACGGTCATAAACCTGCAAGGCAACATGGACACAGTTAGAATTCATAGAAAAAGCTATTTGAAAGTGTTTAAAATATTTTTGTATACGAGAAAGTTATCAACATTGGAGAAGAACTTCAAAATAACAGATGTTCCTTAGCTGTCAAAAAAACAACAGGTTGGGGTCTGGTCCATCTAGAGGTATGACTTTAGGCTGCCTGCTAAGCTCTAGAACATCAATTGGTATAAGTCAGTCCACAATTACAGTCCAATGGGTGTAATGATAATCTCTATTACCACTCTCAATACGAAACCTGCAAATTGTAATGCAGTTAAGTGTATCAAAATATGATTTCCATTCAGATGGTGTTATTGTCAGTTAAAAATTAACATACTTATGTCCAAAAATTTGTAAATGACTAAGTAGAGTCATTAGTACAGGCTTCTCAATACATAAATTCATGTTAAATTAATTCAATTGTAAATACACTGTTCATAGCATTATGTAGATAAAATATTTATGATTAGGGCTTTTTTCATAGGTAGGGGAGGGGACTTTCCCTTAAATTTGGTGAAAAATAATGCATTATTTTTGCAAAAGGGAAGAACAAACTTGATGTCAATTGAAAAACTGCATAATTTTAAGAATTGTCCGGAGGGGAATACGCCTATAAACGGCCCCTGCTATAGTGGAAAAAATGCCCAGATGATTAAATTACCTGGTTAGCTCTTATTCTGCCATCTATGTTATCAATTGTAACTTTAATTGTATTTCCATTTCCGAGAGCTGCACTTACACCTCTACCATTAACCTTCCTAACATCATTTAGCATTGGTGTTTTACTCCTTTCAGGCAGGCATATGCCGAGTCCACTGAGTATGTCAAATAACTGGAAAAAAATTTGAATGAATTTAAATGAGGGTCATCGTGCACAAACACAAGGTAGTTTGCAATGCATTACAATTAGATTATACAAGATGGTTCATTAAGTTCAAACAGGAATGATAAAACAAATTGCATTTTCTTATAAACATTCGGTATGATTAGATAATTTAGTGATCCATTGAGACAGAAAGATACCATTGTTATAACAAGAGACATATCAGAATGTTCATTAATACTTTCATATTGATAGCAATTACCCCATTTCCAGAGCCAAATTGAATGCACACAGCAGAAAATAACTTCTGCATCAAGTTCATTTGATTGTTTTGTCAATACATTTCAAACGAAGTTCCCCAGTCCTATTTACAACTGATAGACATGTATCACATATGAATAAATTGTCCAAATTTTCAGGTAAACATACATCTGGAATGGCAAAAATGTCAGTAAAAATACTTTTCATAGCAATGTTTTTCAGCACATGTACATGCCCTGAAGTACTCTTGCTACAAGCAATGCAACATCAGACCTTCTTAACAGGTGTAGCAAAAAGTGAACAAGGTGATCTTTTTTCAGCTGAGGCCATTAGCACAATTTATCAGTTCCTGAACTCACCGCTTAGGAGATACCTATCACATATGTACAGTATAGTTACATGACTAAACTCTGATTCTGAAATATAAAATATAAAATTAACATGAAATGGAGGGTACATGGGACTAGACAGGTGCTAAACTGACATCCCCACACCAGAAAGTTTATTAAAATATACATGAAGATTATCAGCTTATGCAATGTAAGTCCCTTTTTTGAAGTTTTTCTGTGTTCAAACATCTTATCGCTAAATATGCAGTGTTTCTGTTATTTCATGATCAAATAATATTCTCCTTGCTGTTTTTATATTTAATTATTACAAGAAGTTACTCTTGTTTTGCCTTTATTTCTCTGTAAGAAGTACTGATAGTCCACCTCAGTCATGTGCTATTTTCAAATGATCAAAGTGTAATCCACTATTTGCAATTTTCACACACATATGTTTGGGTTAATATGTTTGATTCATGCAGTACAGCAAAGATCTCAAGTTGAAGTTAGCTTCTTTTTGAAATTTGTACAATTCCACGGAAGAAGAAATAGTTGCACTATGTCTAGCCATAATCTCTTGACAGGGATTTGCATGATTAAAAAGGTTTTGAAGACTTGATGCATCATCTTCAGCATTATGGGCAGAATATTTTTCATTCATAATTTGTGATAGGATATGTTCTTGTCTGTAGCTATTCAGACCAGGATAAATCTCTCTCATAACAGGAAAAGTATCAATAGTGCCTAGCACACAATGTTTGAAAGGTGACAAAAGGCAGCATTTATCAAGTGCTCGCAAAATACGTGGTAGATCAAATGTTTTGAAATTATGTCCAATAAGAACACATGGCTTTCTTTCATCCAGCAATGCCAAAAAAAGATTTATTACATTGACCAAAGAATCTGTTGGTACAGTTTTGTTATTGAAGTACATAGTATTTCCATGAACAAATAAACCAGTTACAGCAGATGCACCAGGTGAAATAGCTTGACATGGCATTATACATTTAGACGCTTTTGCCAAAACATGTCATACTTAAACTGCCCTTGTGTCTTCATGGTGTCTGAGTCAATATTTGTAGAAGACGAACTGAAATATGCATGCATGATGTCAATTATCAAGATATAGAAATTACATTTTTAACACTGCAACTAAACTGTTGAAATGGTATCCCTCGTACTTGTTTTACAAATACAGTACAACCTCTGTAGAGTAACACCCTGTGGGAGCTGCACATATTTGCTGTTGTTTAGAGGTTGTTGCTCTACAGAGGTTAAATTTATAGTAAATATCAGCTTTGGGAAATTTTGAAGGTGTTGTTACAGAGGTTGTTGCTCTATAGGGGGCTGCTCTAGAGAGGTTGTACTATATAAATGTATTTAACTATTTACTGCATTTTATCTATCCTAAAAACTTAAACTGACATTTTCAATCAAAAGCTTTCATTACACAGAGTAGTATCATTTATGCCCCTGTCATCTTGGGGTTTTAGACAATTTGTCTGTGCTTTAATAAATGAGTCGTTCATTTGAAGATTATTTATATAGATTATAATAACAGTTGTGCTAAACAAACAAAATTCCTAGGTTCTTGGTCCCCCTCCATTGCCCATTATATCAGGTAATGGAGTATTAACTGTTTAACACAGGGGTATCACTGTAACCATACAGCTCATTGTCGCCAATTTAAGGAATTTGTCCTATTAATGAAGGCTGATATGAAGATTTTTTTTTACATTCCGTATACTTTTGAACTATCTAGTAAAAAGAACAAAATATATCAGATAAAAACTGACATGAAAATAATTCGCTGTATGTATAAAATTTGCATAAAAAAATATGTATATTTAAATTTGAACCATGGAATTATTCCAATACTTTGCTTTCTACTTTGCTGTTTGCAAACTCTGCAATAATATGCTTGTGCCTGATCCGAAAATACAGTGTAATTAGATAATGTGTACACAAAAATTAATCAACTATCAGAGATAATTTGCAAAGACACTAACTCTCCCAATTAAGTGTTATAAGATGACAATCAAGTTAGCAAAATACATGTCAGCTTCCTGTTGCTTCTATTATTTAAAATGTCAAAGCATCACTGCAAGACTGCTTTGCAACTGACTGAATGTGACACTCTACCTTTTTCTCTCGCTTTTTCATCGTAGTGTGGAGCAGACCTTCTAATTCTAAAAATGACATAGTCTGCTATCTGAGTCTGACCAGTATCACTGTGAACCATGCCTGCAATGTTGGTATCTGAGGTTCAACATTATTTGAAAAAATCATGTGATTTACACAAAAGATGAATGGTTTCAAATTTACACACAGGAATTGTGAAACTTTTTTATCCCTATTGCAAATCAAGCATCAGAGCATATGTAAGTGCTTATTTTTATTCCTTTTTAAAAAACTAAACACTCTATTCAGAAATGCTATGTGTATAACAAGTTTTACAAATATAATAAGGCATACATCAGTTAATTAAATTCATGTGACTGTCTGTGATTAGAATATAAATTTAATGTTACAATAGGAGATAATAAATAAGATAAAATATGTAGGTATAACCTAATGGTTAACATTTTAGGACTTTTGAGGAAAGAAATTATACACCCATGCACCAAATAATGTCTTACAAGTTGTGTTATCCTACCAGCAACAGAAAATTTGAAAGCATACATATGACTCAGGGTTCTCAATAAGTTTGTGGCCAACAGACCCAAAAGCTAGACTAACAGGCCTGCTAGGGGGCTCCGGGCATTTCCTAGCAATGTTTTTGAGATTTCTAACCGACTCAAACACATTTCTAAGCTGCTAAATTGGCCTGCAGCCTATTGTTATTGAGAACCCTGGTCAATGACTGAGAATAGATATTATTACTTCTACAAAATAAGACTAGGTCAAGCTACGCAGGAGCAGAACTACTTAGAATGACTGCAGGTTGCCTGCAGGTAAAAAACATAAATCTTTTGAGGCTAATGACATGTTCAATCGTTCTACATATTAACCTTTACTTTCATTTTCAAAAGCATCATCATATTTCAATACATGTCCAAATTGTTTTGCATTATCTGTAGCATAACGTTGTCATACAAGCGGGTCACTTTCAAAATAACAAAAGCCTGACAAATTTCTACATATTCAAGATACCATAACTTCTGTTTGCTAACATAATTAACAAATAAAATGAAATAATTATGCACAATGTAAAGAATTACCGGAAAAAAATTAAATAAAATGTTACATTGCTTGCATCAAATATACTCGGCAGAACTGAAGACATAAAATAGTGATGTTGAATAAAGTATCTAGAGCAGCCTTAGTGTTAACATCGAAAACTTGTGGGCCAGAATTGCGCACACGATGTGTTTTCCCAGTAGTCACAGTATTAAGGACACCACATTCACAATTAATCATCAGGACAGATCCAAATCCACTTCTATTCTCACTAATGATGTTCATCAAGTGTAACAGATTGTTACGGTCTTCGCAAAACATCTGTAGCGGCGATAGCTCAGTGGTAACGCGCTGAGCTGTCAATCCAGAGGTCCCGGGTTCATGGAGATTTCAGAAATTCTATTCATAGTATTTCCTGCTATATCTGACTGTGTGAACTGTATAAGTACTGGTTAAAGGTGCCAGGAAGCTGTGTATCGGTGCTACACACCGGGCACATTAAAGAATCAGGCTGTCTATTCGAAATAAGAGCTAGGCGCACCCTGCGCCGGACATGCCTGTATCTTATTCTAATAACTTTCTCTCAAACAGTATGAAAAAGGTGCTATATAAATCTGGTAACTATACTATACTATCTGTTTGGCCATGTGGTGCAATTCAACAATTCAGCGACCTTGTTTCCATGATTCAGTAGTTGACTCTTCCTGTATAACATTAAATTTTTATGGTAAATATGATTAAATTAATAGTCTACAAGAAGGAACATAATTAAGAGAATATCTTATCAATCAGTCAGACTTCTAGTTCTAACCAAGTTTTAAATGTTTAATTTGTGGGAGGATGTCAAAAATACAAACTAAATGTTTTTGATATAAATAATAAAGAATGGACTATGACCCCAAGTTCTATGATACATTCAAAGTCATTATAGATGATATAACAATTAATCAAGAAAAATGCTTCACTGTAATTGATTAAATGCCTGATGAATCAAATAATTCACATCATACTGGTACAGAGTTTAATTTCAAAATAAAATAAAAAACTAATTAATTATATAATTCGAAAAAGTTTCAACTGACTTTCCGTTAGACTGAATGCTAGCTTGTTTGAAACACAAACATAGAAACAATTATACGTCAATCCGTAAACATGTTAATTAATACAATGATAACAATAGATATGCAAAAACCTTATCTGAATTGATATCGTTACTCACGGAGCTTCCAAGTCGACGGGTGGGGTAATCTGCGCGTTCGTTTCTAAGGACGTTTTTACAACATTATCATCAGGCTGTTGCGGTTTCACTGCATCTGTCAATTTGGTAGCATGTGCTAACATGTACCCCTTCGCCAATTTACCACAAAGACGACGGAATTGAGACATTGTCGTTGTTTTGTTTATTGCGTTCAAGGATACAGTTGGTTGTCCGAATACTATTCAAGACTTTCCTATTTGAAGAGCGTTAAGAGTATGATTATCTCACTTATGTACCGAAAATATTTTTGGTGAGAATTTACCTGCTATCCAATAGAACTTGTTCAAGGTAGCTCACATCATCAATGATTAGTAGAAGACTGGTATAAGGGTAAGCATACTATATATTGCTGTTATGAACCAATGATGTGAATATAGGATCAAGCCAAAATTATTCACTTTTAAGCATTAAATTATGTTTTATTCATATAAAATCTTGGAAGATGACCATCCAAGAATCATTCCTATGAAGTTTGATTGTACCTGATTCAGTTGTTTCAAAGATTTCATTAATTAGATTACATACAGAAAATCTTTAAGAACATGTTTAGCAAAACTGCATGCCAAACAGGTTGTAGATACTTTGTGTATTATAAACAGTTACAATCAAATCTAAATTATATTGCTGAAATATAGTTATCCATACTAACATATCTAAGCATGTAAATATTTGATACATTCTATAATTTCTATTTTGTTACAATTACTTTCAAATTTTGGCTGCATATGCTACTTATGTACCTAATAATAATGGATGAAAATTCACAAAACACGGTCCAAAACATGTTTTTAAAATCCTTTTTTGTTTTGATCGATATTTGTACGATACATTAACGTTCGATACAATATATCAACCGAACCCTATATACCAGTATTCGATACGATACGTGAACCGGTACTCAGCCCTAGCTGGCATTCATCAAACTTTACTTACCATAGTTTCCAGTTTCGCCGAGAACACAGATGACATGGAATCGGATCTCATAATGCCAAGCTGACAACCAATCAGGGAATTCACGAAATCGCATGTTGAATCAAGTTTTGTAAGACTATCTGTTAACAGCTACAATCAATAAAACGGCATTTTGACTTTGATTAACATAATCAAATTTTACTATTCTATCTTTATATCTATATATAACTAAAAACAACATCAGTTCATTACAGAATTTAAACTATACAAGGGAAACAACTCAATTTCATTAAAAAAATGTTGACTTCGGATTGCTTGCACATGGGAAAACTGGAATTTATTTTGTCAGTCATGGCAAGTTGGAGCAATTTAACAGTCCACTGTAGGTACATTTACTAGACAAACATATTAATATGCAAACAGAGTAACTTTTTTTCAATAAATCTAAACATTTATGTCAGTACGGTACTTCTTTGGTCAAGTTTGTTTATTTTCATCTGATTTAACACCTTTTTTCAACATTATTTCAGTCATATTGCAGCTGGCAGTTATCCTAACCAGCTTCCCTGGACTTCATTTAGGCCTTAACAAGTACTAACCACATGTATTCTATCCGCAAGCTACTATCAAGCTTCCCCACATATTTTAGAGGTCGGGCACAATTTAACACAGGATGTAATATCTTCAGTCAAATTTGTCACACACAGTGTGAGCCAGTTCGAAGGACAGTTCAAACTCAAAACCTCTTGGTCAGTAGACCAACGCTCTAACCACTGAGCTTAACAGGCAGGCCTTTTTTATTAAGACTTGAAGAGCAAGACCAATGTGTGTTTCATTAGTCTGCCCTTTTTTACATGTTAGGTAAAATTTGTAATGTTTGTTAAATAGATAGATGAATACAAAACAGAGAATGAGGGACCTGTTAAAGTTAGCTCTAATGGGAAAGAAATATCGTTGAGCTTCAGTACCTGAACAGTTGACTGCTTAAAAAGAATACATCCTGGTTCAGCAGCTTTCTGTCATCAAAACTTCATGAAGACATTTCCAAACTACACAAACATCAGATGGAGACAAGTTTTCACTAAAATATAAGAAAGAACTATTACACAAACAAGAGGGCCAAGATGGCCCTATATGGCTCACATGACAATCACTGTTCACTCATTAAAACATTGTTTTGAACCGGTGACCTAGTTTTTTACCCCAGACGACCTATGTTCGAATTTGTCTTACATATCATTAAGACAAACAGTCTGACCCAGTTTTGCTAAAATTGAGCCAAAAATATGGCCCCTAGTGTGGTTACAACAAAAAGTTTGACGACGAACGACGCACGACGCACGATGCACGACGCCGGACGCGGGACGGAGAGTGATCCTAATAGCTCACTTTGTGACATGTGAGCTAAAAACGACAAAAAGAAAATGACAAAATTGACGAAATTTAAAAAAAAAATAGAAATAGAAAATAATTCGCGAAAAATTACTAATTAGCGGTCTCACACCGATAATTTCACAATAATAGATGTATCAATAGACAACATCGTTACCAACTGCATTACGCCGACAGTTGATGTGCTCAACGAAATTTGTAAGTCATATAGTCAGCCTACATATGTCTACAGATAATTTGACAACAGTTTTACACCGTAAAAGTGGACTCGACCACTGCGTCACTCTACAATTATCCTAACTGAACAGTAAGTTGGTTGCACTTCGGTGCCAGCAATGCGAGTTCGATTCACAGTCGTCACAGTTGCTGACATTCAGTGCTGGGTGATTTCCTAACTGGGTTTTGTTCACAGCAGTATTAGCTTCGACTGGGTGCATTGGAGCTAATGAACCCTGCCATAGGCTCAGTTGGAAATCGTTTCATCCACTCCAGGTATAGGCTTTTTTAGATTACTGTAAATTACTTAATATCTGTGAGGTCTTATTTTCGTGAATTTTTAACGAAACAACTTTCGCGAGATCTTGAATTTGCAATGAAGCTTATTTAAACTTAAAGTAAGTAATGCTGTTTATATTTTACCAAATTTTTAATTCGAGACATTAGCCATTCACGAAAATAAAACCCACAGGAATAATTGTCAATTTACAGTACCCAAACAAATAAACATTTACCTTTGAAAACACTTGGTTTAAAAATTTAAGCAAACCAAAGTAATATTACTAATACAAATATTTAATTCAATGTCAAATCATATAGTTACCTAAACCAAGAAATATGCATTTTACAAAAAAAGCCATAATTGAGACAAACAATATGAATAAGACAAACATTCTGACAAAATTTGGTGAAGATCCAATCAAGACCATGAAAACTACAGCATAGACAAGGTTTTCCTAAGATTTGACCTCATGACCTCATTTTTGAAACAAAAGAACATTGAACTGAATTTTATGATGGCAAGTGTTCCGAGTTTCAAACAAAAACTTGATTAATAATTCAAGCAAAACAATAGTTATGTACCCTACTTTCCCTACTGAGTCATCTTAATATGGCAATCTGACTAAAGTATTCAATCTTCCTTACGGCAAGATCTGATGACGGCCTATACCAGTTTCTATTTTCAAAAGTCGGAATTTCCATTATCACTATTTATATCTATTTATAATTCAGCCAATAGTATAACTCATTTCATTGGTACTTTGGCCGAATGAACTTTCTACCTTTGTAAACCTTTGTAAACATTAAATTACGTATAACATATTTGTCTGCAACCACTTTTTGATTTTTTTAGTAATCATGATCGATTCGACCATAGTAGTACAGAAAATTTAATAAACACGCATGTCACATGGGCGCTATCATTACATTTAGTTGCGTAAGAATAGGTGTTCGTGATAACTACAAGTCAAATATTGTTTTTTACTGCGGTTAAAAATAGAATCAGATCACTTTCAGAATCATGAAAGTAAGGCTCTGATTGGCTAGTGGAAAAGGTCACCTGAGGTGACCTTCTATAGGTCGTCTTCAGATCCTCATAGCGTAGCAGTTTTTGAGGATATGATTTTAATCAGATTGCTTAATATGGTAAACGAGTAATCCATGTTTCAAAACAATAGTTTTTAATTGATACTTTAAGAAAACAATAGCACCACAAGCAGTACCAACTCTTGTTTGTTAAGGGCAATAAGTGCTGCCATTCCTTTCGTTCATTTAAAGATTTTCTTTAGGTCTAAATCAATTTTGATGTAAATTTTCAGAAAAAGATAAACAAGAGGGCCAAGATGGCCCTATATCGCTCACATGTCAATCACTGCTCACTCATTAAAACATTGTTTTGAAACGGTGACCTAGTCTTTGACCCCAGATGACCCATGTTAGAACTTGTCTTACATATGAATAAGACAAACATTCTGACAAAATTTGGTGAAGATCCAATCAAAACCATGAAAACTACAGCATAGACAAGGTTTTCCTAAGATTTGACCTCATGACCTTGTTTTTGACCCCAGATGCCCTAGTTTTTTGAGTGATAGTTTTTTTACCCTAGGTGACCAATATTGGAACTTGTCCTTAATATCATTAAGACGAACAATCTGACAAGGTTTGGCCAAGATCCAATCAAAACCATGACATTTAGAGCTTTTACAAGATTTTTACCTAAGATTTGACCTGGTGACCAAGCTTTTGACCCTGGCTGACCCATGTTCAACCTTGACCCACATATCATTGAGGCAAACATTCTGACAAGGTTTGGTGAAGATCCAATTAAAACTGTGACATCAACAGTGTTAACAAAGTTTTCCTAAGATTTGACCTGGTGACCTAGTTATTGGCCCCAGATGACCCATATTTATACTTGACCATTATATCATTGAAACAAACGATTTGACAAAGTTTGGTGAAGATCCAATAATAACTGTGAAATCTACAGTGTTAACATAAGATTTGACCTAGCGACCTAGTTTTTCACCCCAGATGACCCATGTTCGAACTCGTCCAAGATATTATGAAGACAAACATTCTGACAAGGTTTCATGATCATCCAATCAAAACAGTGACTTCTAGAGTGTTCACAAGGGTTTCCAGCAATTTGCCCTAGTGACCTAGTTTTTCACCAGAAATGACCCATTATCAAACTTGGCCTATATATTATTAAAATAAACATTCTGACAAAGTTTCATGAAGATCCAGTCAAAACAGTGATTTCTAAAGTGTTCACAAGGTTTTCCCTTATTTGGCCCTGGTGACCTAGTGTTTTACCCAAAATAGCCCAATATCGAACTCGTCCGAGATTTTGTTGATATTAACGTTCTGACCCAGTTTTGCTAAAATTTAGCTAAAAATGTGGCCCCTAGTGCGGTCACAACATAAAGTTTGACGACGCACGACGCCGGACGCCGGACGGAGAGTGATCCTAATAGCTCACTTTGTCACTTTGTGACATGTGAGCTAAAAATACATGAATGCATACATAAACAATCAAATATACATGCACTGAGGCCACTGCAAGTCACAAAATTTCCAAATGTTAACATAATTTGTAAACTTCTCCAATCACAATAATAATGAAACTCTGTTGAACAGCACATGTTAAATTAATAACATCAAATATCGTATGTTATTCTCCAAATAAGACAATAATAACTTAACAGTATAGTAAAATGTAAATTCCTTCGTTGATTAACATCGATAAACAAACCAAACTCACCTTTTTTACGGCAAAATATCAACCGAATCGTCGTTTTCTGTCTACAGTCCAGCTTGCGATGTTTTCATCCATCAAAAGTCACATCCGGTAAGGGAGTAAGTGTTATGGTGATAAACTGTTTTATTTACAGAATGGTGTTCCTTTCGTTGCATTTATTAGTGTTAATTACAATGCACATGGCCCAAAATAAAATTTTAATTAATTATGTGTTAACATTTTTGCTAATATAATAAAAATAAACGCGTTTAACCAAATAAAATAACAAAAGTAAGTAGTAAGTGCTCCCTTCCTTTTTTCCGTTCATTACGTGTGGCGCCGATTTTAACGGGAACCAGCTATAATCTCCGATTTGCAATTAGACATGAATATCAAGATAATGTCAAAATGGCACAAAAGAGTCCATTGCAAATGCATAGACATATTGAGAAATTACTGACCCATCTGACGAAAACCGAACGTAGAACTATTTTACGGAAACGAGTTAAAATTATGCAAAACAGCAACACATGCGTGTTAATTATTTCATTGGCTTCATGCTAACAGCGGATATGCGGGTTTAATTCTACGCATTTGAATAAGTCATTATTTTACCGACATACACTTTAATATTGAGACTCTTGGCTCTTTACACGTGGTTACGATAATTTTAATTGGGGAAATATACAAGATACATTTGCACTATTTAAATGGTACATTTCTATTTAGGATATTTTACACTATAAGAAATTCTCTCAACTATACACTTTTATATCATAAATATGTTGATCATTTACAGACTGATTTTTTCACACAGCATGATTTATCTATATAATTAAGTTTAACCTCTCTAGTGCAATACCGTGATATTATCAATGCAAGGTAACGGACCTGGCATTTTTCAGCACGACAATGCAAGGCCTCACAAGGTGCATATAACCACACAACCCCTTACTCAAAATAACATTAACGTCTTACCTTGGCCCGCTTTATCACCGGACATGAACCTAATAGAACACATAGAATGTGATGAATTGGGTCGGAGTGCCAGGTCCAGTCATCAAACTGATACCATAAATGACCTTCAAAAAGCACTATATACTATTAGAATAGCAACGAATTCCTAACGCGCTCATACAACGTTAGGTAAATTCAATGCGACGTATTCTGCAGTGCATTCGGAATGTCACATTTATAGTTACTGATGATTTTTGCGCAGTCAGTAATTTCTTGTTTCCAAGTGCTGTGTGATCATTTTTTAATTTTCATTCAGACCCCCTAAACTGAATTATTCATAAAAATGTGCAATATATGATTTTGGATCCAATTAATTACGCAGAGACAACAATTGAAATTATGACATGGAAGCTTCGATAACAGAAAAAATATCCCTAATATAAATTAATCAACAAAATAATTATGTACTTTTGGATTCTATGTAATAATAATGTTTTCATTTTTGGGCAGTATAAATGGACGGTTAATTTCGTGTATCAGACGCTATGTTTAATAAAATGAACAAATCAGTTAATATAACAGTCGGCTTTATGAGTGTTCTAAAGTCACTGTAAACCCCTATCCCCAAGTAAGATACTAACTAAGACAAGTAAAATCTGACATAAAGGGATTTGAGTACAGAGATTTGAGAGCCAGGATTTCAGTACTAAAATTTGAGATCCAGGATTTGAATGCTTAAAGTTGAGAGCTATGGTTCGAGTATCGAAATTCGAGAGTTAAAATATGAGTGCTGAGATTTGAGAGCTAGGATTGGAGTGCTGAGATTTGAAAGCCAAGATTTGAGTGCTATGATCTGGGAGCTAAGTTATGAGTGCTGAGATTTGAGAGCTATAGGATTTGAGTGCAGAGTTAAGAGCCAGGATTTGAGTACTGAGATTTGAGAGCCAAGATTTGAGTGCTAAGATCTGGGAGCTAAGGTATGAGTGCTGAGATTTGAGAGCTATAATTTGAGTGCTGAGATTTGAGTGTGGAGATTTTAAGTCAGCATTTGAGTATTGAGATTTGAGAGCTGAGGTTTGAGTGCAGAGAGTTTGAATGTTCGAGATTCAAGCTGTTTGGATTTAAGAATGGTTATTTTACAATTAATATAGTTGAATGCTACTGCTTGTCTGTAAACACACAAACACATTTAACGGATATAAACACGTGACATTGATTTTGTATTATAATTGGTAATTTTCGTCTGCTATATAAACATATCTTATTTATTTTAGGGCCCGTATTTATAAAGCATCCAACATAGCGAAGTTAAATACTTGTATAGGTGATTTTTTATGAACGGGCTTAAGAAATATTTTGGTTATGAACAATCTTAATTAAAAAGAAATGTCTTTAAAATAGGCATTCGCGAAACTTCTTTAATGTTATTTACACTGTATTGTTTGTAAGTATGATATTTAGGCTTTAGCAAGATTGAATTCTTCGAAACATTGGAGATGAATTACAAATACTTTGAAATTGTCAGACTTATCAACAATGTGCAATATATAGAATCTACTTCCCTCAGTATATCTTGTTTCTGTCCCGTCGGTGTTTCGGTAAACAAAATAGATTTAAGATAACCTTTTAGCTACTAGTATCTTAAAATAAGTCGATATTTAAGTTGCCTGAAAATAAAGCTATGATCATTTATAAATAAGACTTAAGATATTCCTCAAATTTAAGTACAAATGATCAGATTTCTTTCTGGAATTTCAGTAAAAAATTAAGAAAATCTTAAATTAAGAAGTTTTATAAATACGGCCCCAGAATATAACGTTAAGTTCGGTTGTAATTCTCAAAATTATGTAACACTTTTGCGACGGTCTTATCGTTAAATAAAACGTAAACTATTATATATATATTGTTTCTAGTTAAATGCTCATTAAAAGGTCGGTACTTTGGTTTGCTATTAAAAGCGTGTGGAAAATGTGAGAAAATTGATGTACTGTTCCTCCAGCTCAATGAAAGGTCAAGGGTCGCGGGGAAAATTACGGTAGGTCGGGTAACCGGAAACAAACATTTTTAGGCCTAATGCACCAGTCAACTTTCATGGTATCACTGTATATCACTATTCACTGATGTAAGTGAGGTCTGCATGAGTAATACATTTCTTACAAACTGAACCATGATTATGCTAACTTCAGTGCTGTCATAGGCATATCGTAATTTTATTCATGTGGACTGAGACATAGAGAGCAAGAATTCCCGATTCACGAAATGTTCCAGTGTTTAATTTACTAATTTGTGCATGTCTTGTCGTTTACATCCATTTCCGAAAAATGGACGGCTCGTCCCTTACCATCGTTTTTTCTTGTCAAGTTGGTAAACTAGTTATGCATAATTATTTGATTTTGTTGCCAAGGCAATAATTAATAAACAATAGAGCTGGGTTATTAAAAGTTATATTGCTGTGAGTTTTTTTTGTAATTTATATGGGTAGATAAGTATGCATTTTATAGTTGTTATTGTTGTAATTATTGTAGTTTCAATCTCACAAATAACAGTTGCCCTAGGCTATGATAAATCCGTGTAGTCTTGTCTCTACACGAAAAAAACACGTGCTTCTGGGTGGGCGTTTTACAATACCAAATAGGGATAAAGAAATTTCTGCCTCGACCAATGATATTTCTTATAAACTATTGAGTGAATCATGAAATCTTTTTCGCGGGTAACCGCATTAGATCCCAGAAGACACAAGGAACAGACGTTGTGTTTTGTTTTATAAGGGAATATGTGTTCCGTATTTCAACAAACGTGGTAATTGTAACAATTATTTTGTGACATTTATTTCGTTTTCCCTAAAAAATATTGAAAAACAACAACAACAAATGCTCGTTTTAATATTTGTATGTGTATTGTATTACTGATTAGGTTGTGAATAAGCTTGTAAAATTCATTTTCTACCCGTTCACGTATTGTTAGGTTTATCTAATCATTTTTCATAGACAAAGGCAATTTAACTTACAATTTGTGTAATTTAATTGTGTGTTACCTTGATAGGGTCAGATTAGTGGGGTAGATGAGTTTTGATTGTAAAGGCAAGTGTATATGTATTTAAATCAGGCCCACGAATGACATTACTCTTTGAGATCTAACCTATCAGTATAGTCAGAGATTGACTTTTGATAGTATTTATGTTGATGAAGATGAGATTACTTGTATGTGTGAGTCATTAAAAGTATTCTTTAAGTGTTGCCTGTTTAAAATGGTCTTATTTTAATAACATTAACAGGAAACTATGATTTTATTAATACCAGAATTCGTGGACAGATTTCTCTTAAAAAAATATTGTAAGAATAGTTTTCCATTGCTGAAAGTTCATCTGTTTTTTTTTCCCTTGTAAGGTTGTCATCATATGCAAGATTGGTGTGAGCTTCACAAGCCTCAAGACCATTGAGTGAATGAAAAAGAGGATAATGCAGAAGGAATGACGTACAGTGTATGTGAACCTTATAATATTCAGCCATTGTAACTGAAACTAAATATTCATTAATATTAATATTCATTAATAGTATCTAATTTATTTGATTACATTTTGGTTAAAAGAAATAAATGAGGGGAAACCTGCATCTCGCTTATTCTATGTCAATTTGAGAACTATTTTAGCAGATCATTTTGTAGCAATGTGACTACACCTGTTTAAAAAATGAATAGCATTTTTTACAAGAAATTTGCACCAAAATGAATTGACAATAATATATAGAATCTACTTTTGACATGAATATTGATTTGTATATTTGTCTTTTTCTTTGGTTTTATAATGAAAATGTAGTATTAAGTAACATTAATGATTATAATAATTTAGTAGGACATTATATTTCTAATAAGTACACAAATTATAAATATCATAAGTCATGCATTAGTAGTATTACTGTTATTATTTATGTATTGTTTTATATTCGTAAAACATTTAAAATACTTCAATTAAGAAATGATACCTATAGACACCTGGATATTGACTTTTTTTTCCATTTTATTTTTTAGCTCATCTGTTTTTCAAAGAATTTAGGTTCTTCTACTTGTTGCTTAATTATTAAACTTGTTGTTTGCGGAGGCTTTCACTTAGGATGAATATTGATATGGAACTTTAGGCAGATATGGCTGTAAACTTTATGACTGCCTAGTTCCCCTAAGAATAGTTCAGAAAGGTGTTATATTTGAAGGTAGACTGCATGAGCATGTGTCATAATGGGTAATTGAGTGGATTAGTTTTATTGCTAGTGTGATAAATGAATGTACCCACAAACACACTTCCAAATTAATGATAACATGTACAGTAAAACACCGATTATACAATTTTATTTGGATAATCAATGGTTTCGAATAATCCATTTCAGTATAAAATATATAGAGTCGTAATCAGGACCGTTGATCTTATTTGGATTATGCACGGTCCCCGAAAATTAGTTGTCGAATAAATCAGGTTTTACTGTATTTGTCATCTTTTATCACATTCTAACTGCTCTTCTGTTTTCTATTTTTGCAGGTCAACTGATGTGGATACAATGGGATGATGGTGATATGTGGATGCCCTTGATATCCAGCACACTAGAAAGATCAGTATATTTCTGTCTCATTTTCTCATCCATATCTCTATGTGTTTAGTTAGACTGTATGTTTCTTTTCAGAATGTATTTCATTTTATATTGGTTTGGATGCAGAAGATGCATGCCGAACTTCACTTCTTATCAAGTTCAAGTTTAGTAGTACTGAGAATTTTGTCATTATATCACATCAAAGCTAATTTGCAAACAAGGAAAGTAATCTCCTAATAAGTTCATTTTGTGTATGTCTAAGTTCTGATATAAGTTCTGATAGTGACTCTTGGTGCATTTGTTTGACTTTTGTGTTTGTCTGAACACTGGTGCATGTAGGATGATTGTGTTATGTCCAGCAAATACTTGATTAAAGGCTCAAGGCTACAACATGTCGAACATCATCCGGGCACTTTAAGGTGGTGTTTCTGCATCAGGCCTGCATGCCTACTTTATTTTGGACTATATTTAACTGATAACTTTTAGCGCACTGGCATAGCATTTTCTTCCTGCTATAAAATTTAAAAAAAATGGTCTGATAATGCAGAAATTGAATGGAAACAAAATATTTGTGATTTCTGCATAATGAATTAAAATTTAAGTCAATTTGCACAGTGTTATTATAACTTAGATGATTGTAGAGTAGGTTGCACTAAGAGTCAACATTTGTATGTAGAAGCAAAAGTAAAGAGCATACTAAAACAGTCATATATATTTACCTTTGTATTCAGATGTTCATGTATTTTCAAATTTTTCATGCTTGTCATTATTCAATTGCATTAATCACAGTCCGGATCTGTCTGCCAGAGGTTTTGTCTGAGAGTCAGCTGTCCATAGGTTTACACTACATATTAGGTTCCTTACACCAAAGTGGATATTTGTTTCATTGTTTTCCTGTATATCCCGGTCCAAGTTGAAAGGCCCTCGTACCAGTCCAATGACTCATGACCCAGTAGGCTTGATTGGATATGATCGTTATATAGCGGTACAGTATATGCGGTTGTCACCTGCAGGAATAAAGTAAGGAATCTTTGTCAAACTAGTTGTTTGTTTGTGGACGCTTTAACTAAGGATGAATATTGATAGGTGGAACCAGTAATTCGGAAAGTGTGGAAAATTCAGATGGCGTCATACTTGATGATAGGCTATAAGCATGTTTACATAATGCATAATTGAATATATTTATTTCACATAAACTTATGCCTCTTCAAATTGAATTGGAGAGTAGGATTCAGCTAACCAGTTTTCCTGGACTGTATTCTAACCAGTACTACCTGACACTTCTCAAGAAAGATGACCTGTGAAACATGTTGAGTAAAATCAATATTTATCTTTAAAGGCTGGGAATCGAATTGAATGTGTCATGTTACTAATCCCCTTTTGATCACATTCTAACAGCAGTTCTGTTTTCTCTTTTGCGAGGTCAACTGATGTGGATACAATGGGATGATGGTGATATGTGGATGCCCTTGATATTCAGCACACTAGAAAGATCAGTATATTTCTGTCTCATTTTCTCATCCATATAATTATGTGTTTAGTTAAACTGTATGTTTCTTTTCAGGATGTATTTCATTTTATATTGGTTTGGATGCAGAAGATGCATGCCGAACTTCACTTCTTATCAAGTTTAAGTTTAGTAGTACTGAGAATTTTGTCATTATATCACATCAAAGCTAATTTGCAAACAAGGAAAGTAATCTCCTAATAAGTTCATTTTGTGTATGTCTAAGTTCTGATCTAAGTTCTGATAGTGACTCTTGGTGCATTTGTTTGACTTTTGTGTTTGTCTGAACACTGGTGCATGTAGGATGATTGTGTTATGTCCAGCAAAAACTTGATTAAAGGCTCAAGGCTACAACATGTCGAACACCATCCGGGCACTTTAAGGTGGTGTTTCTGCATCAGGCCTGCATGCCTACTTTATTTTGGACTATATTTAACTGATAACTTTTAGCGCACTGGCATAGCATTTTCTTCTTGCTATAAAATTTTAAAAAATGGTCTGATAATGCAGAAATTGAATGGAAACAAAATATTTGTGATTTCTGCATAATGAATTAAAATTTAAGTCAATTTGCACAGTGTTATTATAACTTAGATGATTGTAGAGTAGGTTGCACTAAGAGTCAACATTTGTATGTAGAAGCAAAAGTAAAGAGCATACTAAAACAGTCATATATATTTACCTTTGTATTCAGATGTTCATGTATTTTCAAATTTTTCATGCTTGTCATTATTCAATTGCATTAATCACAGTCCGGATCTGTCTGCCAGAGGTTTTGTCTGAGAGTCAGCTGTCCATAGGTTTACACTACATATTAGGTTCCTTACACCAAAGTGGATATTTGTTTCATTGTTTTCCTGTATATCCCGGTCCAAGTTGAAAGGCCCTCGTACCAGTCCAATGACTCATGACCCAGTAGGCTTGATTGGATATGATCGTTATATAGCGGTACAGTATATGCGGTTGTCACCTGCAGGAATAAAGTAAGGAATCTTTGTCAAACTAGTTGTTTGTTTGTGGACGCTTTCACTAAGGATGAATATTGATAGGTGGAACCAGTAATTCGGAAAGTGTGGAAAATTCAGATGGCGTCATACTTGATGATAGGCTATAAGCATGTTTACATAATGCATAATTGAATATATTTATTTCACATAAACTTATGCCTCTTCAAATTGAATTGGAGAGTAGGATTCAGCTAACCAGTTTTCCTGGACTGTATTCTAACCAGTACTACCTGACACTTCTCAAGAAAGATGACCTGTGAAACATGTTGAGTAAAATCAATATTTATCTTTAAAGGCTGGGAATCGAATTGGATGTGTCATGTTACTAATCCCCTTTTGATCACATTCTAACAGCAGTTCTGTTTTCTCTTTTGCGAGGTCAACTGATGTGGATACAATGGGATGATGGTGATATGTGGATGCCCTTGATATTCAGCACACTAGAAAGATCAGTATATTTCTGTCTCATTTTCCCATCCATATATCTATGTGTTTAGTTAGACTGTATGTTTCTTTTCAGGATGTATTTCATTTTATATTGGTTTGGATGCAGAAGATGCATGCCGAACTTCACTTCTTATCAAGTTTAAGTTTAGTAGTACTGAGAATTTTGTCATTATATCACAGTAAAGCTAATTTGCAAACAAGGAAAGTAATCTCCTAATAAGTTCATTTTGTGTATGTCTAAGTTCTGATCTAAGTTCTGATAGTGACTCTTGGTGCATTTGTTTGACTTTTGTGTTTGTCTGAACACTGGTGCATGTAGGATGATTGTGTTATGTCCAGCAAAAACTTGATTAAAGGCTCAAGGCTACAACATGTCGAACGCCATCCGGGCACTTTAAGGTGGTGTTTCTGCATCAGGCCTGCATGCCTACTTTATTTTGGACTATATTTAACTGATAACTTTTAGCGCACTGGCATAACATTTTCTTCTTGCTATGAAATTTAAAAAAATGGTCTGATAATGCAGAAATTGAATGGAAACAAATATTTGTGATTTCTGCATAATGAATTAAAATTTAAGTCAATTTGCACAGTGTTATTATAACTTAGATGATTGTAGAGTAGGTTGCACTAAGAGTCAACATTTGTATGTAGAAGCAAAAGTAAAGAGCATACTAAAACAGTCATATATATTTACCTTTGTATTCAGATGTTCATGTATTTTCAAATTTTTCATGCTTGTCATTATTCAATTGCATTAATCACAGTCCGGATCTGTCTGCCAGAGGTTTTGTCTGAGAGTCAGCTGTCCATAGGTTTACACTACATATTAGGTTCCTTACACCAAAGTGGATATTTGTTTCATTGTTTTCCTGTATATCCCGGTCCAAGTTGAAAGGCCCTCGTACCAGTCCAATGACTCATGACCCAGTAGGCTTGATTGGATATGATCGTTATATAGCGGTACAGTATATGCGGTTGTCACCTGCAGGAATAAAGTAAGGAATCTTTGTCAAACTAGTTGTTTGTTTGTGGACGCTTTCACTAAGGATGAATATTGATAGGTGGAACCAGTAATTCGGAAAGTGTGGAAAATTCAGATGGCGTCATACTTGATGATAGGCTATAAGCATGTTTACATAATGCATAATTGAATATATTTATTTCACATAAACTTATGCCTCTTCAAATTGAATTGGAGAGTAGGATTCAGCTAACCAGTTTTCCTGGACTGTATTCTAACCAGTACTACCTGACACTTCTCAAGAAAGATGACCTGTGAAACATGTTGAGTAAAATCAATATTTATCTTTAAAGGCTGGGAATCGAATTGGATGTGTCATGTTACTAATCCCCTTTTGATCACATTCTAACAGCAGTTCTGTTTTCTCTTTTGCGAGGTCAACTGATGTGGATACAATGGGATGATGGTGATATGTGGGTGCCCTTAATATTCAGCACACTAGAAAGATCAGTATATTTCTGTCTCATTTTCTCATCCATATATCTATGTGTTTAGTTAGACTGTATGTTTCTTTTCAGGATGTATTTCATTTTATATTGGTTTGGATGCAGAAGATGCATGCCGAACTTCACTTCTTATCACTTATTGTAGAGTAGGTTGCACTAAGAGTCAACATTTGTATGTAGAAGCAAAAGTAAAGAGCATACTAAAACAGTCATATATATTTACCTTTGTATTCAGATGTTCATGTATTTTCAAATTTTTCATGCTTGTCATTATTCAATTGCATTAATCACAGTCCGGATCTGTCTGCCAGAGGTTTTGTCTGAGAGTCAGCTGTCCATAGGTTTACACTACATATTAGGTTCCTTACACCAAAGTGGATATTTGTTTCATTGTTTTCCTGTATATCCCGGTCCAAGTTGAAAGGCCCTCGTACCAGTCCAATGACTCATGACCCAGTAGGCTTGATTGGATATGATCGTTATATAGTGGTACAGTATATGCGGTTGTCACCTGCAGGAATAAAGTAAGGAATCTTTGTCAAACTAGTTGTTTGTTTGTGGACGCTTTCACTAAGGATGAATATTGATAGGTGGAACCAGTAATTCGGAAAGTGTGGAAAATTCAGATGGCGTCATACTTGATGATAGGCTATAAGCATGTTTACATAATGCATAATTGAATATATTTATTTCACATAAACTTATGCCTCTTCAAATTGAATTGGAGAGTAGGATTCAGCTAACCAGTTCTCCTGGACTGTATTCTAACCAGTACTACCTGACACTTCTCAAGAAAGATGACCTGTGAAACATGTTGAGTAAAATCAATATTTATCTTTAAAGGCTGGGAATCGAATTGGATGTGTCATGTTACTAATCCCCTTTTGATCACATTCTAACAGCAGTTCTGTTTTCTCTTTTGCGAGGTCAACTGATGTGGATACAATGGGATGATGGTGATATGTGGGTGCCCTTAATATTCAGCACACTAGAAAGATCAGTATATTTCTGTCTCATTTTATCATCCATATATCTATGTGTTTAGTTAGACTGTATGTTTCTTTTCAGGATGTATTTCATTTTATATTGGTTTGGATGCAGAAGATGCATGCCAAACTTCACTTCTTATCACTTATTGTAGAGTAGGTTGCACTAAGAGTCAACATTTGTATGTAGAAGCAAAAGTAAAGAGCATACTAAAACAGTCATATATATTTACCTTTGTATTCAGATGTTCATGTATTTTCAAATTTTTCATGCTTGTCATTATTCAATTGCATTAATCACAGTCCGGATCTGTCTGCCAGAGGTTTTGTCTGAGAGTCAGCTGTCCATAGGTTTACACTACATATTAGGTTCCTTACACCAAAGTGGATATTTGTTTCATTGTTTTCCTGTATATCCCGGTCCAAGTTGAAAGGCCCTCGTACCAGTCCAATGACTCATGACCCAGTAAGCTTGATTGGATATGATCGTTATATAGCGGTACAGTATATGCGGTTGTCACCTGCAGGAATAACGTAAGGAATCTTTGTCAAACTAGTTGTTTGTTTGTGGACGCTTTAACTAAGGATGAATATTGATAGGTGGAACCAGTAATTCGGAAAGTGTGGAAAATTCAGATGGCGTCATACTTGATGATAGGCTATAAGCATGTTTACATAATGCATAATTGAATATATTTATTTCACATAAACTTATGCCTCTTCAAATTGAATTGGAGAGTAGGATTCAGCTAACCAGTTTTCCTGGACTGTATTCTAACCAGTACTACCTGACACTTCTCAAGAAAGATGACCTGTGAAACATGTTGAGTAAAATCAATATTTATCTTTAAAGGCTGGGAATCGAATTGGATGTGTCATGTTACTAATCCCCTTTTGATCACATTCTAACAGCAGTTCTGTTTTCTCTTTTGCGAGGTCAACTGATGTGGATACAATGGGATGATGGTGATATGTGGATGCCCTTGATATTCAGCACACTAGAAAGATCAGTATATTTCTGTCTCATTTTCTCATCCATATATCTATGTGTTTAGTTAGACTGTATGTTTCTTTTCAGGATGTATTTCATTTTATATTGGTTTGGATGCAGAAGATGCATGCCGAACTTCACTTCTTATCAAGTTTAAGTTTAGTAGTACTGAGAATTTTGTCATTATATCACAGTAAAGCTAATTTGCAAACAAGGAAAGTAATCTCCTAATAAGTTCATTTTGTGTATGTCTAAGTTCTGATCTAAGTTCTGATAGTGACTCTTGGTGCATTTGTTTGACTTTTGTGTTTGTCTGAACACTGGTGCATGTAGGATGATTGTGTTATGTCCAGCAAAAACTTGATTAAAGGCTCAAGGCTACAACATGTCGAACGCCATCCGGGCACTTTAAGGTGGTGTTTCTGCATCAGGCCTGCATGCCTACTTTATTTTGGACTATATTTAACTGATAACTTTTAGCGCACTGGCATAGCATTTTCTTCCTGCTATAAAATTTAAAAAAATGGTCTGATAATGCAGAAATTGAATGGAAACAAAATATTTGTGATTTCTGCATAATGAATTAAAATTTAAGTCAATTTGCACAGTGTTATTATAACTTAGATGATTGTAGAGTAGGTTGCACTAAGAGTCAACATTTGTATGTAGAAGCAAAAGTAAAGAGCATACTAAAACAGTCGTATATATTTACCTTTGTATTCAGATGTTCATGTATTTTCAAATTTTTCATGCTTGTCATTATTCAATTGCATTAATCACAGTCCGGATCTGTCTGCCAGAGGTTTTGTCTGAGAGTCAGCTGTCCATAGGTTTACACTACATATTAGGTTCCTTACACCAAAGTGGATATTTGTTTCATTGTTTTCCTGTATATCCCGGTCAAAGTTGAAAGGCCCTCGTACCAGTCCAATGACTCATGACCCAGTAGGCTTGATTGGATATGATCGTTATATAGCGGTACAGTATATGCGGTTGTCACCTGCAGGAATAAAGTAAGGAATCTTTGTCAAACTAGTTGTTTGTTTGTGGACGCTTTCACCAAGGATGAATATTGATAGGTGGAACCAGTAATTCGGAAAGTGTGGAAAATTCAGATGGCGTCATACTTGATGATAGGCTATAAGCATGTTTACATAATGCATAATTGAATATATTTATTTCACATAAACTTATGCCTCTTCAAATTGAATTGGAGAGTAGGATTCAGCTAACCAGTTCTCCTGGACTGTATTCTAACCAGTACTACCTGACACTTCTCAAGAAAGATGACCTGTGAAACATGTTGAGTAAAATCAATATTTATCTTTAAAGGCTGGGAATCGAATTGGATGTGTCACGTTACTAATCCCCTTTTGATCACATTCTAACAGCAGTTCTGTTTTCTCTTTTGCGAGGTCAACTGATGTGGATACAATGGGATGATGGTGATATGTGGATGCCCTTGATATTCAGCACACTAGAAAGATCAGTATATTTCTGTCTCATTTTCTCATCCATATATCTATGTGTTTAGTTAGACTGTATGTTTCTTTTCAGGATGTATTTCATTTTATATTGGTTTGGATGCAGAAGATGCATGCCGAACTTCACTTCTTATCAAGTTTAAGTTTAGTAGTACTGAGAATTTTGTCATTATATCACATCAAAGCTAATTTGCAAACAAGGAAAGTAATCTCCTAATAAGTTCATTTTGTGTATGTCTAAGTTCTGATCTAAGTTCTGATAGTGACTCTTGGTGCATTTGTTTGACGTTTGTGTTTGTCTGAACACTGGTGCATGTAGGATGATTGTGTTATGTCCAGCAAAAACTTGATTAAAGGCTCAAGGCTACAACATGTCGAACGCCATCCGGGCACTTTAAGGTGGTGTTTCTGCATCGGGCCTGCATGCCTACTTTATTTTGGACTATATGTAACTGATAACTTTTAGCGCACTGGCATAGCATTTTCTTCCTGCTATAAAATTTTAAAAAATGGTCTGATAATGCAGAAATTGAATGGAAACAAAATATTTGTGATTTCTGCATAATGAATTAAAATTTAAGTCAATTTGCACAGTGTTATTATAACTTAGATGATTGTAGAGTAGGTTGCACTAAGAGTCAACATTTGTATGTAGAAGCAAAAGTAAAGAGCATACTAAAACAGTCATATATATTTACCTTTGTATTCAGATGTTCATGTATTTTCAAATTTTTCATGCTTGTCATTATTCAATTGCATTAATCACAGTCCGGATCTGTCTGCCAGAGGTTTTGTCTGAGAGTCAGCTGTCCATAGGTTTACACTACATATTAGGTTCCTTACACCAAAGTGGATATTTGTTTCATTGTTTTCCTGTATATCCCGGTCCAAGTTGAAAGGCCCTCGTACCAGTCCAATGACTCATGACCCAGTAGGCTTGATTGGATATGATCGTTATATAGCGGTACAGTATATGCGGTTGTCACCTGCAGGAATAAAGTAAGGAATCTTTGTCAAACTAGTTGTTTGTTTGTGGACGCTTTAACTAAGGATGAATATTGATAGGTGGAACCAGTAATTCGGAAAGTGTGGAAAATTCAGATGGCGTCATACTTGATGATAGGCTATAAGCATGTTTACATAATGCATAATTGAATATATTTATTTCACATAAACTTATGCCTCTTCAAATTGAATTGGAGAGTAGGATTCAGCTAACCAGTTTTCCTGGACTGTATTCTAACCAGTACTACCTGACACTTCTCAAGAAAGATGACCTGTGAAACATGTTGAGTAAAATCAATATTTATCTTTAAAGGCTGGGAATCGAATTGAATGTGTCATGTTACTAATCCCCTTTTGATCACATTCTAACAGCAGTTCTGTTTTCTCTTTTGCGAGGTCAACTGATGTGGATACAATGGGATGATGGTGATATGTGGATGCCCTTGATATTCAGCACACTAGAAAGATCAGTATATTTCTGTCTCATTTTCTCATCCATATAATTATGTGTTTAGTTAAACTGTATGTTTCTTTTCAGGATGTATTTCATTTTATATTGGTTTGGATGCAGAAGATGCATGCCGAACTTCACTTCTTATCAAGTTTAAGTTTAGTAGTACTGAGAATTTTGTCATTATATCACATCAAAGCTAATTTGCAAACAAGGAAAGTAATCTCCTAATAAGTTCATTTTGTGTATGTCTAAGTTCTGATCTAAGTTCTGATAGTGACTCTTGGTGCATTTGTTTGACTTTTGTGTTTGTCTGAACACTGGTGCATGTAGGATGATTGTGTTATGTCCAGCAAAAACTTGATTAAAGGCTCAAGGCTACAACATGTCGAACACCATCCGGGCACTTTAAGGTGGTGTTTCTGCATCAGGCCTGCATGCCTACTTTATTTTGGACTATATTTAACTGATAACTTTTAGCGCACTGGCATAGCATTTTCTTCTTGCTATAAAATTTAAAAAAATGGTCTGATAATGCAGAAATTGAATGGAAACAAAATATTTGTGATTTCTGCATAATGAATTAAAATTTAAGTCAATTTGCACAGTGTTATTATAACTTAGATGATTGTAGAGTAGGTTGCACTAAGAGTCAACATTTGTATGTAGAAGCAAAAGTAAAGAGCATACTAAAACAGTCATATATATTTACCTTTGTATTCAGATGTTCATGTATTTTCAAATTTTTCATGCTTGTCATTATTCAATTGCATTAATCACAGTCCGGATCTGTCTGCCAGAGGTTTTGTCTGAGAGTCAGCTGTCCATAGGTTTACACTACATATTAGGTTCCTTACACCAAAGTGGATATTTGTTTCATTGTTTTCCTGTATATCCCGGTCCAAGTTGAAAGGCCCTCGTACCAGTCCAATGACTCATGACCCAGTAGGCTTGATTGGATATGATCGTTATATAGCGGTACAGTATATGCGGTTGTCACCTGCAGGAATAAAGTAAGGAATCTTTGTCAAACTAGTTGTTTGTTTGTGGACGCTTTCACTAAGGATGAATATTGATAGGTGGAACCAGTAATTCGGAAAGTGTGGAAAATTTAGATGGCGTCATACTTGATGATAGGCTATAAGCATGTTTACATAATGCATAATTGAATATATTTATTTCACATAAACTTATGCCTCTTCAAATTGAATTGGAGAGTAGGATTGAGCTAACCAGTTTTCCTGGACTGTATTCTAACCAGTACTACCTGACACTTCTCAAGAAAGATGACCTGTGAAACATGTTGAGTAAAATCAATATTTATCTTTAAAGGCTGGGAATCGAATTGGATGTGTCATGTTACTAATCCCCTTTTGATCACATTCTAACAGCAGTTCTGTTTTCTCTTTTGCGAGGTCAACTGATGTGGATACAATGGGATGATGGTGATATGTGGATGCCCTTGATATTCAGCACACTAGAAAGATCAGTATATTTCTGTCTCATTTTCCCATCCATATATCTATGTGTTTAGTTAGACTGTATGTTTCTTTTCAGGATGTATTTCATTTTATATTGGTTTGGATGCAGAAGATGCATGCCGAACTTCACTTCTTATCAAGTTTAAGTTTAGTAGTACTGAGAATTTTGTCATTATATCACAGTAAAGCTAATTTGCAAACAAGGAAAGTAATCTCCTAATAAGTTCATTTTGTGTATGTCTAAGTTCTGATCTAAGTTCTGATAGTGACTCTTGGTGCATTTGTTTGACTTTTGTGTTTGTCTGAACACTGGTGCATGTAGGATGATTGTGTTATGTCCAGCAAAAACTTGATTAAAGGCTCAAGGCTACAACATGTCGAACGCCATCCGGGCACTTTAAGGTGGTGTTTCTGCATCAGGCCTGCATGCCTACTTTATTTTGGACTATATTTAACTGATAACTTTTAGCGCACTGGCATAACATTTTCTTCTTGCTATAAAATTTAAAAAAATGGTCTGATAATGCAGAAATTGAATGGAAACAAATATTTGTGATTTCTGCATAATGAATTAAAATTTAAGTCAATTTGCACAGTGTTATTATAACTTAGATGATTGTAGAGTAGGTTGCACTAAGAGTCAACATTTGTATGTAGAAGCAAAAGTAAAGAGCATACTAAAACAGTCATATATATTTACCTTTGTATTCAGATGTTCATGTATTTTCAAATTTTTCATGCTTGTCATTATTCAATTGCATTAATCACAGTCCGGATCTGTCTGCCAGAGGTTTTGTCTGAGAGTCAGCTGTCCATAGGTTTACACTACATATTAGGTTCCTTACACCAAAGTGGATATTTGTTTCATTGTTTTCCTGTATATCCCGGTCCAAGTTGAAAGGCCCTCGTACCAGTCCAATGACTCATGACCCAGTAGGCTTGATTGGATATGATCGTTATATAGCGGTACAGTATATGCGGTTGTCACCTGCAGGAATAAAGTAAGGAATCTTTGTCAAACTAGTTGTTTGTTTGTGGACGCTTTCACTAAGGATGAATATTGATAGGTGGAACCAGTAATTCGGAAAGTGTGGAAAATTCAGATGGCGTCATACTTGATGATAGGCTATAAGCATGTTTACATAATGCATAATTGAATATATTTATTTCACATAAACTTATGCCTCTTCAAATTGAATTGGAGTGTTGGATTCAGCTAACCAGTTTTCCTGGACTGTATTCTAACCAGTACTACCTGACACTTCTCAAGAAAGATGACCTGTGAAACATGTTGAGTAAAATCAATATTTATCTTTAAAGGCTGGGAATCGAATTGGATGTGTCACGTTACTAATCCCCTTTTGATCACATTCTAACAGCAGTTCTGTTTTCTCTTTTGCGAGGTCAACTGATGTGGATACAATGGGATGATGGTGATATGTGGATGCCCTTGATATTCAGCACACTAGAAAGATCAGTATATTTCTGTCTCATTTTCTCATCCATATATCTATGTGTTTAGTTAGACTGTATGTTTCTTTTCAGGATGTATTTCATTTTATATTGGTTTGGATGCAGAAGATGCATGCCAAACTTCACTTCTTATCAAGTTTAAGTTTAGTAGTACTGAGAATTTTGTCATTATATCACATCAAAGCTAATTTGCTAACAAGGAAAGTAATCTCCTAATAAGTTCATTTTGTGTATGTCTAAGTTCTGATCTAAGTTCTGATAGTGACTCTTGGTGCATTTGTCTGACTTTTGTGTTTGTCTGAACACTGGTGCATGTAGGATGATTGTGTTATGTCCAGGAAAAACTTGATTAAAGGCTCAAGGCTACAACATGTCGAACGCCATCCGGGCACTTAAGGTGGTGTTTCTGCATCAGGCCTGCATGCCTACTTTATTTTGGACTATATTTAACTGATTACTTTTAGCGCACTGGCATAGCATTTTCTTCCTGCTATAAAATTTTAAAAAATGGTCTGATAATGCAGAAATTGAATGGAAACAAAATATTTATGATTTCTGCATAATGAATTAAAATTTAAGTCAATTTGCACAGTGTTATTATAACTTAGATGTTGTAGAGTAGGTTGCACTAAGAGTCAACATTTGTATGTAGAAGCAAAAGTAAACATCATACTAAAACAGTCCATTTAATTATATTTAACTTCATACTCAGGTGTTCATGTATTTACAAATGTTTAAATTTATACACAATGTTTGAGTTATATAGGGCAGCTGAGGAATTTCAGCTAACCAGTTATCCTTGCCTGGCTTCTAACCAGTAATGAGTTAAGTAGACAATGGCCTTGGTTTCAACTGACACCTAGGTCAAGTTCTTCATTCGAACAGCGTCTTGAGGGGGAAGATGGACCCAGTCTGACGGCAAGATCTTGGTATTTTCCGTAAATTGTAGTTATGCCCCTTTTGAACAAATGAGGGTATATTGCTTTGCACATATCAGTTTGTTCTTTTGCTCGTTGGGTAATCAAACCTTGTTCGGCCAATTCGACTGTGTTGGCCCCTTATTTTTTCACTTGGTTTGATGGTTGGTCAGATATATATATTTATTTATAGCGGCGATAGCTCAATTGTAATGCGCTGAGCTGTCAATCCAGAGGTCCCGGGTTCAATCCTGGCCGGGCCATGGAGATTTCATAAATTCTATTCATAGTATTTCCCGCTATATCTGACTTTGTGGACTGTGTAAGTACTGGTTAAAGGTGCCAGGAAGCTTAGTATCGGTGCTATTCACCCGGCACATTAAAGAATCAGACTGTCTATTCGAAATAAGAGCTAGGCGCACCTCGCGCCGGACATGCCTGTATCTAATATCTTTCTCTCCCTCCTGGGGGCTTTCTCTCAGTCTGTCCCTCTGGTCAGATCATGCTGTATCTGCACTGGTAGAGGATGTACCTGCGCCCCTCGTGGCTGCAACATAATTATGTAAAGAGCCTTTGAACTTACGAACAGTATGAAAAAGGCGCTATTTAAAATCTGGTATCTGTCTATATAGATAGATGACCCCTGTTCATAATTAAAGTCTATCAATGGTTCAAAGGTCAACTATCCATTTGCCCTTTAGTGGGCATCGGCGTTTTACCAACGCTCATCATTCAAAATGGCATTTAGTACCCTTATTTAAGTCGAGGTATTTCCAGTAATTTTAAAAACTTAAGATTGTAGATTTTTTATTGCTTTATTGTTAAGAGGTCAATTTGGAATTTTCTAATTTTTTGTTTCCTAGTTATTTCTATTAGGTAAAATGTCTTGAATTGAAATTATTTATATTTTTGTATATTTTTTTACAGTAACTGTTCTAGTTATGCCCCCCTTTTGAAGAAATGGTGGTATATTGCTTTGCACATGTCAGTCTTTTTTGCTCATTGGGTAATCAAACCTTGTCCGGCCAATTCGACTGTGTTGGCCCCTTAGGTTTTCACTTGGTTTGATGGTTTGTCACATATAGATAGATGACCCCTGTTCATAATAAAAACCTATGAATAGGTCAAAGGTCAACTATCCATTTGCCCTTTAGGGGGCATTGGTGTTTAACCAACACCTCATCATTCAAAATGGCATTTAGTACCCTTATTTAAGTGAATGTATATCTAGTAACTTTAAAAACTTAGATTGTTGATTTTTTGATAGCTTTATTTTTAAGATGTCAATTTGGAATTTTTCCTGATTACTTTAAGTACACTTATTTAAACTTAACGTATATTTGTCAGTATTGTCTACTGTATTTTAGTCATTGTTCTGTGTGTTTATTGAAACATTTCTTATGTCCAATGTATAGAACAATTTTCTATATGACTATTAATTTCATATTGTTTGATTGTATAGCATGAAATATTTGCCTTTTTGGGTGGTAGCATATTAATAAGGATGCTTTATAGCTAAGAAGAAGACTACCTACCAGTAGCTATTTTCACAAAACTTCAGTCTTATATGCCAGCAGTTATTTCTATTAGGTAAAATGTCTTCAATTGAAATTATTTATATTTTTGATTTTTTTACAGTTCTAGTTATGCCCCCCTTTCGAAGAAATTGGGGCATATTGCTTTGCACATGTCAGTATTTTATTGCACGTTGGGTAATCAAACCTTGTCCGGCCAATTCGACTGTGTTGGCCCCTTAGGTTTTCACTTGGTTTGATGGTTTGTCACATATAGATAGATGACCCCTGTTCATAAAGTCTATGAATAGGTCAAAGGTCAACTATCCATTTGCCCTTTAGGGGGCATTGGTGTTTAACCAACACCTCATCATTCAAAATGGCATTTAGTACCCTTATTTAAGTTAATGTATATCCAGTAACTTTAAAACTTAGATTGTTGATTTTTTGATACCTTTATTTTTAAGACGTCAATTCAGAATTTTCTTACGTTTCGTTACCTGATTACTTAACGAAGTACACTTATGTAAACTTAACCCATATTGATTAACTTTAAAAAAGATTAATACATGTAGTTTGTTTTTTCTTAGCTTTATTTTGTAGTTGTAAAATCAGAATTTTCTGAATATTTGTTTCCCGAATTACTATATGCTCTATGCTTGTTGTTGATATTTCTTAGAATAAAACCCTCTTGTCAGTATTGTCTACTGTATTGTAATCATTGTTCATGTGTGTTTATTGAAACATTTCTTATGTCCAATGTATAGAACAATTTTCTATATGACTATTAATTTCATATTGTTTGATTGTATAGCATGAAATATTTGCCTTTTTGGGTGGTAGCATATTAATAAGGATGCTTTATAGCTAAGAAGAAGACTACCTACCAGTAGCTATTTTCACAAAACTTCAGTCTTATATGCCAGCAGTTATTTCTATTAGGTAAAATGTCTTCAATTGAAATTATTTATATTTTTGATTTTTTACAGTTCTAGTTATGCCCCCCTTTCGAAGAAATGGGGGCATATTGCTTTGCACATGTCAGTATTTTATTGCACGTTGGGTAATCAAACCTTGTCTGGCCAATTCGACTGTGTTGGCCCCTTAGGTTTTCACTTGGTTTGATGGTTTGTCACATATAGATAGATGACCCCTGTTCATAATTAGTCTATGAATAGGTCAAAGGTCAACTATCCATTTACCCTTTAGGGGGCATTGGTGTTTAACCAACACCTCATCATTCAAAATGGCATTTAGTACCCTTATTTAAGTTAATGTATATCCAGTAACTTTAAAACTTAAATTGTTTATTTTTTGATACCTTTATTTTTAAAAGGTCAATTTAGAATTTTCTTACTTAAATTACTTAAAAAGTACACTTATTTAAACTTGACATATATTGATTTACTTTAAAAAGAACTGAAGTATTTTGTTTTTTCTTAGTTATTTCTGTTAATTGGGAAATTTCTGTATATTTGTTTCCCAAATTATTAAATGTTCTATGCTTGTTGTTAATATTTTTTGATACCGGTAAACCTCTGATATGTTTTGTCCATTGTACTGTTATTATCATTGTTTGTTTGCGTTCATTTAAACTTTTTATATGCACATGTTTTGATCTTTGGTTTTTCCTGGGCGATTCAGTTTGCACATTAGACTTTTCTTAAGACTTTACGTAAATGTCAATTATGTTTCATTATTATGAATAAATGTTATGTAAATTATGTTTTTGTTTGTATTTTCTTGACAGTAATAGAATGTACAAGTGAAATGATGCCTTGTGTTGAAGTAATGATTAGTTATGTGCAAACTTAACACTTTTGATAAGTTACCACCTATACTTTTTCAATATTATTTTTTACAAAGTGTTCTTATCTTCTGGTTTTCATTTAAGTTCCTTCTTTCGCAGATATCAAAATTGAGTGAGTTTGAAAGGAGGCAGAATTTTATCTATGTATCAACAAATATTTAATTTAATATCAATGATCACAAAGGCACTTATGACAAGTTATAGTACTGAAAAAATAGGTGGTAACAAAGCAATTTTGTTAAGTATATGATACTATTATCTAGAAACAATACAATTCTGTGAACACATTGACTACAAGCAAACATACAAACAAAGAAATTTATTCAATAATTTCACTTGCGTTTAGTTACCGGTACATCCGGATGTCACAAAACATCACATTTGAGAAACAGTTAATCTACTGATTATAATAAAGTTCCCTGTAATTTTTTTACAAGGATCCTTTCAAACAACACAACATAGAAATAAGTCCAGATATTAGCATTTCTGTGTCCTTCAGTGTAAATTTGATAAAAATATAAATCTTACTTAAAAGAAGAGTAAATGCAAATGTATTTTCCATAAATACCACAATTACTTTTAAAAACTCATACAAGTGCCATTCTGAAAGTTCTGATAATGGGTGCGGGCTAGTAAAACCTACTCAAAATGGTCTATTTCAGTCCTTCTAAGTTCTCCCCCTTTACCTGTATACACTTTTTCAAACATTTGATCCAATCAGAAAATGCCTTTTTATGGTCCGATTTTGGGTATAGTGCTGCACAGTGCATTGAAATAAAGCACTTTCAATAGCTGTGCCCTCTAAGGCACTGTTTGATGTACGGGTCCAGCCAGAAATCACCAAGTGCCAGATCTGGACTGCATTGTGGATGTTGCAAAGTATGAAATCCATTGGCTTCCAAATAATTTTCTTCGCTTTCCATATATGTGTTTATTAAAATCGAGATATATGCTCATAATCAGAACTTTTAAAATGGCCCTGGTACATGTGGACAACATAATCAATATTCTTAGTTGAAGACACTGACTCAACCTTCAAAAAATAATATGTATATGGAGGATGTGAGTCTAATAATGGTTATCACCAAGAACGATGGTTGGATGAACTGTTCGCCTCATATGACTCTGACTGTTGAAAAGGGGTGTAAAACTCAAAATTATAAACAAACAAACACAATTTTAGCCAGTGCCCAAACTCATATTAAACTACATGTACTAGTAAACAGTATTATCGTACTTTCTGTGATAAATTAATATTGAATGGTTTATTTTTTGAGAGTTTTCAATCAGTGCCTTGATTTTATTAATAAACTTGTTCCCGTAGAACTACTGCTACATGGAACGGGAACCAGTTTAATTAGGTTTACAAGCGTCCAGACATACGGATAGAATCTTCGTTTGGTAAGGAATCATACAGAAGTTATCTCCTGTTTATGAACTTCTACCTCGTAAGTGTTGATTCTTGTTGATAACATGTGATCCACTTAACGCTGAAATATAAATGTTGAATGTGTTTTTGTTTTGAAAGTGCTAGATATGCGAATGCCTAGCCCTACTACCGAATGCCATGTGTTTTCGCGAATTAGCGATATTTGTGTCCTTGTATTAAAGTCTATTTGGCTTCTAATATATGATTTCAAACTACCAGTGACGAAAGGGATATAGATCCTCGTCTACTGATGAAGAAATAATCAAACTGTTTCCTCATAAAATCTAATTTTTTAAACCAACTTTGTTAATAATACCTGGCAAAACAAATCTATTTCCTTCAAATATTGACAAAGTTGAGTTTAAATCACTTCCTCGAAATACTACATTAGGCCCCTTTGTTATTATATACTCGCGCCTCGTATTTCGGCGGTACCCATATATCAGCGGAATATCATACTTCCAGTATAAACAGAACGATGCGCCACCTCTAGGCCACCTACTTACTCAAAGAGGCTACTTTCGTTTTGTTCTTACAGTTTCGGCAATAGTTTTTTTCAGTATAAAGGTATTTGCATAAAAATCAAAAGATTATATGAATATAAACTTATTTTCAATGCTCATACCCAGATAGCAGTAAGATGTTCGGCCACTGTTGGCCCAACGCATTCGTCTTTGTTGGGCCAACGACTGAAGCCAACGTTGGGCCAATGTAGCTCTGCTCATCTGGGCCAACGATGATACAACTGTTGGCTCAGTATTGGCCCAACTATCGGGGGACTGTGGAACCAACCGTTGGCCCAACATGTGCCATCTGCATCAAACATGTTCCCCCAATAGGAAAATTTGAGTCAACCATTGGCTCAACCTTCCCCTCAAAGAGATATCAGCTGAAAGAAATGTAAGATTTGCTTGTAGTATGGACCATTGGTGTGAGATGAACAGACTAAATAAAACCAGGTAATTTAGTTTTAGAAGAAAAGGACCTCAAACAATAAACTTTACCAATGCAGACGCCATCGTCCAGGTTATGACAACAGTTCTTATTTTCTTCGAAAAGTTGTGCTAAAAAACAGATGCACAGTGATCACAATTATAGGCAATCTATTAACCTTTACCAAGAGATTCTTAAAGAAATTGATACCCTTTCTCATGTTTAAACTTTTTTTATTTATTTCATTTTTATGAAATAATTAAGGCATTGTTTATAATACATTATAATATATTCTTTAAGTTTTTTTTTCAATTATTTAATGTCTCTGATTTTATTCTGCTGCCTGTTCTGCTGCTGCCGCTGCCTTCTTTTCCTCACGCTTCCCTCCGGTCCTTTGCATATCTCAGCCCCTCACTCTGATTTTTTTCGATCTCATGATCCGTGGCTGAAGATTTGCATGAACGAACAGCATCTGAAATATAATCAAATGATGTATGCAGTGTATGAATTATTCACTATAGTTTCAACCTATTTATAGTTTAATATATGGACAAGAAACGCGGAAGTGCCAAGAAACCAGGTTTTCTAAGGCTTAATACCACAATACTCCAGAGAGACTAATAAGTTAACATTGACCTTTACCCGCCTACCATCATTTTTAGCATTCTAATAACCAGTTTTCACTTTGTGAAAACCTGGTTAAAAACACAATCATGAGTCGGACAGCAGAGCACACTATGCATAGCCTACATGTAACCTAAAAGCATCGACATCATCAGCAGAGGACCTTCAGCTTTCCTCTTGATGACACAGTTTAGATCAAATATGAAATAATTATTTCTTTGCATATGAATGGCACCACAGTATTATAATTCATATAACATGCTAGACCTGAAGGTTCTGGTATGACTAGAATATGTGTGAATTCAAGACCTTTTCAAATAACTGATATTTCATTGCATCATCATCATCTTATATAATATGCTAACTAAGTAACTAAACATAAATTTACTATTAGTTCAGAAGACAGGCCTCAAATTGTGACCATCGAAGGATGACTATAAAGTTAGATCTGTATTATATCAGTAGTTTTCCATACTTCCCACAAAGGAACGGAAGAAAATAGTATTGTAAGCATGGAAAGTACGACATGGGTTGTCTTTAAAAGCAGTTGGCCTGGTAATTTAATCTAACTTTTTGCAAACTTTTGACAATAATTTCTTAGTTAAAAATAACTTTAAAGTACAATGTGGTTACTATGAAGATATGTACTGTGCCCATATGAATGTGTCTTATTGCTATAAACATCTATTCTGCCGTTTGGTTAAAGCTAAACAACATTTTAAACACCTACCTTAGATTGCTTTTTTGAGTTTCAGATTTTTGAAAGCTTCTCTTGTGCCCTTCCCTACCCAGTTGAAATTTATACACATGTCATTGATCATGACATCACTCGTCTAGTGTTTATCACCACTGTCTCCCCACCAACCAGTGACAGATTAGCAACCTGTGATGGAAAGACATAAGCAAAATCATTAATTTTAGTAAAAAATAAGCAAACAAACATATTTTCATAATGATATGTGCACAGTTATCATTTTTTCATGTTGAAGAATGGTCGAGGGACAGGCTGAATTGCTTCACAGTCATATATTTTGCAAAAGGCAGCTTGTATTAGCTATAGAAAGTGTACCACATTGTACCAATAGATAGTGATGTTAAAGTATAAGGTGAAATATTGACCCCTTTGTCCGTTGTAACCATATTTTATGTATTAGTGAATATGTATACAGGCAGTTGTAGTTAAGAACCTGTCACCATCTTTATGCATTTGTATATATACATCAAATCAATCCTTTACCATTTCGACAGAAACTTATTTTCTAAGACATCATGAGGTTGAGATATCCTAGGGCTCAAAATAATCATAATAGTAGTGGTCGAGATGTCTTTGTGGTCGAAATGGTTAATGCTGGCGTCACACTGTCCCGAAGTTGACAGCAGATGTCCACACAAATGTGGAATTTTGAACTTCGGGCGAAATTGGCCCCGATCCTAGTCAATAGCCAAATCAACAGCCGAATTAAGTACGATGCCTTCCGAAGATCACATGGTCACACCCGAACCACGCATGAAGGCAGAAGGGAGATATGATTTTTAGCTCACATGTCACAAAGTGACAAAGTGAGCTATTAGGATCACTCTCCGTCTGGCGTCGTGCGTCGTGCGTTGTGCGTTGTGCGTCGTGCGTCGTCAAACTTTTTGTTGTGACCACACTAGGGGCCACATTTTTGGCTCAATTTTAGCAAAACTGGGTCAGAACGTTAATATCAACAAAATCTCGGACGAGTTCGATATTGGGCCATTTGGGGTCAAAAACTAGGTCACCAGGGCCAAATAAGGGAAAACCTTGTGAACACTTTAGAAATCACTGTTTTGAATTTATCTTCATGAAACTTTGTCAGAATGTTTATTTTAATAATATGTAGGTCAAGTTTGAAAATGGGTAATTTCTGTAGTAAAATTAGGTCACTAGGGCAAATTGCTGGAAAACCTTGTGAACACTTTAGAAGTCACTGTTTTGATTGGATGATCATGAAACCTTGTCAGAATGTTTGTCTTCATAATATCTTGGACGAGTTCGAACTTGGGTCATCTTGGGTCAAAAACTAGGTCGCTAGGTCAAATCTTATGAAAAACCATGTTAACACTGTAGATTTCACAGTTATTATTGGATCTTCACCAAACTTTGTCAAATCGTTTGTTTTAATGATATAAAGGTCAAGTATAAATATGGGTCATCTGGGGTCAATAACTAGGTCACCAGGTCAAATCTTAGGAAAACTTTGTTAACACTGTAGATGTCACAGTTTTAATTGGATCTTCACCAAACCTTGTCAAAATGTTTGCCTCAATAATATGTGGGTCAAGGATGAACATGGGTCAGCTGGGTTCAAAAACTGGGTCACAAGGTCAAATCTTAGGTAAAAATCTTGTAAAAGCTCTAAATGTCATGGTTTTGATTGGATCTTGGCCAAACCTTGTCAGATTGTTTGTCTTAATGATATTAAGGACAAGTTCAAATATGGGTCACCTAGGGTCAAAAACCAGGTCACAAGGTCAAATCTTAGGAAAACCTTATTAACACTGTAGATGTCAAACTTTGATCATATCTTCACCAAACCTAGTCAGACTGTTTGTCTTAATGATATGTAAGACAAATTTGAACATAGGTCGTCTGGGGTCAAAAACTAGGTCACCAGTTCAAAACAATGTTTTAATGAGTGAACAGTGATTGTCATGTGAGCGATATAGGGCCATCTTGGCCCTCTTGTTTATTTAGATGTTTACCCACAGGACACAAGAAGGTTACACGATGGCTACACGACGTCGTATTGAGACTATGATGCCTTCAAATAAGGTCACGAAGGTGTCATGTGACCTCCCGATGGTAGAAATTACAAATTTACTTATTTATATTAAAGTCAATTTAATTAACATGTCATCCAAGTCATAGAGGAACAGGGAAAGAGGCTGTCCAGTAAATGTTGAGTTCAGAAGAGGAAAGCAGAGGCAACTGAGTAGACTTCACTGAGCCTCCAAACACAGAGAGGGTCATAAAATCAATGCAAAGACACTTGTATGCTGTGTCGACTAGGGCCATGAAGACAATGAGAAGAAGCCCTTGTAGCGTATGTAGACAGACCCACAGTTCCAAGGATAGGTAACCACCACATGAGCAATCCAGAGCACCACAGCAGTGTGGAAAGTGCCATCTCTTCTCAAAGTACTAAGCAATGGTGGTCAACTTTTCAGTTCTAGTAGGACACTGGATCACTTCAGCAGCAAACTCGGCTTCATATACTTCATAATGTTGTAGGTTGATAGACAGGTTGAAACCGGGAGGGAGAGACTTTCTGTACCATGTGTTCTTCTCTTCTTTACGACCTTCAACCCTAAAATAAGTACATTATCTAAAACGACCACGACCGTCACCCTCTAAATGTTTACGAAGAACCCATTAATGTATTAAGCGGGTTTAATCCAGGGATTCCGACTCGTCTGTATGCTACGGAAGTAAAATGACAAGTGCGTGGCCACAAGTTCAAAATATGAAATAAAATGATATCAAACAATAACTGTCAGTAATAAATGGTATGTAGATCACAATTCAAAAGTTACCTTGATTTTCACTATGTAGATAAGGTTTACTACCCTGTGCATATACATGCACGCTATGAAAGTAAACTATATATATTATTAAGATAGATATGACCGTACTGTTCTGGACTGAACGAATGTTAGTATTGGTGATGATAATGATAAAATGATGTACTTGTGGTCATGATAAGAATACAAATAAATTAGTGATAATAACATAACAAAGAAACCCTATCCATGACATAAGGAAGGCAAATAGCAAGAAATGACAAAGAAATAAGAACATTTTCCTTTAAGAGGAGGTACTTGGCCTGTCAGAGTTGTTCATCATGTTTTCTAAGGTATATATCAAAAGGTTGTCTCATCATCAAAGTATGCCATTCAGCAAGAAGTGAATTATTGATAAATGTGATTGAAGCTTTGAGAGTAAAACATGCCTCTGTTCTGTAGAGTTGCTCAGGACTGACTGAGGTGGGTGATCTATGACCGGTCTTTCATATATCCTTGTTGTGAAACGCTTGAGCTACTCAAATTCGGCTGTATTAGTCGTCACCGTGGTACCATCTCGATGTCATCGTACTATAATATGATGGCTACACGACAGGATTGAGAGGGCTTCACGTAGTCATTTTGCCTTCTTAAGACAATTGGATGGCATCTTGTTTCGTTCGTATTGCCTTCGTATGACAGAAATGACCGATGGCACCGGTGCTTACACGAAGAAAATACAATGATGACATGATTAAACAAGATGCCCTCACGATGGCAATACGAAGTGCAAAATGTACACACGATTTCAACACGAACATGACACATCGCGCTGACCTTCGGCAATTTTTTGGCATGCCAAAGATTTTGTCACCGCTCACAAAGTTAGTGCCAAAGTCTGAGAAACTCAACCGGCGGTTATACGATGGCTTAAGATGCCCTCATGAATGGCCCAATGTTATCACGATCACACCCGAATTTGAACATTTCCTTAATCGTGTGTCCAACTGGTGTCTACTTCGGGACAGTGTGACGCCTGCATAAGGGTCTGTATGTCCGACACCCCTATAAATTTGAAATGTCAGTTTATTGCAGGGAGTCCCAGTGTGGCAGACCAAAATACACTACATTTTTTAAAACTATTTTGCTAGAGTCAAATTGCTCATCAATTTTGATAACACCCTGACTAAGATGGCTATTTCCAACTTTATCTAGTGACTAATCAAGTTGGCAACATCGTGAAAATGCATGACGATGACGAAATATCAAATAATCAGCGTTTACAATTTTACGAGGCATTCTATTGTTGTTTTGGTGCCTATATGTGTATTACCAATAACGGATTAGTACTTACCATGTGAAAGGAGGTATCGACTTTCCTGATTTTTGTCCAAATATCTTGGTCGGTGATGGCTGTTATTGTCAGACGTGCTACGACGTAATTTTGAATACTATATGACGCCATCAGATACGCGCGTGATAATTATACCCCCAGATATTCACGCTTGACGGTCCGTGCGTCTGTAGACACAATTTGTCCGGAGAATTTCTCAGCAACTACTTACAGAATTTCAATGAAACTTCACAGAAGTGATCAGTAGTAAGCCTAGTTGTGCTAGCTTAAAGCATTTTTCGTTCGGATTAATTTTCACTGAGTTATACCCCTTTGTTGTTTTTATTCAGTATATACAATAGGCAAATTTTGTCTGGACAATTTCTCAGCAATTACTTACAGGATCTCAATAAAACTTCACAGAAGTGATCAGTAGTAAACCTAGTTGTGCATGCTTAAAGCAATTTTCGTTCGGATTAATTATCACTGAGTTATACCCCTTTGTTGTTTTTATACACTATATACAATAGGCAAATTTTGTCCGGATAATTTCTCAGCAACTACTCACAGGATCTCAATGAAACTTCACAGAAGTGATCAGTAGTAAGCCTAGCTGTGCATGCTTAAAGCATTATTCATTTGGATTGATTTTCACTGAGTTATAGCCCTTTGTTTTTTTCTACAGTATATACAATAGGCAAATTTTGTCCTATTTCTCATTGACTACTGCCAGGAATTCTATAAAACTTCTCAGAAAAGATAAGTAGTTAGCCTAGTTGTGCATGCATTAAGCTTTTCTTGGTTGGTTAAATTTTTACTGAGTTACGGCCCTTTGTTGTTTTTTATACAGTGTATATACAATATCTCAGTAACTACTCATAGGAATTCAATGAAACTTCACAGAAGTTATAAACAGTTAGCCAAGTTGTGCATGCAATAACCAGGTTTTGTTTAGATTAATTTTCACTGAGTTATGGCCCTTTGTTTTATACAATTAGGTAACTTTTGCCCGTACCATTTCTCAGCAACTACATGCAGGAATTCAGTGAAACTTCTTAGAAGTGATAAGTAGTTTGCCAAGTTGTGCATGTCCACAATAGGTTTTGTTCAAGTAAATTTTAATGAGTTATGGCCCTTTGTTATTTTTTATATAATGTATATTTAGAAACTGGTCAGGATATATCTAAGCAACAATTTGCAGGTATTAAAAAATGAAAATGCATTATATTTCCCTCTGTAAAATGTAACAATAACTGTGTCAAGGCCGCATCTGGGGGTATTCATCACCTTTTAGTGATAGTTCTAGTTAGCAACTGTGAAAAGTTCTACGTAAATTTTGACATTTTAGTATTATTGCCCTGATGAGTCTAAAGACGAAACCGGTCGACTATTATATAATATATAATACCTATGGAATGTTGATTATTTTTCATTACAAAATGTATATATATATGTAATATATTTAATATTTGGCCTTTACAAATTCAATAGAGTTCTGTATATATTTCTGTGCAAAACATCTGCGCTCTGTGTACAGTACAAAATACCATAATTATAATACATTATCAATGCAGACCTGGATACAAATATAAAGGTGAATAAAAAGTGCACAAATTCCTAAAAAAATTGTGCATGATTAAATCACACGTAGATCTACACTGCAAAAAGGTTAATATGTCAAGTGCAAGGATGATTTGCAGATATACTGGATAAATGATCTATAATGCAATGACGTTATTCAGCACAAAAACTACGAAAAATAATTGTTAACGTTATTTCTGTAATCAAGTCGTTAGCCCAACACCAAATTATCTTGACGTCCTAAATATCTATGTTGGTCCAACAATTCATATAACATGGGCTTTATTGTTCGTTGGACCAACGGTGGTCCAATATTGGTATTCATGTCTATTTACTTCTTTGTTAAAAGTGGCCCAATGTCTGATTTAAACCCATTAATATTCATTAATGGCCCAACGTTGGCCCAACGAAGATGTGCCGCTGACGGATATCAGTCGTTGGCCCAACTGATATCTGCTATCTGGGTACACAACTGCTAAAGATGGCTTCCTACTTATTGTTAAATTCATGTCGTTTTACGAATCACAAATACCGGTCATCTGTTTGCGCTATTCCATGACGTCACTCGAATATTGATTGACGATTAAAGGTACATTATCTTATGCACTTGTTTTAGCAATAATTATGGAGCTAGTCAAGAAGTGGTTACCGCAGAAATATGAGAATGTACCTTTAAAATATGGCTGCCGCGGTCAGTCAATCCAGAATGTATTTTAGAACATTCACACAAGTGTGAGAAAAATAAGATCATTCCAAAACATTATTTGAAAATGAACTAAGGTGCTGAATCCATAATAAAAGTTTCAGAGTCAGCTTTTTATATATATACTTAGAATTCTGCCTCTAAGAGTATTTTTACAGTTAAGAGGTCTTAAGCACTGACAATTTATCATCTTTCACAAATGTACACATTTATGCATGCATTTGTCATGTCAGGTGGTGAATATAGCCTGTATTGACTATTGTTTGGCTTTGAAATTGTGTTAACCATAAAACAGAAAACTAAAACTAGCAGCTAACAACAGTGGGATGCAAACCCTATGAAAAAAATAGTTTGGCCTTATGATTTGGGACATGCAGTTTGCGTAGCCATCTATTGGAATGTAAACAAAGTAATCGTTAAAGAGAATTTCAACAGAAACGTTAATTTGGGTCAAAACGAGTCATTTATTAATTGAACATTTTAAGAATAGTGAAAAATGATAAGATTTCATCTAAATGTCAAAATATAAGATGTTTAAAACTATTTTTGATGAATGCAAGAACTATTTCTCAACAGAACAAGTTTGTAAAGAAAATTTCCCACGTTTGCGCATGCGTTGTGGTAAATGACGTCAAAGCAAGCATGTAAAAAAAAATGGCCGCGAATCAATGATATCCGCTAACAGATGGTAGTCGATGATACACATATTTAATAATCAAACAAATAGAGTTCTGTTTGTCCTTGGTATCCAGGGTCGTATCTTCACTAGCGATGGTGTGTATATTGGTCAAACGTAATACCATATAACATAAAAGTTATATCCAACAATTTTTAGTTGAACTTTATTCGTATAAATTAAGTTTGTTTTTACAGACTGCTTGGCTTATTAACTGGAAATGATAATTCATTCTGATAATTTCATTAATACTTTTATGGCAGTTATCTATGGCTCTGTTAGAAAAGAATTAAATCACCTCCCAGTAATAGTCAGTATTGACTGGTCAGGAGTATAAAGTAGAAGTATAAGGTAGAAGTACTTCTACTGAATTATGTCTTTTTGTTAAAAAATGATCAAGACAACTACACATGTATTTGTATAGAACTGTACATGTACATTTATATTTTTAGCACACCTGAGCATGAAGTGCTGGTGGCTGACTGACCGGTGTCAGGCGTCTTGTGAAGTCAACAATTTGTATCAAACAACATCTCACCCAAAGCGCAGGGTTAATGACTTAAAACTTTCCAGGAACATCAAAGTTGTACAAAAAATTTCACTCCATGCAGAACTCCATGGCAACAGAAAGAAAAAATATCAGTGCGTAGAATTTTGATATTTGGTGTGTAGCATTGTCTAGTGAACCTCTACCAAGAATTTTTAAAGTATGGCCCTGAGGTCAAAATTGGCCCTTTACCGGGGGTCATGGGATTTCCTTATATATCTGGCAAAAACTTGAAAAATCATCTCTGAAACTTTAAAGGATAGAGTTAAAATATTTAGCATGAAACATAGCATATTGGACCTCTACCAATATTGTTCAAATTATGGCCAATGGGTCAAAAATTGGCCCTGCACCGGAGGTTCAGGTTTTCCCTTATGCATAGAGTAAAAACTTCTGAAATCTTCTTCTTTGAAACCACAAAGTCTAGAGAGCTCTTAGATATTTGGCATGAAACATTGTGTAGTGGACCTCTACCAAGATAGTTCAAACAAGGCCCTGGGGTAAAAATACCCTCCTGGGTAGTCCCAATAAGTTAGAACTTCCTTATAACATTCTTATCAGATTCTTATGTTCCCTTCCAACAATATCATACTTTCACAAAAAAAAACATGTTAGTCACTTGTGATAATACCGGTGTAGCAGTCTATTTTTTTTCCCGGCCAGTTTTTCCCCGCGGAAAGATTGGCCTAGGCCCATTCCCCCCCTCCTGGGCCACTTTTTCCCCTAATAATGATAGTATTGCATAATGATTCTAGGCCATTTCTTCCCCCCCTGGGCCACTTTCCCCCCTCCCAATAGTAATAGTATTGCATTATGATTCTAGGCCAATTTTTCCCCCTGGGCCACTTTTCCCCCCAATAATGATAGTATTGCATAATGATTCTAGGCAATTTCTTCCCCCCCCCCTGGGCCACTTTCCCCCCTCCCAATAGTAATAGTATTGCATTATGATTCTAGGCCATTCCCCCCCCCCCTGGGCCACTTTTTCCCCCATTATAATAACAGTATTGCATTATGATTCTAGGCCATTTCTCTCCCCCCCCCCTGGGCCACTTTCCCCTCCCAATAATGATAGTATTGCATTTTGATACTAGGCCATTTCTTCCCCCCTGGGCCACTTTTTTCCCCATTATAATAACAGTCTAGGCAATTTCTCCCCCCCCCCTGCCACTTTCCCCCCTAATAATAACAGTATTGCATTATGATTCTAGGCCATTTCTTCCCCCCTAGGCCACTTTTCCCCCATTATAATAACAGTATTGCATTATGATTCTAGGTCATTTCTCTCCCCCCCCCCCCAGGTCAATTTAAGTATAAACTCAGAAATATGAACTTACAGACATAAGTATCAAGTTAGAAAGTATAAACATAAAAAATGAGCATACAGAAGTAAATAAATACTCAGAAATTTGAACATACAGAAGTAAATATAAACTCAGAAATATGAACATACAGAAGTGAATATAAATTCAAGACTTAAGTATTAACTCAGAAATATGAACAAACAGACGTTAAGCGAAAGATGTAGATATACAAATGAAAAAATCAGGGGGGAGAAATGGCCTGGGCCACAAAAAATTGCCAGGGGGGAATAATGGCCTGTTACACAGGTTTACTGGTATTTTGCAATACATTCCAAATGCAGTATGTACCAGTGATATTTTTAAAGTAAATTGATATTGACTTGTATTCTATCATCTGTAGCCTAATTTGACTGGAAAACATTTTGTTTTTTCCAATGATATATTTTAGATTAAAGGAATGGTCACTGACATTTTCATAAGTTTCTTTGTGATAGCTTGAATAAAGATACCATCATGCAAATGATTAATGAAACTAAGTATTTTCAATAAAATCCAAGGTTGAAAACTTAATAAATCAAGAGTTTTATACTCCCAATTTATATCAATACATACTGCAATACAGTGTTTCCCGCAATACCCATCCCTGTTGGTCACACAAACTTACAGATGGGTTTTTTTAACCTCAATAATTGTATGTAATGTCACTCAGGTGAGAGATTTAGGGTCATCTTGGCCCCCTTGTATGCAACCGTACCACTGGAAATGTTAATTAAATATGTGTTTCTGTAATGTGTGAAATGTTGTCTATATTTATAATCTATCAATAATTATGTGTTATGTTTTTTAGCTCACCTGATTAATCAGTAAATGTGTATAACCAAAAGATCTGGGACAAGTTTGATTATGGGCAGAATTGGACCAGAACTTCAAGAGTTATGGGCCCTTGACTTTGGAAATTTGCTACATTTAGCGCCTTTATTTATTCACCGATCCTAATCATATTTACAATGAATGTGTATGACCTTACGGTCTTGGACAAGATCAGTTATGGGTTGAATTGGACCACAGCTTCAAGAGTTATGGGCCCTTGGATCAGAAAATTTGCTATGTTGTAGCTTGTAGTATTATACCTTCATTGTTGGTTTTGATCTCAAAGTCTATGTAAAAATGGGTTATATGAGATGGAAACTATATTACCTGGTCATTAATTATAGTGCCTTTGTTCTCAGGTGAGCGATCAAGGGCCATCTTGACCCACTTGTTCAGTGAATGGAGTTCATTGTTATTACGGCCCATGCTAGAATGAAAGAGAATTTGGAAAGGAACAACAGGTTCATTTTTGTTACACCATATTTTCCATCAAAGCTGTCACTTAATAATGTGCTGCTGATTTTCTTGAACAAGTTTTCTTGAATTTAATACTGTATTAATGTCAGTTATACCTGTTATTTAACATTATTATCTTGGTTGCATTTCTTTCAATTTTGACAATATACTGTTACATTTGAAATTTGAAATACAATCTGCCTCAATAAACAAGTTACATACTTTATAAATTATATACAGTGCATCATTTATATAACATTAAGATGTCTGTTTTTCTGGGACTTGAATAATCATCTACATTATTAAAGTTTTTGAAGTTATATCTGACTGTCCTATTACATTGTGTTTGCAGAATAGTTGTTTGTATGTGATAGCACAGGGGATGAATAACTTTTGTCACGTGATTCCAAATGGAAACGCAGGTTGTTGATTTACACTCAAAATCATGCCCGATCAGGTAATGATTCTTTTTTTATTGGAACAATTTATAATGGATAGAAAACACCTAGCCTATGACATTATACCTAAATTTCCCATTATTTTGACATATTGCAACTGTTTCTACGCTTTGTAGTTGCCGAGAACAATTTGAAACAAAATTAAGAATTGCATTGCAAACACTATTTGTTTCTGCTTTTTTTACGTTTGATGGAGGTATAGTCATAATTATGCAAGAAATTAGGCGTATTGATGCAAGGACTTATATACACAAGTTTTATTGATTGTACATACGAATTGTACATACATAATTATGCAACTTCCATATTGACATGTCAATAAGAAGTAATTAAATCCCATGGAAGCAATGCGTGAATCAACAGGAGTTCATGTTCATTTTTACAATAGTGAAAATATCCGTAATGATCCGAATGTTAATACAATGACTTAAACATCTGCGATAATCTGAATAATTCCGGAGACAAAATGTCTGTCATATTTAAAATTGATATTCTCAGTAAGTGATACCTTTTTCAATGCATATGTGCTTACAGGTGTGGATTTTGAGTGTATCATTATGAACTTTATTGCCTCCAAACTACCCAATTGCAAGAGTTTTTAAGTTTGTAAACAGGTGATTACAGCTGTCAGACATTGCAAAGTATTGCAAAAGATTGTGGAATGGTTTGTTGAAATCATTTGAGCTATTTTTAGCAGTTGCGAATCCATGTATGTATATAAGTCCTTGATTGAAAGCTTAATTTGTGTTTGCTTTCTTTCATTGAAGTGTTAGGTTTTTAGCTCGATCACCAGAGCACAAAGTGCTCATGGTGAGCTAATTTGATTGCGTGATGTCCGTCGTCCGTTTTGTGTGTGTGTGCGTGCGTGTGTCAACAATTGCTTTAAACAACATCTTCTTCTTAAACAGTCAGCCAATTTCAACGAAACTTTACATGTTCCTCGGATGAAGCTCTACCAATGTTGTTATGTACCAAAGTTGCCATGCAACCAATAGGAAAAACTTTAAAAATCTTCTTGTCCGAAACCACAGGGCCTATGGCTTAGATATTTGGTGTGTAGCATTGTCTAGTGTTCCTTTACCAAGTTTATTCAAATTATTGTCCTAGTGTCAAAATTGGCCCCGCCCCAGGGGTCACTTGATTTTATAAAGACTTATATAGGGAATTTTTAAAAGTCTTCTTTTCAGAAACTACTATGCCTTGAGCCTAGATATTTGGTGTGTAGCATTGTCTAGTGGACCTTTACCAAGTTTGTTCAAATTTATTGTCCTAGGGTCAAAATTGGCCCTCCCCCAGGGGTCACTTAATTTCTATAAAGACTCATGATAATTTTCTCTCTAAGAGTCTTTTTATCTGGTGAGCGATATAGGGCTATCATGGCCCTCTTGTTGTTTAATTAAAAGGTTATGTCATACTTTGCAATGTTTAATAGATGCAAACACAGTTTGGTCTGGCTGAAAAATGGCAAATGCAAAAAAAGATTCCTTGAAACATGACTGGTTTATTGACATTACTTCCCAAATCAACAACATATCAGACACCATGGAGGATATGTTAATATCATGTCTGACAAAACAGAGCACAACAACATCATGCCTAGCAACATCTTCCCACAGCATGAGTATCACCTTGGCCCTCTGTGCCTAGATCTGCTCATGAAGCTTAGGCTTGAGCCTCTTCCTACATGTTTGTTTCATACATTAAGTTAAACGTATCCCACGCTCGTCCGGTCTAGCTGGAATAACGAAAAAGCGGGCGGATTTTGTAGCAATATTGACAATGAACTTTTAACTAATATTTTGAGACAGCTTGAGGTATGCGCGCCATCACAAAACACGATAGAAAATATTACTTATGAACATGCTTCATTGTTTACAAAAGCGTCTGATCATGGAAAGCGATCGAATGTGTCAAACAAGAAACCTTGGTTTGGCTTTAAGTGTAATAAGCCCAGAAAATAATATCACAAGGCTAAAAAGAACTATATTATAAACCCTAGTAACTATAACAAGTGTCTGCTTAACCAAACTAGTAAGTCATATAGACAAACTATAAATTTTATGTTAAAGAGCATAAACATAAAAAGGCAAGGTAACTATGTTCAATGCAAACTGCAAACCCTAAACAGTACTGGAAATTTCTAAACTCATTAAAACCAAAACTGAGTAGAACTGCTTCTCCTACTTTGCAGGACTTTTACTGGCATTTACAAGCCAAAAAAGTTGTATATCAATTATTCATGAAGGCAAATAATGCTGATATACCAGTCGACCTGAAATGATTTGACCATACAGTCCTTCCAATACTCACATATGGGTCTGAGGTTTTCGGTTTTGAGAACTTGGATCTGTTAGAATCGGTTCATAATAACTTCTTTAAAAAACTTCTTAAGGCGCGTAAAAGCACACAGACTTATATCCTTCACAGGGAACTTAACCGTTACCCCATCTCTGTTGTTATACAAAGTCGCTTAATAGCTTTCTGGACTCCCGTTATAAATGGTGACATAAACAAACTGTCATTCTAGATATATAATTATATGTTGCACCAAACAAATACAAACTATAGACACGTGTATTACATTTATTTTTTTCTTCTCTATTCATTGCTGGATTATACCTGTTTATACAAAAACCTATGTAAATATCTTTTGTTAATTTAGTTAAACATGCAATATGTATGTAACATATATGGGGACAAATAAATGATTTGTTCTGTTCAAAAGTACAAAATGTTTACTTCTATACTTTTATATCGCGCAATAATATACAAAAGCTGACAGATTAATTAAAGCTCATCAACTACTATTAAGTTCTCAACACTCGTTGATTATAATTTATGTAAACGCTAATTTTTCACACGTATCAGGTAACAATTTGTTCACAAAAGCTCATTTAAATAATGTGGGAATAACACTGTTATTGACAAGAAATTTGTAAGTTTTGAATAAACTAATGAGGCCACATCATATATCACCGGGTTGAACGATTGTCGCCGCAATCCACCGCGAATAATTGCCCTTCAGTGGTGACGGTCACCGTCGATCATTGTCGCTCTGAACGCAACGACCAAAATCTAATATACGAGCGGTGATCATTAAGTTCGTGGACAACCTTGCGTATAAAGAAATGCTAGATTTTATTAAAGTAATAATTAACACAATAATGAAGTTGCTGATAGTGTACTGCATATCATGATAAAGTTGCATATCGAAAACACAAGAACTATTCAAATTACAAATGTTTTCATACAACCATTGGCATCCCACCGCCGCCAGAACAACGTTATCCATGACGCCAAGTCACATTTTCTTAAAATACGCACCGTTGAATTGCACACAACGTTCATGTCTATGGACCCATTGTCTGAAGGTGTTCTTGTAAAATGACATGTCAAATCCCCTTAACACAGACATTGCACAAGACTGGAGCTCTTCAAAGCTGGAGATAGTAATCTGCATTGACTGTTACACCGCATGGCACAGCATGACTAAGAAGCAACCCCTGGGCGTCAAAAACACAATAAACGTATGTTGTCCGAGTGATTTTCTCATTCGGGCCTTTTTTGGCCGTGGCGAATCGACTGTCTTCCACTGGGTGCTTTGTTGCTTGGTCTCCGGATCATAGTAATACAACCATGTTATGATCCTGTTTAAAAATCGATCACCTTCTCATTTGTATCGCTTCAGAAATCTTTTACTGAGTAGCACTCTCTTTTCCATTTCATCACTTGTCAACAATCGCAGGACCCATCTTGCACTTATTCTTCTCATATTCAAGTCTACCGTTAAAATTTGCTGAATCAGTCCATAACTTATATCAGTCTGCTCACTAATCTGCCTTATTGTTGTGCGCCTATCTATGTCCATGACTTCTTTAACGAGCTTGACGTTTGGATCAGTACGTTTCGTTGTCGGTCGTCCACATCTGAAGTCATCTTTAACTTCGTCACGTCCCTTTGAGAATCGCTTGTGCCACTTGTACACCAGCGATCGACACACATTCTCTTTCCCGAATGCTTTCTCCATTTTTTCTTTAGTCACTGTCGGTGTCATTCCAAGTCTTACGCAAAACTTTATAACTGCCCTTTGTTATAAATTGACGTCCGACGTCGCATGGCGTTGTTTCTCAGACGACCCTGCGTATCTTGACATTTCTATAGTTACGTAATAACAAGTCCAAATTGTGTTTACTTCCGGCAGCTAAAACGTTATGATATGACATTGATTAATGATCGTGTTTCGCGCCAAAATGAGGCCACAGCAAATGCTGGATTTGTAGATAATTATTCAAATTTTGATCTGCGGTGGTTATGCTTACTATTGTTGCTATGGTGATCAATTTCACGTGCTTATGAACGTCTATTAGTTGAAATTATTGGTACTTTTTTTCCTTTTATATTTGTTAACTTTACATAAAACTCTCTTACGTATACAATTAATTATAACGGTAAGAACAAGGTTGTCCACGAATTTAATGATCAGCCCTCGTACAAGTAGTTGGCATGAACAAAAGTTGGTGGCCAGGTTGAATTAGCTATGCTCTGCATACTTTTGACAATATTGAAATTCTAGAAATAACCATTTGCGTGAAAAGTCTCCGAGAGTTGCTGAAAGTCTTTGATTTGCAATATCTCTACCATTATTTGGTCTGCAACATTGAAAGTGCACATGCTAGTAATAGACATCAATGGAAGTCAGTGTCACAAAATGCTTGACCATGCTACATTTACTTTGGAGTTTATAAACATTTTAGAAATGGCAGTTGGAGTGAAAATTTTCTTGCGCGGACATTTTAAGACAAATTTTTATCTTTCATTTACTCTTTAATTGTAGACAGTACAAACATGGGACCATTACATACAAGTAGTGTGGATCAATGGAAATCTGTGATGAGAACAGATTTGGTATGGTATGGATACTTTTGGTTTTATTACATTTCTAGAAACTACAGTTTGTGAGAAAATTTTCCAGCGTCAAGATTTTTTGACAAATCTAATTTTTTAATTTCTCCTAAAGCGTTGATGGTACATGAATGCAACTTTACTTACAAGTAGTTGGCATGGACAAAAGTTGGTGGCTAGGTTGAATTTGCTATGCTCTGCATACTTTTGACATTATTGAAATTCTAGAAATAACCATTTGCGTGAAAAGTCTCCGAGAGTTGCTGAAAGTCTTTGATTTGCAATATCTCTACCATTATTTGGTCTGCAACATTGAAAGTGCACATGCTAGTAAAAGACATAAATAGAAGTCAGTGACACAAAATGCTTGGCCATGCTACATTTACTTTGGTGTTTATTTGCATTTTAGAAATGGCTGTTGGAGTGAAAATTTTCTTGCGCGGACATTTTACGACAAATTTTTATCTTTCATTTACTCTTTAATTGTAGACAGTACAAACATGGGACCATTACATACAAGTAGTGTGGATCAATGGAAATCTGTGATGAGAACAGATTTGGTATGGTATGGATACTTTTGGCTTTATTACATTTCTAGAAACGACAGTTTGTGAGAAAATTTCCCAGCGTCAAGATTTTTTGACAAATCTAATTTTTTAATTTCTCCTCAAGTGTTGATGGTACATGAATGCAACTTTACTTACAAGTAGTTGGCATGAACAAAAGTTGGTGGCTAGGTTGAATCTGCTATGCTCTGCATACTTTTGACATTATTGAAATTCTAGAAATAACCATTTGCGTGAAAAGTCTCCGAGAGTTGCTGAAAGTCTTTGATTTGCAATATCTCTACCATTATTTGGTCTGCAACATTGAAAGTGCACATGCTAGTAATAGACATCAATAGAAGTCAGTGACACAAAATGCTTGGCCATGCTACATTTACTTTGGTGTTTATTAGCATTTTAGAAATGGCTGTTGGAGTGAAAATTTTCTTGCGCGGACATTTTACGACAAATTTTTATCTTTCATTTACTCTTTAATTGTAGACAGTACAAACATGGGACCATTACATACAAGTAGTGTGGATCAATGGAAATCTGTGATGAGAACAGATTTGGTATGGTATGGATACTTTTGGCTTTATTACATTTCTAGAAACGACAGTTTGTGAGAAAATTTCCCAGCGTCAAGATTTTTTGACAAATCTAATTTTTTAATTTCTCCTCAAGTGTTGATGGTACATGAATGCAACTTTACTTACAAGTAGTTGGCATGAACAAAAGTTGGTGGCTATGTTGAATCTGCTATGCTCTGCATGCTTTTGACATTATTGAAATTCTAGAAATAACCATTTGTGTGAAAAGTCTCCGAGAGTTGCTGAAAGTCTTTGATTTGCAATATCTCTACCATTATTTGGTATGCAACATTGAAAGAGCACATGCTAGTAATAGACATCAATAGAAGTCAGTGACACAAAATGCTTGGCCATGCTACATTTACTTTGGTGTTTATTAGCATTTTAGAAATGGCTGTTGGAGTGAAAATTTTCTTGCGCGGACATTTTACGACAAATTTTTATCTTTCATTTACTCTTTAATTGTAGACAGTACAAACATGGGACCATTACATACAAGTAGTGTGGATCAATGGAAATCTGTGATGAGAACAGATTTGGTATGGTATGGATACTTTTGGCTTTATTACATTTCTAGAAACGACAGTTTGTGAGAAAATTTCCCAGCGTCAAGATCTTTTGACAAATCTAATTTTTTAATTTCTCCTCAAGTGTTGATGGTACATGAATGCAACTTTACTTACAAGTAGTTGGCATGAACAAAAGTTGGTGGCTAGGTTGAATCTGCTATGCTCTGCATGCTTTTGACATTATTGAAATTCTAGAAATAACCATTTGCGTGAAAAGTCTCCGAGAGTTGCTGAAAGTCTTTGATTTGCAATATCTCTACCATTATTTGGTCTGCAACATTGAAAGAGCACATGCTAGTAATAGACATCAATAGAAGTCAGTGACACAAAATGCTTGGCAATGCTACATTTACTTTGGTGTTTATTAGCATTTTAGAAATGGCTGTTGGAGTGAAAATTTTCTTGCGCGGACATTTTATGACAAATTTTTATCTTTCATTTACTCTTTAATTGTAGACAGTACAAACATGGGACCATTACATACAAGTAGTGTGGATCAATGGAAATCTGTGATGAGAACAGATTTGGTATGGTATGGATACTTTTGGTTTTATTACATTTCTAGAAACGACAGTTTGTGAGAAAATTTTCCAGCGTCAAGATTTTTTGACAAATCTAATTTTTTAATTTCTCCTAAAGCGTTAATGGTACATGAATGCAACTTTACTTACAAGTAGTTGGCATGAACAAAAGTTGGTGGCTGTGTTGAATTTGCTATGCTCTGCATACTTTTGACATTATTGAAATTCTAGAAATAACCATTTGCGTGAAAAGTCTCCGAGAGTTGCTGAAAGTCTTTGATTTGCAATATCTCTACCATTATTTGGTCTGCAACATTGAAAGTGCACATGCTAGTAATAGACATCAATAGAAGTCAGTGACACAAAATGCTTGGCCATGCTACATTTACTTTGGAATTTATTAACATTTTAGAAATGGCAGTTGGAGTGAAAATGTTCTTGCGCGGGCATTTTACGACAAATTTTTATCTTTCATTTACTCTTTAATTGTAGACAGTACAAACATGGGACCATTACATACAAGTAGTGTGGATCAATGGAAATCTGTGATGAGAACAGATTTGGTATGGTATGGATACTTTTGGTTTTATTACATTTCTAGAAACGACAGTTTGTGAGAAAATTTTCCAGCGTCAAGATTTTTTGACAAATCTAATTTTTTAATTTCTCCTAAAGCGTTGATGGTACATGAATGCAACTTTACTTACAAGTAGTTGGCATGAACAAAAGTTGGTGGCTATGTTGAATTTGCTATGCTCTGCATACTTTTGACATTATTGAAATTCTAGAAATAACCATTTGTGTGAAAAGTCTCTGAGAGTTGCTGAAAGTCTTTGATTTGCAATATCTCTACCATTATTTGGTCTGCAACATTGAAAGTGCACATGCTAGTAATAGACATCAATAGAAGTCAGTGACACAAAATGCTTGGCCATGTTGTATTTACTTTGGTGTTTATTGGCATTTTAGAAATGGCTGTTGGAGTGAAAATTTTCTTGCGCAGACATTTTACGACAAATTTTTATCTTTCATTTACTCTTTAATTGTAGACAGTACAAACATGGGACCATTACATACAAGTAGTGTGGATCAATGGAAATCTGTGATGAGAACAGATTTGGTATGGTATGGATACTTATGGTTTTATTACAATTCTAGAAACGACAGTTTGTGAGAAAATTTTCCAGCGTCAAGATTTTTTGACAAATCTAATTTTTTAATTTCTCCTAAAGCGTTGATGGTACATGAATGCAACTTTACTTACAAGTAGTTGGCATGAACAAAAGTTGGTGGCTAGGTTGAATTTGCTATGCTCTGCATACTTTTGACATTATTGAAATTCTAGAAATAACCATTTGCGTGAAAAGTCTCCGAGAGTTGCTGAAAGTCTTTGATTTGCAATATCTCTACCATTATTTGGTCTGCAACATTGAAAGAGCACATGCTAGTAATAGACATTAATAGAAGTCAGTGACACAAAATGCTTGGCAATGCTACATTTACTTTGGTGTTTATTAGCATTTTAGAAATGGCTGTTGGAGTGAAAATTTTCTTGCGCGGACATTTTACGACAAATTTTTATCTTTCATTTACTCTTTAATTGTAGACAGTACAAACATGGGACCATTACATACAAGTAGTGTGGATCAATGGAAATCTGTGATGAGAACAGATTTGGTATGGTATGGATACTTTTGGCTTTATTACATTTCTAGAAACGACAGTTAGTGAGAAAATTTCCCAGCGTCAAGATTTTTTGACAAATCTAATTTTTTAATTTCTCCTAAAGCGTTGATGGTACATGAATGCAACTTTACTTACAAGTAGTTTGCATGAACAAAAGTTGGTGGCTATGTTGAATTTGCTATGCTCTGCATTCTTTTGACATTATTGAAATTCTAGAAATAACCATTTGTGTGAAGTCTCCGAGAGTTGCTGAAAGTCTTTGATTTGCAATATCTCTACCATTATTTGGTCTGCAACATTGAAAGTGCACATGCTAGTAATAGACATTAATGGAAGTCAGTGACACAAAATGCTTGGCCATGCTACATTTACTTTGGTGTTTATTAGCATTTTAGAAATGGCTGTTGGAGTGAAAATTTTCTTGCGCGGACATTTTACGACAAATTTTTATCTTTCATTTACTCTTTAATTGTAGACAGTACAAACATGGGACCATTACATACAAGTAATGCGGATCAATGAAAATCTGTGATGAGAACAGATTTGGTATGGTATGGATACTTTTGGTTTTATTACATTTCTAGAAACGACAGTTTGTGAGAAAATTTTCCAGCGTCAAGATTTTTTGACAAATCTAATTTTTTAATTTCTCCTAAAGCGTTGATGGTACATGAATGCAACTTTACTTACAAGTAGTTGGCATGAACAAAAATTGGTGGCTAGGTTGAATTTGCTATGCTCTGCATACTTTTGACATTATTGAAATTCTAGAAATAATCATTTGCGTGAAAAGTCTCCGAGAGTTGCTGAAAGTCTTTGATTTGCAATATCTCTACCATTATTTGTTCTGCAACATTGAAAGAGCACATGCTAGTAATAGACATCAATGGAAGTCAGTGACACAAAATGCTTGGCCATGCTACATTTACTTTGGTGTTTATTAGCATTTTAGAAATGGCTGTTGGAGTGAAAATTTTCTTGCGCGGACATTTTACGACAAATTTTTATCTTTCATTTACTCTTTAATTGTAGACAGTACAAACATGGGACCATTACATACAAGTAGTGTGGATCAATGGAAATCTGTGATGAGAACAGATTTGGTATGGTATGGATACTTTTGGCTTTATTACATTTCTAGAAACGACAGTTTGTGAGAAAATTTCCCAGCGTCAAGATTTTTTGACAAATCTAATTTTTTAATTTCTCCTCAAGTGTTGATGGTACATGAATGCAACTTTACTTACAAGTAGTTGGCATGAACAAAAGTTGGTGGCTAGGTTGAATTTGCTATGCTCTGCATACTTTTGACATTATTGAAATTCTAGAAATAACCATTTGCGTGAAAAGTCTCCGAGAGTTGCTGAAAGTCTTTGATTTGCAATATCTCTACCATTATTTGGTCTGCAACATTGAATGAGCACATGCTAGTAATAGACATCAATAGAAGTCAGTGACACAAAATGCTTGGCAATGCTACATTTACTTTGGTGTTTATTAGCATTTTAGAAATGGCTGTTGGAGTGAAAATTTTCTTGCGCGGACATTTTACGACAAATTTTTATCTTTCATTTACTCTTTAATTGTAGACAGTACAAACATGGGACCATTACATACAAGTAGTGTGGATCAATGGAAATCTGTGATGAGAACAGATTTGGTATGGTATGGATACTTTTGGCTTTATTACATTTCTAGAAACGACAGTTTGTGAGAAAATTTCCCAGCGTCAAGATTTTTTGACAAATCTAATTTTTTAATTTCTCCTAAAGCGTTGATGGTACATGAATGCAACTTTACTTACAAGTAGTTGGCATGAACAAAAGTTGGTGGCTATGTTGAATTTGCTATGCTCTGCATACTTTTGACATTATTGAAATTCTAGAAATAACCATTTGTGTGAAAAGTCTCCGAGAGTTGCTGAAAGTCTTTGATTTGCAATATCTCTACCATTATTTGGTCTGCAACATTGAAAGTGCACATGCTAGTAATAGACATCAATAGAAGTCAGTGACACAAAATGCTTGGCCATGCTACATTTACTTTGGTGTTTATTAGCATTTTAGAAATGGCTGTTGGAGTGAAAATTTTCTTGCGCGGACATTTTACAACAAATTTTTATCTTTCATTTACTCTTTAATTGTAGACAGTACAAACATGGGACCATTACATACAAGTAGTGTGGATCAATGGAAATCTGTGATGAGAACAGATTTGGTATGGTATGGATACTTTTGGTTTTATTACAATTCTAGAAACGACAGTTTGTGAGAAAATTTTCCAGCGTCAAGATTTTTTGACAAATCTAATTTTTTAATTTCTCCTAAAGCGTTGATGGTACATGAATGCAACTTTACTTACAAGTAGTTGGCATGAACAAAAGTTGGTGGCTAGGTTGAATTTGCTATGCTCTGCATACTTTTGACATTATTGAAATTCTAGAAATAACCATTTGCGTGAAAAGTCTCCGAGAGTTGCTGAAAGTCTTTGATTTGCAATATCTCTACCATTATTTGGTCTGCAACATTGAAAGAGCACATGCTAGTAATAGACATCAATAGAAGTCAGTGACACAAAATGCTTGGCAATGCTACATTTACTTTGGTGTTTCTTAGCATTTTAGAAATGGCTGTTGGAGTGAAAATTTTCTTGCGCGGACATTTTACGACAAATTTTTATATTTCATTTACTCTTTAATTGTAGACAGTACAAACATGGGACCATTACATACAAGTAGTGTGGATCAATGGAAATCTGTGAAGAGAACAGATTTGGTATGGTATGGATACTTTTGGCTTTATTACATTTCTAGAAACGACAGTTTGTGAGAAAATTTCCCAGCGTCAAGATTTTTTGACAAATCTAATTTTTTAATTTCTCCTAAAGCGTTGATGGTACATGAATGCAACTTTACTTACAAGTAGTTGGCATGAACAAAAGTTGGTGGCTATGTTGAATTTGCTATGCTCTGCATACTTTTGACATTATTGGAATTCTAGAAATAACCATTTGTGTGAAAAGTCTCCGAGAGTTGCTGAAAGTCTTTGATTTGCAATATCTCTACCATTATTTGTTCTGCAACATTGAAAGTGCACATGCTAGTAAAAGACATCAATGGAAGTCAGTGACACAAAATGCTTGGCAATGCTACATTTACTTTGGTGTTTATTAGCATTTTAGAAATGGCTGTTGGAGTGAAAATTTTCTTGCGCGGACATTTTACGACAAATTTTTATCTTTCATTTACTCTTTAATTGTAGACAGTACAAACATGGGACCATTACATACAAGTAGTGTGGATCAATGGAAATCTGTGATGAGAACAGATTTGGTATGGTATGGATACTTTTGGTTTTATTACATTTCTAGAAACGACAGTTTGTGAGAAAATTTTCCAGCGTCAAGATTTTTTGACAAATCTAATTTTTTAATTTCTCCTAAAGCGTTGATGGTACATGAATGCAACTTTACTTACAAGTAGTTGGCATGAACAAAAGTTGGTGGCTATGTTGAATTTGCTATGCTCTGCATACTTTTGACATTATTGAAATTCTAGAAATAACCATTTGTGTGAAAAGTCTCCGAGAGTTGCTGAAAGTCTTTGATTTGCAATATCTCTACCATTATTTGGTCTGCAACATTGAAAGTGCACATGCTAGTAATAGACATCAATAGAAGTCAGTGACACAAAATGCTTGGCCATGCTACATTTACTTTGGTGTTTATTAGCATTTTAGAAATGGCTGTTGGAGTGAAAATTTTCTTGCGCGGACATTTTACGATAATTTTTTATCTTTCATTTACTCTTTAATTGTAGACAGTACAAACATGGGATCATTACATACAAGTAGTGTGGATCAATGGAAATCTGTGAAGAGAACAGATTTGGTATGGTATGGATACTTTTGGCTTTATTACATTTCTAGAAACGACAGTTTGTGAGAAAATTTCCCAGCGTCAAGATTTTTTGACAAATCTAATTTTTTAATTTCTCCTAAAGCGTTGATGGTACATGAATGCAACTTTACTTACAAGTAGTTGGCATGAACAAAAGTTGGTGGCTATGTTGAATTTGCTATGCTCTGCATACTTTTGACATTATTGGAATTCTAGAAATAACCATTTGTGTGAAAAGTCTCCGAGAGTTGCTGAAAGTCTTTGATTTGCAATATCTCTACCATTATTTGTTCTGCAACATTGAAAGTGCACATGCTAGTAAAAGACATCAATGGAAGTCAGTGACACAAAATGCTTGGCAATGCTACATTTACTTTGGTGTTTATTAGCATTTTAGAAATGGCTGTTGGAGTGAAAATTTTCTTGCGCGGACATTTTACGACAAATTTTTATCTTTCATTTACTCTTTAATTGTAGACAGTACAAACATGGGACCATTACATACAAGTAGTGTGGATCAATGGAAATCTGTGATGAGAACAGATTTGGTATGGTATGGATACTTTTGGTTTTATTACATTTCTAGAAACGACAGTTTGTGAGAAAATTTTCCAGCGTCAAGATTTTTTGACAAATCTAATTTTTTAATTTCTCCTAAAGCGTTGATGGTACATGAATGCAACTTTACTTACAAGTAGTTGGCATGAACAAAAGTTGGTGGCTATGTTGAATTTGCTATGCTCTGCATACTTTTGACATTATTGAAATTCTAGAAATAACCATTTGTGTGAAAAGTCTCCGAGAGTTGCTGAAAGTCTTTGATTTGCAATATCTCTACCATTATTTGGTCTGCAACATTGAAAGTGCACATGCTAGTAATAGACATCAATAGAAGTCAGTGACACAAAATGCTTGGCCATGCTACATTTACTTTGGTGTTTATTAGCATTTTAGAAATGGCTGTTGGAGTGAAAATTTTCTTGCGCGGACATTTTACGATAATTTTTTATCTTTCATTTACTCTTTAATTGTAGACAGTACAAACATGGGATCATTACATACAAGTAGTGTGGATCAATGGAAATCTGTGATGAGAACAGATTTGGTATGGTATGGATACTTTTGGTTTTATTACAATTCTAGAAACGACAGTTTGTGAGAAAATTTTCCAGCGTCAAGATTTTTTGACAAATCTAATTTTTTAATTTCTCCTAAAGCGTTGATGGTACATGAATGCAACTTTACTTACAAGTAGTTGGCATGAACAAAAGTTGGTGGCTAGGTTGAATTTGCTATGCTCTGCATACTTTTGACATTATTGAAATTCTAGAAATAACCATTTGCGTGAAAAGTCTCCGAGAGTTGCTGAAAGTCTTTGATTTGCAATATCTCTACCATTATTTGGTCTGCAACATTGAAAGAGCACATGCTAGTAATAGACATCAATAGAAGTCAGTGACACAAAATGCTTGGCAATGCTACATTTACTTTGGTGTTTCTTAGCATTTTAGAAATGGCTGTTGGAGTGAAAATTTTCTTGCGCGGACATTTTACGACAAATTTTTATCTTTCATTTACTCTTTAATTGTAGACAGTACAAACATGGGACCATTACATACAAGTAGTGTGGATCAATGGAAATCTGTGATGAGAACAGATTTGGTATGGTATGGATACTTTTGGCTTTATTACATTTCTAGAAACGACAGTTTGTGAGAAAATTTCCCAGCGTCAAGATTTTTTGACAAATCTAATTTTTTAATTTCTCCTAAAGCGTTGATGGTACATGAATGCAACTTTACTTACAAGTAGTTGGCATGAACAAAAGTTGGTGGCTATGTTGAATTTGCTATGCTCTGCATACTTTTGACATTATTGAAATTCTAGAAATAACCATTTGTGTGAAAAGTCTCCGAGAGTTGCTGAAAGTCTTTGATTTGCAATATCTCTACCATTATTTGGTCTGCAACATTGAAAGTGCACATGCTAGTAAAAGACATCAATGGAAGTCAGTGACACAAAATGCTTGGCAATGCTACATTTACTTTGGTGTTTATTAGCATTTTAGAAATGGCTGTTGGAGTGAAAATTTTCTTGCGCGGACATTTTACGACAAATTTTTATCTTTCATTTACTCTTTAATTGTAGACAGTACAAACATGGGACCATTACATACAAGTAGTGTGGATCAATGGAAATCTGTGATGAGAACAGATTTGGTATGGTATGGATACTTTTGGTTTTATTACATTTCTAGAAACGACAGTTTGTGAGAAAATTTTCCAGCGTCAAGATTTTTTGACAAATCTAATTTTTTAATTTCTCCTAAAGCGTTGATGGTACATGAATGCAACTTTACTTACAAGTAGTTGGCATGAACAAAAGTTGGTGGCTATGTTGAATTTGCTATGCTCTGCATACTTTTGACATTATTGAAATTCTAGAAATAACCATTTGTGTGAAAAGTCTCCGAGAGTTGCTGAAAGTCTTTGATTTGCAATATCTCTACCATTATTTGGTCTGCAACATTGAAAGTGCACATGCTAGTAATAGACATCAATAGAAGTCAGTGACACAAAATGCTTGGCCATGCTACATTTACTTTGGTGTTTATTAGCATTTTAGAAATGGCTGTTGGAGTGAAATTTTCTTGCGCGGACATTTTACGACAAATTTTTATCTTTCATTTACTCTTTAATTGTAGACAGTACAAACATGGGACCATTACATACAAGTAGTGTGGATCAATGGAAATCTCTGATGAGAACAGATTTGGTATGGTATGGATACTTTTGGTTTTATTACAATTCTAGAAACGACAGTTTGTGAGAAAATTTTCCAGCGTCAAGATTTTTTGACAAATCTAATTTTTTAATTTCTCCTAAAGCGTTGATGGTACATGAATGCAACTTTACTTACAAGTAGTTGGCATGAACAAAAGTTGGTGGCTAGGTTGAATTTGCTATGCTCTGCATACTTTTGACATTATTGAAATTCTAGAAATAACCATTTGCGTGAAAAGTCTCCGAGAGTTGCTGAAAGTCTTTGATTTGCAATATCTCTACCATTATTTGGTCTGCAACATTGAAAGAGCACATGCTAGTAATAGACATCAGTAGAAGTCAGTGACACAAAATGCTTGGCAATGCTACATTTACTTTGGTGTTTATTAGCATTTTAGAAATGGCTGTTGGAGTGAAAATTTTCTTGCGCGGACATTTTACGACAAATTTTTATCTTTCATTTACTCTTTAATTGTAGACAGTACAAACATGGGACCATTACATACAAGTAGTGTGGATCAATGGAAATCTGTGATGAGAACAGATTTGGTATGGTATGGATACTTTTGGCTTTATTACATTTCTAGAAACGACAGTTTGTGAGAAAATTTCCCAGCGTCAAGATTTTTTGACAAATCTAATTTTTTAATTTCTCCTAAAGCGTTGATGGTACATGAATGCAACTTTACTTACAAGTAGTTGGCATGAACAAAAGTTGGTGGCTAGGTTGAATTTGCTATGCTATGCATACTTTTGACATTATTGAAATTCTAGAAATAACCATTTGTGTGAAAAGTCTCCGAGAGTTGCTGAAAGTCTTTGATTTGCAATATCTCTACCATTATTTGGTCTGCAACATTGAAAGTGCACATGCTAGTAATAGACATCAATGGAAGTCAGTGACACAAAATGCTTGGCAATGCTACATTTACTTTGGTGTTTATTAGCATTTTAGAAATGGCTGTTGGAGTGAAAATTTTCTTGCGCGGACATTTTACGACAAATTTTTATCTTTCATTTACTCTTTAATTGTAGACAGTACAAACATGGGACCATTACATACAAGTAGTGTGGATCAATGGAAATCTGTGATGAGAACAGATTTGGTATGGTATGGATACTTTTGGTTTTATTACATTTCTAGAAACGACAGTTTGTGAGATAATTTTCCAGCGTCAAGATTTTTTGACAAATCTAATTTTTTAATTTCTCCTAAAGCGTTGATGGTACATGAATGCAACTTTACTTACAAGTAGTTGGCATGAACAAAAGTTGGTGGCTATGTTGAATTTGCTATGCTCTGCATACTTTTGACATTATTGAAATTCTAGAAATAACCATTTGTGTGAAAAGTCTCCGAGAGTTGCTGAAAGTCTTTGATTTGCAATATCTCTACCATTATTTGGTCTGCAACATTGAAAGTGCACATGCTAGTAATAGACATCAATGGAAGTCAGTGACACAAAATGCTTGGCAATGCTACATTTACTTTGGTGTTTATTAGCATTTTAGAAATGGCTGTTGGAGTGAAAATTTTCTTGCACGGACATTTTACGACAAATTTTTATCTTTCATTTACTCTTTAATTGTAGACAGTACAAACATGGGACCATTACATACAAGTAGTGTGGATCAATGGAAATCTGTGATGAGAACAGATTTGGTATGGTATGGATACTTTTGGTTTTATTACATTTCTAGAAACGACAGTTTGTGAGAACATTTTCCAGCGTCAAGATTTTTTGACAAATCTAATTTTTTAATTTCTCCTAAAGCGTTGATGGTACATGAATGCAACTTTACTTTCAAGTAGTTGGCATGAACAAAAGTTGGTGGCTAGGTTGAATTTGCTATGCTCTGCTTACTTTTGACATTATTGAAATTCTAGAAATAACCATTTGCGTGAAAAGTCTCCGAGAGTTGCTGAAAGTCTTTGATTTGCAATATCTCTACCATTATTTGGTCTACAACATTGAAAGAGCACATGCTAGTAATAAACATCAATAGAAGTCAGTGACACAAAATGCTTGGCAATGCTACATTTACTTTGGTGTTTATTAGCATTTTAGAAATGGCTGTTGGAGTGAAAATCTTCTTGCGCGGACATTTTACGACAAATTTTTATCTTTCATTTACTCTTTAATTGTAGACAATACAAACATGGGACCATTACATACAAGTAGTGTGGATCAATGGAAATCTGTGATGAGAACAGATTTGGTATGGTATGGATACTTTTGGTTTTATTACATTTCTAGAAACGACAGTTTGTGAGAAAATTTTCCAGCGTCAAGATTTTTTGACAAATCTAATTTTTTAATTTCTCCTAAAGCGTTGATGGTACATGAATGCAACTTTACTTTCAAGTAGTTGGCATGAACAAAAGTTGGTGGCTAGGTTGAATTTGCTATGCTCTGCTTACTTTTGACATTATTGAAATTCGAGAAATAACCATTTGCGTGAAAAGTCTCCGAGAGTTGCTGAAAGTCTTTGATTTGCAATATCTCTACCATTATTTGGTCTACAACATTGAAAGAGCACATGCTAGTAATAAACATCAATAGAAGTCAGTGACACAAAATGCTTGGCAATGCTACATTTACTTTGGTGTTTATTAGCATTTTAGAAATGGCTGTTGGAGTGAAAATTTTCTTGCGCTGACATTTTACGACAAATTTTTATCTTTCATTTACTCTTTAATTGTAGACAATACAAACATGGGACCATTACATACAAGTAGTGTGGATCAATGGAAATCTGTGAAGAGAACAGATTTGGTATGGTATGGATACTTTTGGCTTTATTACATTTCTAGAAACGACAGTTTGTGAGAAAATTTCCCAGCGTCAAGATTTTTTGCCAAATCTAATTTTTTAATTTCTCCTCAAGTGTTGATGGTACATGAATGCAACTTTACTTACAAGTAGTTGGCATGAACAAAAATTGGTGGCTAGGTTGAATCTGCTATGCCCTGCATACTTTTGACATTATTGAAGTTCTAGAAATAACCATTTGTGTGAAAAGTCTCCGAGAGTTGCTGAAAGTCTTTGATTTGCAATATCTCTACCATTATTTGTTCTGCAACATTGAAAGAGCACATGCTAGTAATAGACATCAATGGAAGTCAGTGACATAAAATGCTTGGCCATGCTACATTTACTTTGGTGTTTATTAGCATTTTAGAAATGGCTGTTGGAGTGAAAATTTTCTTGCGCTGACATTTTACGACAAATTTTTATCTTTCATTTACTCTTTAATTGTAGACAGTACAAACATGGGACCATTACATACAAGTAGTGTGGATCAATGGAAATCTGTGATGAGAACAGATTTGGTATGGTATAGTTACTATTAGTTTTTTCTTTGCAGTTTTACGACTGTGTAAAATTTGACCATTTTTGGAGTGAAAAATCTTTAGGTATCTGACTTGGATGTCAGGTAAAATCAATTTTCACCAATTGATAGATTTTAAAACGAAACCATAATTATATACTAAAATAAGTCCATTGCAAGTAATTTGAAACAAATATTACATTTGATTGGTCTTCTATAAACCAATATCGCATGTAATTTACAAATTTTTTACCAACAATAACTACTCTGTATAAAGGAATATATTACAACAAATAGCCTTAAAATGACTGTAAATGTATAAAGCAGGGAACCGTGAGTCAGTCTTTTATAATGTCTGCCGTTTGTTAGATATTTGACTATAACGAAATTCTGTACCCAGAATCGCGCTGTTTATTACGTAATACTCCATAGATAAAAAGTGAAAACAAGTATCAAAATTCTGAGGCACGGATCCCTAGATTAACGTTTCCGCTACAAAATACTAAAAAACGCTAGGAAATCTGTCATCAAATAAGTCGGAAATGTTAATTCGAAATTGACACCTTCTGTGTTCTTTTTAAGAAAGGGTCGGATCATTATCGTCTCATGAAATCAACGAATTTGACGCACCCCATTCAATTTTGATAACCAATCAAAATCGCTTATGTTTATGGTTCAATAATTGAAACCACCCCCAGGTTTGATGTGTAGTTAGAGATTTTATAACAAATTTTTGTCATTTATGAATTAATAGGTTGTAAAAGTATACATTTTCTGTTAGCATGTTGAGTTGCCCACATGTTGCACTATATATGAGTTAAATATTTTATACAGCGTTGTTATAACATGGAAGTCTATAACATGCGTTGGAAAATTCGAATTATTGAAGTTCTTTGCCTTCTTCATATATAGGGGTTGCATGGAAAAAAAAATTTAGGATTTTTTTTCATGACAAACCCCTTCTTTTATGTTCATATTTCTGAGTTTATGCTTAAGTCTTTATGTTAATATTTCTTGAGTTTACAGTACGGTTTGGGTGATTTGTCCCATTTTCGTGATTTGAACTTTTGCCATCGCTCTGATGATGGACGGTGACCGTCACCACTGAAGGGCAATAATTTGCAGTGGATTGCGGCGACAATCGCTCAGCCTGGTGATACACAATGTTGCCTATTTAGTTTACTCAAAACTAACAAATTTCTTGTCAATAACAGTGTTATTCACACATTATTTAATTGCGCTTTTGTGAACAAATTGTTACCTGATATGTGTGAAAAATTAGGTTGACATAAATTATAATCAACGAGTGTTGAGAACTTAATAGTAGTTGATGAGCTTTAATTAATCTGTCAGCTTTCGTATATTATTGCACGAAATAATATTACATGTAAACAGTGGACTGGTTTTATTGATTAGAGCACCGAGCTACATAGGTAAAATGAGAGACTGCGCAACTCAGTCTAAATAATGATTCTCGTCCTGGTACTTGATATATAAAATACTAAAAAAGACATATGAATCTCGCCTTGTATGTAATGCTGCATATGTAAAACATAGCTACACAGTTTAATTACATACTCCTTTAGCAATTCGCCAGTTTTTCTACATATTTACTTCAAGAATGGGTATTTCCTACTTGACACAATTTAATCAGATGTCTGGATTTCAGTCGGTCTTGGCCGACGGATTTTGTAAGTGTTAAATCCTGAATTATCTTACCATGTGACTATTTTCAGAAAATGAGCGGTCAACAGAAAGCGAAAGCAGAAGAAAGATTCACAATAAATATCATTTTAGCTACTTGAGAGTCGGCTTTAGACGTTCGCAAATCACTGTCGCTATCAAACATTACCGACTGATAAATAAGTCATAAAACGCGGTGGATAGCGACATTGCAGTGATTCACGTTTTTTTCAAGATCGATGCCGCGATGAAAATCGCCGCTACTGGTGATAAATTGCCGATTACAAACGCTGGGAAATGCGAAAATTGGACAAATCACCCGAACCGTACTGTATATGTATGTATGTACGTTCATGTTTCTGAGTTTATGCTTATGCCTTTATGTTAATATTTCTGAGTTTATATGTTCGTCTGTACGTCCATATTTCTGAGTTAAGTCTTTATGTTTGATTTCTGAAATATTTGGCAGAAATGTTCACCAATATGTGTTGCTGTGTCTTTCATAGGCCCGGGTCTATACCTTATAGGTCAAGGTCACACTTAGAGGTTTATTTTACAAACAATTGACATATTCTTGAGGGTTTAATATGGGTTCAAACCCACTGGGACCATATATTTTTTTTTTAGTTTTAGGTAATGTTTTATATTTAAAACATGAATTTATACAATAATGTGGAGGAAAATATTTATTCCAAAGTTTATAGGAATTTATACATGGTTAATGAACAAATCTCTAATAACTATGGATTTCTGACACACATTTTTTCAAAACCAGATGGTAAAACTTTTTAAAATCTGGTGTAGACATTATACACACATAGAAGTTATTTTGAGAAAATTTCTGGTGTTGGCCGCTTCAGTTTTTATTTTAGTGATATTTATCAATTTGTGACATTTTGGTAATAGGCAAAATAGCAAATAACATTTCTTAAAAATCTTTGTACCTCAGATTTCAAACATTCTGTGTCAAAGCGGTGTGTGTGGGTATTTGTCACTCCTATGACAAACTTCAGTTATGTCTTATATTCATATTTCTGAGTCAATACTAAGGTTTTTTATCTTCATATTTCTGAGTCACCCAGAGGGAAAACAGACCAAGAATGTAACCAATCAATATAATGGTATATTTAGAATCATCTGTTATTATAAGGGGAAAAACTGGACGGGAGGGGAAAATGGACTGCTACATGGGGGTTACATGTTGTCTTATTTTTAGGGATGTAATCGTTCGTCCGATTAACCGGTTATTAAATCATTAATCGAAATGTTGAAAGAAGCAAGTAAAATATGATAATAAATTATAGAAAAATCTAAATTTTCAGTCAATAAGGCGTGTTATCGTGTCAATAAATTAGTCGACAGAAGGTGCGAACAATACGACAGTTGAGCAAATTAACAATTCAATGACTCTGACCTTAGACCATTATACACACACGTATATTGTTGATTGTGTTATTTAAAGCAGAAAGTCAGAAATAATTCCCAGTTTGTTGATCAAAAGGGACTGACTTTCTTAACTCCACACACTTTTAATGACACAATCTAGGTTGGAATATTCTTTGATGTCTTTATTTCAAATATTAGAATTTAGTCGAATGTTTTCCACACCCAGTATTTCGTACACTAATTGGGAAGTGATTTTAGGATATAAACTTGCTTAATCTGGGACTTACTCACAATTTGTAAATTGTTTAGCAAGTTATTATATATAATAAGTTTGACTAGTTAAACTAATGTAAGAACGTAAAATTGGACTATTAAGTATGCACAAACACTTGAAGGGGAAGCATCCATTGGATAAACATTCCCATAAATTGACATCCTTGTTCTTTATTATCTATCTATGTGTTAAGAGACTAGGTTGGTTTAATTTTGCATCTTTGCGTCAAACAAAGCGGATGCTAATTATGAGAACGTGTTGACATTTGATACTCCATTGCCCGAAGTGCTTACAACCAAATTGTAATAGAGCATTACACTAATCAACCAATCAAATGATCGTTGTTGTAAGCTCCGCCCACTGTTCTCATTATAACCTGACCAAACTTAGTACGGAACAAGCATGTCTGTAATCAACGTTTTTTGTAAACAAAATACTATTAGTTGCCATAATATTATGTGTAATGACCATCAATATGTCTTAACGGAAAATTGATAAAAACATACGAACATCACATGTCAGTGGTAAATCTAATGGTGTATACATTATCGTATTGCGTGTAATACGTCGGTGTCGCGGAAACTTGTGAAAAATCATATTCATGAGCACGTCATACAACTAGCATGCGGTTAATCAATTAATTGTTTGTTTGAACAAACGATTAACTGATTAGTAAAATTTTGACAAATTGACATCCCTACTTATTTTCAACATTTTTCACTTACTGCACCACAAGTGTAAATCAAACTCATAAGTGATATTGCTATATTTCATTCCTCAGGTGAGCATGCCAGGGCCAGTTTAATTTTTCCAATTTAAGGAAGCTCATCAAAATTTAAGGTTCATGAACTATTGATAGATTATTTTGATGAAAAAATTCATGAATTGTTCATGAACTGATTATGTTCATTCATGAACCTTTGGTGATTTTGTATGAACAATTCATGAAACTTCATGCACTATTGATGTTCATGAAAAACTTCATGAGTTCTTCATGAATTCTTCATGAAACTTGGCTCATGAAATATAGATGAATTATTTTGATGAACCTTGATGAATTTTCGAACAAATTCTCTATAGTCATGACATACAGTGAGAAATTACTAGCTACTGCACATTTTAAAAACCCATACAAATTCAGTGCCTTCAGTGCTTTGATTTGTATACAGTAAACTATTTGTTGTACTATATATTGAGCTTCTGACTAAGTGTCATTATGTAATCTCTCTACACTGAAAGACAATACAATATTCCAACACTACTTTTGAATGAAACTATTTCATGCATGTAGTGATTGAAAACGTTGTGTGGATGAATACTTAATTATTATATTTGTTAGTTTTACAGTTTAAATTGCCAAAATATTTCCCATGCTTTCAAGATCGACAGAATCCTGAAATATATCTCCAACTTTATCAAAACTGCAAAGTCTGTAGTGTATACTTATCCAACAATAATATGGTATGGCCTTATCATCCTTTGTAAAATACACAAGATATTCTAAACTGGTCAATTTATTGTTCAAGGGCTTGCAGTATTTTTTAGCTCATCTGAGCAAAGCTCAGGGTGAATTATTAGTATACTATTTTGCCTGTCTTCTGACAGCCCATAATTCTTCAAACAACCTCTCCTCTGAAACAGCTGTGGAGAAATTTAAAGAACCCCACAGGAATAATCTTTGGGTGATCATTTACAATAGTTGCTAAAAGAATGTCATTCTGTGCTGTACTCTGATTTCCATGTCAACCAAAAGGGAAATCTTAAAAAATCTTGTCTTGAAACACATGGATTGAAGTTTAGATATTAGCCATGGAGCACCATCTAGAGACCCTCTTACAAAGTTGTTAAAATAATGTCCTTGGGATGAAAATTGGCCCCACCCCTGGGGTCACTTGTTTCATTAGATTTATTTAGGGGAAAATATTAAAAAATAATATCCCTGAGGTCTTATTTTCCTATATATTTTACTTACTGCAGCACACATTTAAATCAAATTCGTAAGTGATATTGCCACAACTTAATTCTCAGGTTAGCATTGCAGGGCCACTTGGTTCTCTTGTTTGTTAATCATTTTGTTTACACAGCAAATTTAAATTTCAGTATGAAACGGTTCAGTGCTTTCCAATCATCCAAACTAGTTTTTGATGCAAAATGCTCATGCTTCTTGAAAAGTGTACACACGTTTGTAAGGAGAACCAGTTTTCGATCAGATTGTTAGCAGACAGGCACATGGTAGGTTGATATTTTAGTAATGAAGTTAATTTTAAGTCATAGGTATGTGAGTTTTATACAATTAAATTATGAATTCTTTCTTCAAATAAATATGTAATACTATTTTGTTCTTAGTTTAATTTTCTTCAATTTTTTTGTTAGCATATTGTAAAGTTATTGTTGAATGTTGTAATTTATAAAATCATTGTCAAATAATCATGTATTCATTTTATAATTAGGACATTGTTGAAATGTTTTCATTATAATACTAGACTAAGTACTAAATTTCTTCCACTGAAAGAGGGTTGTGGGTTTGAGCCCATGCAGCTACCAACTATGTCTCTTTATGTGAGAAAGTAGGCAGTTGCTTATGAAGGATGGGAGTCTAGCACTGCATGGTTCTTCCCAGGAACTATGGTTAGGTGAACTGTCTGCCTCATATGACTCAGACTGTTGAAAATGGGGTTAAGTATACCCAATGAAACAAAAATAAAAGTTCTTAAAAAATATTTATGTAGTCAGTTTATGAGTTGATATCACATGAATATTTTAATTTCACCCATGATGTAAATTATGTTAAATTTTTACATTGCTATTTCATGATTTTTGTGTACACTGTTATATAAGGCTTAAAAATTGTTTGTTGCTTGTTACCTGACATACCCTAATTTTTCCCCTTGACCTTTATTAGGCCCATGGAACAGTCCACCCACTTTTAACTTTTCCATGTGCTTTCAAGTGCCCAAAAAAGCCCAAAACTACCTATCATATTGTAATGAACAAGTAACCAAAAAATACATATTTCTTTTATACCTAAGGAGACCCAGGTGGTTATTTGAATGTTATAATAGATATTTAGTTAAACTTCTCTGTATATTTCTCCTTTTATTAATGTTTCAGGATATAAGTACCGGTAACAAATTACATGATCTCAGTACATTAATATTCTTATGCCATCAATGATGTCAGATAACAAATACGTCAGAGTTGATGTTACAAAATAATGCGCCAAAAGTATCCACAGCGTCAAAAAGTTGTGTAAATTAAAAGTGTTATACTATATACTTAAACCACAGGGGGACGTAGTGTACCTGTGATAATAATTTGGTCAATAAGTAAACATGAATTTCGTCATAAATTGACCAAATTATTATCACAGGTACACTACGTCCCCCTGTGACTAAAACAGCATTGTTGTAATAAAATATTATAGTAATAAATATGTAAAAGGAGAAAAATACTGATAAGTTTTTAAAATATTGTGTCCATCCAGATACTCCACAGAGTATTAAGATATTTTGTAGTTGATGTTAAAGCTTGGTTATTTAAAATAGATTTTACTGTTTTACTGACAGTATTTTGTAAAACATCATCATAGCTCAATGACTTATTTCGAATCAAACATTCTTAAGCTCGACAACAATTGGTTGACGTTTTAGCTCATATGAGCCAATGGGTGTTTACACTCTAGCATCTGCAGCTATATATCGATTATGTTCAATTATGGGCAAAATGTGATAAGTATTTCCAGAGTTACGGGCCCTTGACTTAGAAAATTTGCTTTATTTTAACTTATTTTATTCTTCATTTCTTCACCAATCTTAAACATATTGATAGTGAATGTGTATGACCTAAAGGTCTCTGAGAGTTTTATAATGGGCGAAATTGAACCAGTACTTCGAGAGTTATGGGTCCTTGACTTAGAAAAATTGCTATATTTCAACTTTATTACAATATAGCATCTTGATTTCTTCAGTAATCGTTATCATATTTACACAGCATCCATTATTCATGAAAATTAAGAGTCTGTCTTGATCAAAAGCTATGTAGAAACTGTGCGTACACGATAAAAAACTATATTACCTGGTCATTAATTATAGCGTAGTTGTTCTCAGCTGAGAAATATAGGGCCATCTTGTTAAAATAGCCTTTAATGGACCCATGATATCAGTGTTTATTTTTTAATTTATCATTTTATATTAAAGTTGTTGGCATCAAGAAGAACAGTGTACAATTCTAGGTATGGTGCAAGTGAATGAATAGACTTGTATTTTTTGAGGCCTGTGTTTGTGTTCTACAATGAAGACTTGGCCATCAGTCTAAGGTAGGTGTTAAAAATTACTCTAAAATTATCACTCTCTGCATGTTGATGACTTTATTATAATATTTTTTGGTTGTACTCCAGTTGTCCACAATAGTTCAGTACATGTAATATACCAGTGGCAGGGATGTTATTTTTCATCTGCAGAATTTTGTGGTTTCGATCATCCCTGGAACCAACTGGGGGCCCTAGCAGCCCTAAGCTCAATGAATTTGATATTTCTTATTTTTGCCATCCTGCTTTACACTACCAGTCCTGCAGCCGGGCAGTACACCAATTGGATTCTATACCAATACTTACCTTGCTCTCCGCATGCAGCAGTCTACTTCTCTTCATTTAATAAGTGTTCAATTTCATATAAATTATGAAAATAAGATTGAAATTATGTGTGGTTTTTTTTTGTAGATTGATTGTCAGAACTTGAGTGAAAAATGAGAATGAAATCATCTACTTCTCGTCTTTGTGATGCTGCATTGAAGAGCCTTCCCATGATACTTCTATACTGTTTATAATTGTCTGCTTCAGGTATGTATAAAAACCTGGTATTGTTTCATAGATTAACTGAAATGTTATCACTCCTTATTTGCTATGAACATTGTTTTATTCTATTTAAGTTTTTTTTCTTTTGAGTCGTCAGTTAAACACAGTGCCCATACCACACAACTTTCAATGATGTGTTGGATAAAATTAGTAAACAAACGTTGAACAACAAACACTTTCTTTGGAAAGTTACGTGGTATAGGCACTGAGTTAAAGATAAATTTATGAAATATAATTGACCATTAGTACTTTCTTAGGTTTTATGAGGGTATGAAGCTGTCTCAACTAAGATTTAAAATCTTATATGGGGCTTTCTGATTATAGTTAGAATTACAGCCTTCTTGTTCTCATGAATCACTGTGGCAGGTCCACACTCTATTGCCATATCATGGGGATGTAGTCTTTAGATTCTGTTTTTGAAATTCACCCTGTCAAAAGATTTTGCTTGATCATGAAATTATAAAAAAGAGGAAAACTTTGTCTGATTAAAGATTGAAAATTTTTATTTTTGTTGATTTTTAATTTTTGAGTTATCTCCCTTGTAATTCTCCTTATATTCTGGGTCAAAAGAGAAAGTATCCACTCTTAGGTATCTATCAATATTTTGTATCTATCAAGTATACATTCAAGTTTATTTTTTTCATTGAAATAAATAACGATTATTTTCTTATATCCTGTAAGCATTTAAAGCAGCAGCGATCCTTATTTCATTAAAAAAATTGGATCGATATGACATAGGCGTATATTTCCAAAATAACAATGTTTTGATAAATCTGCATTTAAGCTGCATGGGGCGTATATGCAAAACGAGATAATCAAGTCCTTGGCTGATTATTGATAAAACCAAGGTTTTACATTGGTTATTTTGGCAAATTATTTATATCAATGAAATAATTTTTTAAAAAGTGGATACTTTCTTTTTTGGCTTAGTATAGGTACTTATTAAAATTTACAGGTAGCTTCCAATATTCATTATAAAAATTTAGGTACTTGAGTGTGATTCTTATCACATACAAACAAGTATTTTGCCAGTTATAGTATATATTCTGTCAGATATAGCTTTATACACTTAATAACAAAACTTGATAGACCATTCAAATTTCAATAACTGACTTCAATGAATATCATATGGTGTTTTTATTTATAATATTTGAATTCCTAATGGTAGACTATGTAGTAGTACTACATAAAGCTCTCGCTATAAGAAATTCAATTTTGAATATTAATAGGTAATGATTAACAATTGTGAGTTTGTTATGTTCATCCTTATTGTATTGTATATTATATAATTTTTATATCATGACTTTATGTATTTCTCTCATATATGAATAATTTGACCATTATCTGTGTAAATATTTATGTGACTCATACATTTGTACTTGTATTTTTCTCTGATATGGATGATGTACTTTGTACATATCTGAATTAATTATCTAGTCTGTTCTGTTCTGCTAATGTGTAACTCAAAGAGTACAATTTGACTTCTGCTGAATTTGCAGCTTTATTCTACGATTGTGGAACAAACATTGACGATGGCTTTGAAGTCATGCTCAGCTGTACCTCCACCAGTATCCATGGAAACAAAGCAACCCAGTTCTTCATTGAAGAAGATTACCATTTTAATGAAGATAAAACAATAAGATGATAATGTGTACTAAAGATCAGATATTACAGGCAGGATTAAAGAGGTAGTTTTCCTTACTTAATGTATATAGTGTAACCTCCATGAATGGTCACCTCCAAACAGCCACCTCCTTATTACAGCCAGTATACTAGCAACCTAGATTGATATTTTACTCTATTTTCACTGTCCTCAACAACATCCACCTCATTACAATAGCCATCATTGTCCTTCCCATTGGTGGCTGTTGTAGGGAGGTTGTGCTGTAAATTCTTATTGCTATTGTATGGAGACATATTTCTTCGTACACTTAGAGAGTTAATTTTCATGAGAAAATGTTTTACTTTCATCAAGGACATCATCTATTCACAACTGCTAAAAATAGCTAAAACAATATTGATAAGCAATCCTACAATCCATTGCGATACTCAACAGCTGTAACCAAAAATAAATATAAGTGTAGAAAATGCAACTTTTTTCAGGTCATTTTTTAAACTCTTCTTTGTATACAGAAATTAAATGTGTTTTATTCGGAAATAGTGCATTTCAAACTGTAAATACTGAAGTTGCGAATCTGTACATGTATATATGCATATAAGTCCTTGCTTTTATATTTTTCATCCACTTGTTCGGATTTGGAAATGATTCAGCATTGCAGTTATATAAATTGCATAACTTAAGGTGGATTGCGGATTTTCTCCAGAAAAATGGTCATTTTTTTAGACGTCATCAACGTATAATAAGGAAATTTTGCATTAACAACCTTTAAAGTATTGGCTAACGCAATAAAAAGTGCCCAAAAAATAGACATTTTTCTCTCAGTTGCATCAAGAGTGAAAAAATGGCCCGATGAATTTTTTTTTAAAAGTCAGTAGAGATTCTTAAAATAATTTGAAAGACATTAAAAAAATAAAAACATAGGTCACCGACTTCATTTTCGTGCCATTTAAACTTATTTAATCACAGAAAAAAGCTAAAAACGTCGCCATAAAATACAAGATCTACGTGACGTTAAGCCAAAATATTTCAGTAACAACTAAAAAGTCGCAATGTCACGTCAATCTTGTATAAAAATGTTGACGTTTTTAGCCCTTTTCCAAGTTTAAATAAGTTTCATTGGCGCGAAAACGAAGTCAGTGACCATATTTATTTATTGTTTTAAAGTTTTCTAAATTATACAAAGAATATGTTCTGTGTTTTTAAAAACAATTCATCTGGCCATTTTTTCACTACTGACTAAATAATGACTGAGAGAAAAATGTCTCATTTTTTGGCATTGTAAATTACCACCCCTACAGAGTTCACTTGACGTCTTTTAATACTTAATGGCTGCAAAATGTAACATTGCTGACTAGTTTAATAATTGCATGGTGGATGTAGTAAAACATTGTACTTTGGTCTGCATCAAAATCCATGGGCATCTAGCTAATATCGGCTACAGAAAGCTGTCTATCATTCTGTTTCCAATAATACTGTGGTACAATTAAGATTTTGAACCCAGTCTTTGATACAACAAAGATTTGGGAACCAGTCTTTCATACAAGAAAGATTTGGGAACCAGTTTTTGTTACAACAAAGATTTGGCAACCAGTCCTGCTATGCTGCTCTACTATAATGCACCTGTGATGTGATTTTCTGCTTGTTCACTGTTTATTGAATCTCTCTATTTTCTAGATAATCCAAGAAAAATGTTCTGCAGTAACCAAGAAAATCTTATGAACAGTTGCTGGTAAGTAAATAATATGTCTTATATATGATCTGAATTTTGATGAGATTATAATGACTAAACACAGACATTTATTAGTTCATGACAATATTGAACCAACGAAAACTATTAAAACATATTCTTTAAAAAAAACAATATTGTGAAGTCTGGAACTTTAAATTCTGCGTTATTTATAAAAAAATAAGCTTAAAGCCAATGATTGTTTCTATTTGAACTAGACATACAAAAATGTGTTGCTAATGGTTGAAAATAATCAACCCTCATGTTGTTGTTTGATCTTAGTTAATTGATAATCAAAATTTAAAGCCAGATATTGTGCGATTTTATTAAACTGTCAAAGCTGCATAGTTTCATGGTCAATGCTTGCATTTATTTTTAGCTTTGATAAGGTTTGATTACTTTCATAATTTGTTACATCGGTTGTCAAATTTGCATGTATTTAATGATACACAACATAAATTATGTAAACATGCAGAATGGAACATTCCCTAACAGTAAAATAAACAAAAACTATCAACTGTGATAAGAAGCTAAAAATAATCGCATTCAGCAACCATGAAATTATTATACCTCCAGATATGAAATATATGGGGCTATATTGGATTCACGCTTGACGGTCGGTCGGTCCATGTGTCTGTATAGACACAATTTGTCTAGACAATTTCTCAGCAACTATTCTTAGGAATTCAATGAAACTTCACAGAAGTTATAAAAAGTAAGCCAAGTTGTCCATGCAATAACTAGGTTTTGTTTGGATTTTCACTGAGTTATGGCCCTTTGCTTTATACAATATAGGCAAATTTAGTCCAAACCATTTTTCAGCAACTACATGCAGGAATTCAGTGAAACTTCTTAGAAGTGATAAGTAGTTTGCCACGTTGTGCATGTCCACAATAGGTTTTGTCCAAGTAAATTTTAATGAGTTATTGCCCTTTGTTATTTTTTTATATAATAAATATTTAGAAATTGGTCAGGATATTTCTAAGCAACATTTTGCAGATGTTAAAAAGATGAAAAAGTGTTATATTTCCCTTTGTAAAATGTAACAATAACTATATCAAGGCGGCATCTGGGGGTATTCATCACCTTTAGTATAGTTCTAGTTCTGCTTCAACAGGTTAATAAAATCACACTGTACCAGCAGATGTCAACCTAGTATGTAAGAAGTCTATGATGTATACGTAGCTTAGCCTCTATAATGCAGGAGACATATAGTGATTGTCCTGTCTGTCCTTCCATCCTTTCGTCCATCCGTACGAGAACACCTGAATACTTAGTCAGTTACTTACATAGTTATATACACTTGTCATTCACGTAGACACTTAGCCAGTTACTTGCTTAGTTATGTATGATGCAGGAGGCATAATTATATTGATTGCCCTGTCCGTTTGTACCAGGTTAAGTAGATATTTTACCATTTCATCTAGCACCAACACTGCTTAATTATTAGAACACTTGAATACTTATACAGTTGTTGCATATGACATTCTCAATCTACCCATATCAACCAACCTCACTTTGACCTTGACATAATTTGGACTTAGAATTGTTCAAATGGACTTTTCTTGACAAGCATGCCACAAGGGTATATGCAATGAATGAAAACACTGGAGTCTCAGCATCTTGTTGTCTGTATAGTGTTCTTATATTTCTTAAATCATAATGTTCTAAAAGTTGATAATTTCTGATATAATGTCAATAAAACAAAGAAACACTAACTAAGGTCTATTGTACTGTAGATACAATTACATGTATGAAGTTATTTCTGTTTCATTTTTCATCTGATGTTTTTGTAGGTGATACAGGATACAATCTTGGATGTAGGTATGGTTTACTGTGAAATCTTTCAACACAACAATGGAAAACAAACAGCTTGGTTAGAGAAATATCTTCAATAAGACAAATTTTGTAATCGCCTTCTTTCAGTTCATTCATTCTGTATCATTAATGTATGAATTCATAATTAAGTGAAACATTTCCCTTACATGTTAGTAACTTTGATTCAGATATAAAAATTGGGACATGCACTGTTTATAGCAGATACAACTTTTTACATCTTTGTTGATTGTTAATAAGACACAAAATGATCATCATTATGAATGTTCCGTGATCAATATTTAATGTACATTTTGTGTCCCACCACTTTTTTTTGGGGGGGGGAGGGGATATAATTGTGTATATATTTGTAATACTAGCTATGTTTGTTTTTGACTCCACATGATTGATTGTCCTTGATGCTGATCTCGATGTTAAACTAAAAGTCTACTGTATATCATGATTGAATTTAATATATAAACATTATTACTTTCCTAAGGAAGAGCATTATTATATGCAAGAATGACATTGACACAAAAAAATCTTAATTTCTGCCTGTGCGTTGTTTATACTTTGGTTATTGTTCAACCTCTCCAAGAGTGGCCCTCTCTTGAGCAGCAACACTATAAATTCAACCTCTCTAGAGCAACCATCCTAAACAACAACATAATTTGCTACTCCAAAAGGGTATTGCTTTATACTTGTATTCTTTATACAAATATACTTAACTCTGTTTATACTTTATAGGGAAATTTTATCAAACTGTCAAAACTTAATAATTACACTGTTGCTAAATTTATGCATTCACTTCTTTTAACTTCATACCACAGTCGGTAGTTTTTATTTCATCATTAGGGAATGTCCCATTCCTCATGTTTACATTCTAGTAATTTTATATGTAGATCATCGTTAAATACATAATTGTACATTTGACATCTTATCGTATAAATTAACGAAAAGTAATCGAAGCTAAAAATAAATGCAGCTTTGACAGTTTAATAAAATGACATAATACATAGTTCCCACATCTACGATATTTAATTATACCTCCCAAATTTCTTATGTGTTTAATAAAAAAAAAAAGTTATTGAACAACTCAATAGCATATCAGGTTTAAGAAAATGTAGTTGTCACATACGAATATCAATTTTTAACAAAAATATAACTTATCTTCCATCAATTCTCAGCCAAGAGAGGTATATATTGTAGATGTGGGAACTATGTATACTTGTTTATTAGTCTGCAGCCTCTATTATAATAAGAGTTTTAGAAACTCAATTAAATTTCGTGAGGACACTTGGTACAATTTATTCTGAAATATATTTGTCTGTTGTATTAGAATCATTCAGGTAGTCATAAAAACGACTTTTCTGACCATATACTGTATTATTGAAGATCATTTAATTGTTGTTACAACATCATTACAAGTGTATAAATAAACTGTAAGACTTGGATCTTTTGTTAGTATTTTTTATTCAAGAACATTTTAAAAAATCAACACACAATATTATAACAAGTGAAGAAATTGAAAATAAAACAAAGTAAATAAATATGTGAAGAAAGCCGAAGTAAAAAAAAAAAGAAAAAATTTGCCCACAAAGACGGCAAAATTTCCATAAGTGTCTACACTTTACACATACCACCAAATGTGTAAGGGTCGGCCTTGTGTATCTCAATTTTTTAACATCTTGTTCCTAAATAATCACCATGACATTATTTTTTAAATATTCTACTGAACATATTACTTACAAAATCACATCAATAAATATTCTGTTTAACAATCATATAGTTATATACTCAATACATCAAGAAATATACTACTCCAAATTTGATAAAGAACACTTCCTCAATGATTGCATGTATAATTCCTTCAAATACACTTAACAAAACTTATAACGTCCCTTTGTAAAATATGCATTTTTTTTTCATAATTATATAGTGTATATAACTTGGTGACTGGTTAATTGTATGTTAATTAGTGTATATAACTTGGTAAGTGACTGGTAAATTGTATGTTAATTAGTGTATATAACTTGGTAAGTGACTGGTAAATTGTATGTTAATTAGTGTATATAACTTGGTAGGTGACTGGTTAATAGTATGTTAATTAGTGTATATAACTTGTGTAGTGACTGGCTAATTGTATGTTAATTAGTGTATATAACTTGGTTGGTGATTAGCTAGTTGTATGTTACTTAGTGTATATGACTTGGTATGTGACTGACTGGCTTATTCTTTGTTGCTTAATGTAATGTGTGGTGCAATTTTATTAAACTGTCAAAGCTAAATAATTACACGGTCGATGAATGTGATCATTTTTAGCTTCATACCACAGTTATTTTTTTTACCATTATATGTTTTGTAGTCATCGTTAAATACATAATTGTACGTTTGTTCACTGGTATAACAAAAATCATAGCACAGATTACCAAAGTAATTGTACGGTACTTACCCAAGGTAAAAATAAATGCAAGCAATGACTGTGAAATTATGCAGCTTTGACAGTTTAATAAAATCACACATTATCAACTTTTAACTATTGACTAATAATGTTCGGAAACAACTGACCACACTCTGATGAAATGCAACCATGGTCCTGCTTTTATGAGGATCCATTAGCTGACACAAAATCTAGTTCAAAAACATGTTTATGTACTTGACAAATAAGTAAGCCCTTATTAATTATAATTGAAAAATATGCGAAGTAACAATTATATAAGCTAAGACATGTCTATGAAACTATAATTGAGACTTGTGTACATACCCTCAGGTAGGCATCAGATCAATACAGGAGCATCATGGGAAAACAATACCACCGCAGCTTTCTACAGATCATACAATCATCCACTTATGAGTGATTTCTTAGTTCTCTGCACAATGCTATAAAAAGAACAATTTTTGTGTTGATTAAATGATCATTATCTAGACGAAATATGAAAATATATAAGTTGGAATATAAAAAAATAAACAGACAAACTAAGTTAGTAAAGGACCTGACTAAATACAGTCAACCCTGTGTAAGGGATCACCCCTGAATAAAGGCCATCTTCTGAATATAGGCTATTCTTAAAAGAACTGCCATTGGATATCTAAAACATATGACCTCAAAATAAAAGTCACCTGTCAATAAAGGCCACATTTTCTCTTTCCTAAGGGTTGCCACTGATTTGGCTGAATGTAAGTGCCTGACTAAGTATGTGACTGACTAACGTTTTACGTATGTGACTGGCAAAGTATATAAGTGCCTGATTAAATACATGTATGTACATATTTGCCTTAGTATTAAGTTCCTGACTTAGTATATAACTGATTAACTAAGTATGTAAATGTCTGGCTAAGTATGTAAGTGCCTGATTAAGTATGTAAGTGTTTACCTTTACCTTAGTATGTAAGTGCCTAAGTATATATCTAATTAACTAAGTATATATGACTTATGACAAATTATGTAAGTATTATATTAAGTATCTAAGTATCAGATTCTGAATAAGTATGTCTGACTTAGTATGTAACTGACTTAGTATATATTAGTGCCTGACTTAGTATCTCAATAAGTATGTAAGTGCCTGGTTTAGTATTTGAGTGTCTGAATAATTATGTAAGTGCCTGGCTTAGCATCCAAGTATCTGAATAATTATGTAAGTGCCTGACCTGACTTACTATCTAAGTATCTGAATAATTATGTAAGTGCCTGGCTATCTGAATAATCATGTAATGCCTGGCTTAGTATAAGTATGTAAGACCTGGTTTGATATTTAAGTATCTGAATAAGTATGTAAGTGTCTGATGTAGTATTTAAGTACCTGAATAAGTATGTGAGTGTCTGATGTAGTATTTAAGTATCTGAATAAGTATGTAAGTGTCTGATGTAGTATTTAAGTATCTGAATAACCATGTAAGTGTCTGATGTAGTATTTAAGTATCTGAATAAGTATGTAAGTGTCTGGTGTAGTATTTAAGTATCTGAATAACCATGTAAGTGTCTGATGTAGTATTTAAGTATCTGAATAACCATGTAAGTGTCTGATGTAGTATTTAAGTATCTGAATAACCATGTAAGTGTCTGATGTAGTATTTAAGTATCTGAATAACCATGTAAGTGTCGGATGTAGTATTTAAGTATCTGAATAACCATGTAAATGTCTGATGTAGTATTTAAGTATCTGAATAACCATGTAAATGTCTGATGTAGTATTTAAGTATCTGAACCATGTAAATGTCTGATGTAGTATTTAAGTATCTGAATAAGTATGTAAGTGTCTGATGTAGTATTTAAGTATCTGAATAAGTATGTAAGTGTCTGATGTAGTATTTAAGTATCTGAATAAGTATGTAAGTGTCTGATGTAGTAATTAAGTATCTGAACCATGTAAGTGTCTAATGTAGTATTTAAGTATCTGAATAAGTATGTAAGTGTCTGATGTAGTAATTAAGTATCAGAATAAGTATGTAAGTGTCTGATGTAGTATTTAAGTATCTGAATAAGTATGTAAGTGTCTGATGTAGTAATTAAGTATCAGAATAAGTATGTAAGTGTCTGATGTAGTAATTAAGTATCAGAATAAGTATGTAAGTGTCTGATGTAGTATTTAAGTATCAGAATAAGTATGTAAGTGTCTGATGTAGTATTTAAGTATCTGAATAAGTATGGAAGTGTCTGATGTAGTATTTAAGTATCAGAATAAGTATGTAAGTGTCTGATGTAGTATTTAAGTATCAGAATAAGTATGTAAGTGTCTGATGTAGTATTTAAGTATCAGAATAAGTATGTAAGTGTCTGATGTAGTAATTAAGTATCAGAATAAGTATGTAAGTGTCTGATGTAGTATTTAAGTATCTGAATAAGTATGTAAGTGTCTGATGTAGTATTTAAGTATCTGAATAAGTATGTAAGTGTCTGATGTAGTAATTAAGTATCAGAATAAGTATGTAAGTGTCTGATGTAGTATTTAAGTATCTGAATAAGTATGTAAGTGTCTGATGTAGTAATTAAGTATCAGAATAAGTATGTAAGTGTCTGATGTAGTAATTAAGTATCTGAATAAGTATGTAAGTGTCTGATGTAGTAATTAAGTATCAGAATAACCATGTAAGTGTCTGATGTAGTATTTAAGTATCTGAATAAGTATTTAAGTTTTTGAATAAACATAATTTGGATAATATGTTATGTTGTAAATCATTTATTTACTGATATTTATGTATGTCCATTACAGTAGATTTGTTACGTTGTTATGTATTATATATGAATTGTGAAATTAAATGTAAGGTATGATGGTGGGATGACCCCGACCCCCTCATACATATTATGGTGTGAAATAAACGGGGTTACCCAGTTGGGGCCTCAAAACAAAACAGAATCAAATTAGTATATATTAAGTGCTTGGCTTGCATTTAGGAATCTGAATAAGTAGGTAAACGACTCGGCAGGGTTACATTTTTCCTTTTTTTTGCAACATAGTACATTTGTAGTTCCAAACATCATATAAACTTAAAGTACTGAAAATACTGTCAGAACTTGATTTTTCCATACAAAGCAAAAAAAAAAAAAATAGAGAAATGTGTACCCACATTGTTCGTGTCGATTTATTGAGGAAATATTCCAGGTATATCTATATAATCACACTATTTAGTTTCATACTATTTGCTTTATGCAGGATTCTTTTAACCAAGCTGTTACGGAGTCCAGCGACATTAGCTTGCTCACCGATTACAAAGGGACTTGGTTTTGATAAAAATTAAATCCCAAAATTGGATTGACTAAACACTGGTTACCCTTAGACTTAAACATATTCTTGCATTTATTGTATCATCTGTTAGAGAGGTAGGTCAATTTTCATAATGGTGTCTTCATTTGATTCCAAGGTACTGTTTTACGTTGGGGTAGAGGAACAAAAACAGTTGTAACTCTCTTAACTGACAGTGAAAGTTATTTTTAATTCACCTGTAAATGTCTAAATGGATATACAAAAGTATGACAATATTTAAAATACATTCCTTAACTCTTCATATTATACAAATGTACTTCGAAATCCTTAAGTATCTAAATAAATATGTAAGTGCTTGACTTATAATGTAAGTATCTGAGTGAGTATGTAATTGCCTGACTTAATATTTAAGTATTTGAATAAGTATGTAAGTGCCTGACTTAATATTTAAGTATTTGAATAAGTATGTAAGTGTCTGTCTTAATATCTAAGTATCTGAATAAGTATATAAGTGTCTGTCTTAATATTTAAGTATCTGAATAAGTATGTAAGTGCCTGACTTAATATTAAGTATCTGAATAAGTATGTAAGTGCCTGACTTAATATCTAAGTATCTGAATAAGTATATAAGTGTCTGTCTTAATATTTAAGTATCTGAATAAGTATGTAAGTGCCTGACTTAATATCTAAGTATCTGAATAAGTATATAAGTGTCTGTCTTAATATTTAAGTATCTGAATAAGTATGTAAGTGCCTGACTTAATATTAAGTATCTGAATAAGTATGTAAGTGCCTGACTTAATATATAAGTATCTGAATAAGTATGTAAGTGCCTGACTTAATATCTAAGTATCTGAATAAGTATATAAGTGTCTGTCTTAATATTTAAGTATCTGAATAAGTATGTAAGTGCCTGACTTAATATCTAAGTATCTGAATAAGTATGTAAGTGCCTGACTTAATATCTAAGTATCTGAATAAGTATATAAGTGTCTGTCTTAATATTTAAGTATCTGAATAAGTATGTAAGTGCCTGACTTAATATCTAAGTATCTGAATAAGTATATAAGTGTCTGTCTTAATATTTAAGTATCTGAATAAGTATGTAAGTGCCTGACTTAATATTTAAGTATCTGAATAAGTATGTAAGTGCCTGGCTTAATATCTAAGTATCTGAATAAGTATGTAAGTGCCTGACTTAATATCTAAGTATCTGAATAAGTATATAAGTGTCTGTCTTAATATTTAAGTATCTGAATAAGTATGTAAGTGCCTGACTTAATATTTAAGTATCTGAATAAGTATGTAAGTGTCTGTCTTAATATTTAAGTATCTGAATAAGTATGTAAGTACCTGTCTTAATATTTAAGTATCTGAATAAGCATGTAAGTATGTGGCTTAATACTTAAGTATCTGAATAAGTATGTAAGTGCCTGGATTAATATTTAAGTATCTGAATAAGAATATAAGTGTCTGTCTTAATATTTAAGTATCTGAATAAGTATATAAGTGTCTGTCTTATTATTTAAGTATCTGAATAAGTATGTAAGTGCCTGTCTTAATATTTAAGTATCTGAATAAGTAAATAAGTGTCTGTCTTAATATTTAAGTATCTGAATAAGTATGTAAGTGTCTGTCTTAATATTTAAGTATCTGAATAAGTATGTAAGTACCTGTCTTAATATTTAAGTATCTGAATAAGTATGTAAGTATGTGGCTTAATACTTAAGTATCTGAATAAGTATGTAAGTGCCTGGATTAATATTTAAGTATCTGAATAAGAATATAAGTGTCTGTCTTAATATTTAAGTATCTGAATAAGTATGTAAGTGCCTGTCTTAATATTTAAGTATCTGAATAAGTATGTAAGTGTCTGTCTTAATATTTAAGTATCTGAATAAGTATGTAAGTGCCTGTCTTAATATTTAAGTATCTGAATAAGTATGTAAGTGCCTGTCTTAATATTTAAGTATCTGAAGAAGTATGTAAGTGCGTGGCTTAATACTTAAGTATCTGAAGAAGTATGTAAGTGCCTGGATTAATATTTAAGTATCTGAATAAGTATGTAAGTGCCTGATTGATAATGTTAATATCTGAATGCCTGACATAGGATGTAACAGACTAACTTAGCATATATAGGGACCTGACCAAATAAGTATCTGTCTATGCATAACAGTGCCTCACTTAATATTTATGTAACTGACTTAGTATGGAACAGACAAAACTTAGTATGTAAGTATCTGTCGAAGTATACAAATGTCTGACTTAGTATGCGACTGCCTAACTAAGTATGTAACAGATTAATTATGTATGCAAGTGCCTGACTAATTATGCTTACAGACTGACTAAGTACATTTCTTACCAAATATGTAACATACTAAATAAGTATTATCGCGTCTGGCATTATACTAAAGTGCTGAACTGAATTTGTAACAGACCAAATAAGTAAGTGCCTAACTGGGGATGCAAGTATGCAAAACGACTAAATATTTTAAGTGCTTTACTTTTTATGTAACATATTAAAAAATAACTAAGTATACAATAATTGCCTTACTAAGTATGTTATTTTCTAACAAACTCAGTAACAGACTTACTGAATTTGAAACGAATTAAAGAATATTGAATGCAAGTACCTGGCTAAGGATGTAAATTCCTGACATGGTATGCAAGTCTCCAAGTATGTAAGTGCTTCATTAAGTATGTAACTGACAAACAAAGTATGTAACACCCTGGATTAAGTATTTAAGTAAGTTACCAGCCCAATCTATCGACTAAGAACAAGAATGTCATGTACAACACAATCATTAAATAAAATTTTACCTTGAAGCCTTGAATAGTCTTATATTGATGAATGTCGCTCTTGCTCTAATTGGCATCGAACTGTGTTGGTAGTTTGTTGTTAAGAACGATTCGCCCAAATATCCAATCATAGCCTTATGCTTGAAGTGTACTGTGTTTACAGCTTTAGTTAAAGACTGTTTCTTATTTCCATGTGACCTGTTACCACAAAATGATAAACTGTTATTGATTATGTAAGTGAATGAAACCTCCAATATTACCATACCTAAACATTTTGTACTCATTATAAAATCTTGGACAGGTTCGAACATGAGTCATCTTAGAACAAGCTTGATTATGAATCACCTGGGGTCAAAAACAAGGCCACCAGGTAAAATCTTAGAAAACCTTGTTAACATTGTAGGTGTTACAGTTTTGAGTGGATATTCATCAAACTTTGCCAGAATGTTTTTCATTATTATATATTGGACGAGTTCAAACATGGGTCACCTGGAGTCGAAAACTAGGTCACCATGTCACATCTGAGGTAAAAAACATGTTAATGCTCTAGATGTCACTGTATTGATTGGATCTTCACCAAACCTTGTCCGATTGTTTGTCTCAATGAGGACAAGTTCGAATATGGGTCATCTGATGTAAAAAACTAGGTTACCAGATCAAATCTTAGGAAAACCTTATTAACACTTCAGATGTCAATTTTTGATTGGATCTTCGCCAAACCTTGTTAGAATGTTTGTCTTAATAATGATATGTGGGACAAGTTTGGACATGCGTCATCTATGGGTCAGACACTAGGTCATCTGGTCAAATCACAGGAAAACCTTGGTATCAACAGACCTCATGATACAGGTTTTTAAAGATGTTTTAATGAACAAACAATGATTGTCATCTTGACCCTCTTGTTTATCTAAAGGCGGAGTGATGTAGTTTGAATTCAAGAAAATATTGAGTATTTACAAGAAGTCCCTGTTTAAGTAAACTGTCATACAAACAGGTTAATTCTCTGGAGTGACCCTATTCGTAAGTACATGTAACTTACACATATGATAATAACAAGGTGAATCTAATTCTAAATATCGTACAATTATAATAAGTAACTCTATTCGTAATGAACGTATAATAATGACAATAATGCTATATTTGTTAATCACTTACACATATGGTATAACAAAGTGACCCTTTTCGTAAATAACTCACACATATAATAGTATGCATTATGCACTGACCGACTTAATAGCATTAAAAAAAGAATTACCTCTCTCAAATCTCTCACATAATGGCGACCTGAAAATTCAGTCATCGTGAACGAGTCAGGCCATGCAGCGTAACAGCTTGTGGTCATGAATATATCGTCACAACACAGATCTGTGAATAAATTTAATCACTAAATAGTAATAGCATTTCTTACTGTACATGTATACAGTACAACATCTCCAGAGTGGCCCTTTCTTGAGCAACAACCTCTCTTCAACGACAATATGTTTTTTCCTACTGCACGATTTAACTATCAATTTAACATCTCTAGAGCAACAACCTCTCAACAACAACCTAATTTTGCTACTCCAAAAGGGTATTGCCTTGGACAAGTTGCACAGTGTTGTAATTAATAACTAAGTCACCCATTATCATTCACCGTGAATCATTGTCACACAAAATTCTTAGGAGTACTAGTAAGTGTTTGTATTATTATAGAACATTCTAATTGTTTCCATTCTTACGTTCATTGATCATCAGGTGGGGTTGAGCTCACACATATTTAGAACGTTTAACCACAAAACTAAAGGGAATTATTTCATTTAAATAATGATAAATATTCATGAATATACAGAAAGAATTATTCTTGCAGTACCGTCAAAATAAGCAGAAAGAACAATGTTTATACACCACACAACAACGTACTAATTCCTGGTGTTTTCAACAGTATTTCAGTTAAATACCCATTGTTACAAAAATGCAATACAAAATTGTATTTATAGTCGGTTGGCATATTAACAATGTAACATTAGCTATGAATAGCTATTGGCCGAAATAAACAGCTGTCCCGGCACTGCTTTACAACATGAGCCATTTTATTGTACAGTATTGTATTACTCATTAGAAAAATCACGTGCACCGCCATACTTTTATGATATGTTAAAATATAAGAAGCTTAGTCGTCACGTGAATTAAAGCTTATCACAGTATATTACAAAACAACAAATTTACCTGTCCGTACAGTTGTCGCAACATTCCAAAACTGTCCACATCTTGGAACAAATTCTCATCAGAAAAATTCTGTTTTATCAAACAATGACAGCTGTCTTGTCCCGCCATCGTATAAATGACCAAATTTTATGAGTCACATGGCCACTTTTTTATTCAAATCTTACACAGGTCCGTTTTACACAAATTGTAACTTCAAGTGTATCTAAACCAACAAGTGTTCACAGGTGATACAAATGGACACACGAGAAAGTCGTGCGAATGGATTGAATGTGCTACGGACGGTATAAGAGTGTGTTTGGAAGAGGCGTAAAAGTGCTCGTAAATTATTGCTGGTGTTCAAAATAGCTTTTCATCTCATTTCAGGAAGTAACAGCAGACGTTCTAGACGATGATTCAGCAACTGTTTTACTATGGAAAGCCACAATACACCCCCAAAGTACTACTATATTATCTATATGCTGTTTGTCGACTATTTACAGTCTTTTTTGGAAATACAATCATAAACTGCAATGTATACTGCATACTCTGACCAAATGATTTTGTTATTGTCCATTTTGTAGTGGAGAAATCGACTTGTAAACAAACAAAAGTGAAAGAATTTGGTCCTGCTCCGGGTTGACTAAGGTCCTGCTACGTGCGCGGCTACATTTTATGAATGATATCATGAAGGTTTCCTCCTGCGGATTTTTAATGTTTTGTTAATGTGTCAGGAGTGAAAATCGAAGCCGCCCCTGACGACAACTTTCAGCACTTTGGTTTGATTGATTAAGATCGTACACGAATTGACGGATCTTACCAGAGAACGTGGTTGTAGTGTATTGAGTTTAATCTAACACAACATTGTAGTCTCTTGGCTTATCCGTTACCTGTTAGTATAGTACATTAATTGAATAGCCTCTGACACTTTCAAAAATGAAAGTAACTAAAACAAAATATTGAAGTCAATATAGATAGAAATCGAGCAGAGAGTCGTGAGGTCGAGGAATGTTAGATTATTTAGAATAAGGATAAGTAATACAATGAGCAAATACAGATCGAAGACTCAATTTATTCTTGATCAAGATATTAACCCCAGTTTTGTTCGCGCTTCCGTTGTCGAGTGGTTAATGTAAAGATTCATGACTTCAAATCACTGTAACCTCTCACTGATAGAGGGTCGTGAATTCGAGCCTAGCTACCGATCATGTCTCTTTATGTGACTAAAGCAGGTATAGTTGCTTACGGAGAATGGGAGTCTAGTACTGGTTCTTACCAGGAACGATGGTTAGGTGAACTACCCGCCTCATATGTCTATGACTGTTGAAAAGGGACGTACAAGCAAACAACTAAGTTAACCATACGATTGCTGTTTCATCGTTAAAAATAAGAAAAGTTTACATTACTGAGTAAATATTTCAATAAAGTTGTATCTACTTTTTCAGATTTACGTGACGAAATAAATCAGACGCTCTTTGTAGTCTTTTTTGTGGTTAGAACTTGTAAAAATGACGTGTAATGACGTCACGAGGAATGTTAGGCCGTTTTGAAGATAGTTCAGATAGCTTATACTTCCCCTTGACTTGACCCTGCGACCAAGCTCATCCTAGATGACCTCAATGGGGTTCATATCTGGCGAGAGGACAGGCCAGAGCAACATGTTCACAGCACAGACACTTGATGTTAGGAGCTTTAAAAACAAAATAATTGCATTTTTTGTCAATCTCAACTTCAGTAAAACTTAGATCGTTTTGAAAAAAATACATTTTACCAAGTTCTTTTTTATATATTACTTATTCTTACAAACACAAGTCTTAATTCGTTTGTATGTTAGGAATAACATTTAGAAAAACTACTGCTGACTTGTGTTACTTTTGATATTGTTTTTTCTCTCTTTGGTATGGTAAGTTTGCTGCAATTCTGTCCCTCTTTTAATGCCCTGTATTATTTTATTCCACGGATAATCTACTGCACGGTAGACAGACATTCAAATATACATACTGCCGTCGAAGTGCCATTTGTCTGTTACTAGCACAGCGGCAGCGACAGCTGCAGACAAAATTACTGCCACAAAAGAACAGTTTATGTAGTTATCATCGAAATAACTGTTAAGAACTTGGCCGAAAAGGAATATTTTTGAAGTCATCAATAAACTTTCGATTCAGTTCCGACCATGATCTCGCTCGTTTGGTGGAATTTTTGGTCAAGACAGAATTGAATTCTGATTCAGTTCTGACCACCCAATCGAGCACGCCCGCAGCATACTTGGTTCTTAGTAATAAGAAATCAACAATCACCGGGCAACTTTGAGCTTTCTTATTTACAAAGAATATTCAAATTTGCACTCTAACCAATACAAACGCACAATTTCCGCTCTCAGTTGAAACTATTTCATATATATTAGAAACTAGTTCGTGGCAATATAATAATATCTAGTATCACAAACATTTTAGATAACTAGAGAACGATTTGGTTTAAACCCTTCAGATTTGGTTGAGAAGTTAGTCATCACATGTAGATGGACCCTATTGATTTGAGGTCAGTACATCAAAGGTCATGGTCACAGTGACCTTCAGCACAAAAACCTTGTCTGGCAAAATACTAGAGAACAATTTGGTCTTAGGTCCTCAGATTCGGTTGGGAGTTTGGTCATTATATGTAGATTATCCTATTAATTTTAGGTTCAAGAGGTCAAAGGTCTAGGTCTTACTATTCAGATGGCCGTTCGGGGGCATCTGTGTTTCCCATACTACTATTTTGCCTCCGTGGTCGAGTGGTTAATCAAATCACTGTAAGCTCTCACTGATAAAAGGTTGTGGGTTCGAGCCCCGCTACCGACCATGTCTCTTTATGTGAGAAAGTAGGCAGCTGCTTACGGAGGGTGATAGTCTAGTACAGATTCTTCATAGGAACGATGATTAGGCGAACTGACCGTCTCATATGACTCTGACTGTTGAAAGGGGGCGTAGAACAAGACATAAACAAAAACACAAAAACTTACTATTTTCAACACCAAACGACAAGTCATCTGCTGTACATGCACGTAAATCCTATAATCTGTTCTCAATCAATGACATTCCACAGGTACAAGCGAATACTTACACATGTCGCATGTTTCTCGTGACTTCAGTGATTATACTAATTCTCCTAACTCTACATATTTGATGATACAAAATGTACAGTAAAACTCATCAATTGAAGACCACTGTCCAGACCTATTCTCTGTTTTGTTCAAGTGACTTAATGTGTCAAAACACATTGTAAATATTGGTTTTATCGTATTTATTTAACTTCTCCTGGTTTTATGTAAAGTTTTTAATACTCCAGTAAAAATATCTGCAAAATGTCTGCTGGCAAAATAAATATCGGACAATGTTTGATAACTACATTTTGTGTATATAGTCGTAAAAGTACCCGATATACTGTTTTTGTTATCTCCCTTAATTAAGTCATTTACAGTCACATCCTGTAGGAACTACACACATTTCATTGATTACTTCCATTATGTGGTATCCTTGATGTTTTAAAATCTCGGACGTTCTTGCATTATCATTTTTGGACTTGATTTTGATAAAAATCTAGTCCTTAGTGATCGGTGAGCAATAGTTATCTACTTTGTTAAAGTAAAAACGCAAAAAATCAACGGTGTTTACAAGACAAACAACACCTATCTCACAACATTTATGAGTCCGCCATGGACGTATAAATGTTGTGAGGTAGGTGTCTTTTGTTTTTGGTACAAACTTTTTAAATACGACGTCCACGGTCCTCTACATGAAATGAAAGAACTTTAAAACGGCAATCGGCGGCTAATAATTGTCTTTGATCAAAATCACGCCGTTTTCCCAAAATCAGTGTCTGAGCATCACATGTTGAGTTTCTTTTTGAAAAACAAAGCGAGGAAACTGAACAAAATCGACGATTATTCCGTAAAAATGAACGAATCGACAAAAATAATTGTCCATGTGTATGGAGACTGTTAAGCTCTTCACGTATATCCATTGAACAGTAAATTCATCATCAAAATCCATTGTAGTAGATGTTTTAAATCTTTTAAATTTTACACCCTGTTAGCAACGGTGCTAAGTGTAAACATTGCACTGTATGCCACGGAGAAAACAGTTTCTGTACGCAACGGAGCAGTCAAGAAATAGTTTGTTTCTGTGTGTATTAAAACATGTCTTCTATACTTTGATTTCAATTTTAAGTGCATTGTTATTGAAGAATTGATAAATGAAAAGGCATTGATGTTATTATAAACAACATATGAATAAAGTTTATTTAGTCTTCTGTGATATGATCCATAAACTATGCTTTCCTTATTAGGATCCAGGAAATGAGACAGACTTGTTCCATAATAATGTATAACAACTCTTTGTCTGATGACTTGTGATTCTTATCAAAGCATGTTTTGATATTGAGATTATGAAATACCAATTAATTATTGAGAATATTTTTTGCAAGATGTATAAATTATTTTTGATATACACTACAGAATGTGATCGAACATGAATGGTCCAAGTTGATTTTGAATAATGCAATTATATATTGTAGGCTGACATGAATTCAATATGTACATGTTTTCAATACTTTCTGTTTTTTTTGTGCACAAATGCTTTACAGGATCATGATCGAAGTAGACTGATATCACTTTTTGTTCATCTTGTACATCATAGGCACATCAATGTTTAATCTAGGACACATCATAATAATGAGGTAAAAAATAAGACTCACCATTAAAAGGGAAAAAAGTCAAAACTCATTGATACATTACTACAACTTTTATTGCATCAATAAATTTGTAAAAGTTAAAACATTGCTCAACATACTTGGACATTATTTGACAAGTAGAATGCATAAATGACACAGAAATTATCATTTACATGAACAAATACGACATGAACAATAATGATGAGTGTGAAGATATTGTTAGACAAACAAGTAAGACATCGAAACATGTTGGTAACACAGACAGCAATGCTGATGATGACGGTGAAGATGGTGATGATAAAGTAGTGAGATAGATACAGCGAATTCTAATCATTCTGGTGTATCAAATATCTCACCTGGTAAACAAAGAGAGATGAAATGTTCAAACTGGCTTACAAAGACATATTGTCAAACATGACTTACAGAGACAGCTGCAAAGTCTTACATGGTTTATTAAACTTGTCTAAACAATGCAGAGACAATATTATTTGGTTAAAACCAAGAATTGTGATTGGTTTAATTAAAGCTGTTACTCAAAACAACCAATCAGATGTTGGCTTTTCAGATGAATTAACTCAGAATTATATTAAGAAACACAGACTATAATTTGAAAATAGTCTGACACTCTATCTTTATAAGACTAATTAATATTCATTAAAATATCTTTAATAATTAATTTTCAATATTTTTTAATCGTTATAATAATCTTAAAAAAATCCACACAACTCCAAGTTGAATTTTGATGATAAAATCAAAAGATAAAAAAATGATAAAATTGACAATAATGACAATGACAAAGAAACTGAGAAAGAAACTGTAACAAATACAGACAAATATGATGACTTCAAGCTGTCATTGGTGGTGCAAAGGATGATAAGAATGAGAAGGTAAAGGTTTCAAAAAATGATACTGGAAAAGTCATTGCCAACAAGATGAATGATGAAGAAGAGAATACAATAATGGGTCTGTAATGATTCACATGTAACATAATATCATTTGGCAAATATAATAATAAAGCACTGACCATTTGAACCAAACAAAAACAAACAACTTTAAAAACAAAAATGATGAACATGAACAAAAAGATGACAGAAAAATAACACAAAAAAGTTTCATGATTTTTTACAAATTTACAAGTCCTTAAATTCTAAGTCTAACATATAACTCTTACATAAAACAAAAAAGGCTATGTTGGCATGGAAAATGAGCTAAACTCTATGTTGCCATAGCAACCAATTATTAAAAAAAATCTGAGACACATAAAACTTAAGCAAATTTCCTTAAAATAAAGCAGCATAAAATCCATATTCAGTAACAAAGGACAAAATATGAGGTATATGATGTAGGTAATGCTGGAGAAACACTGTTGACTGCTGAAGCTCACAATTTTTCCTGATTCAACCCCTTAAATTACCCCCTAAAACCAATTCATATTCTAAAATTCAGGAGCTTATTTAGAGTAATACATACAAGACAAGATAAAAATATGTATCACGTATAACAATTTGGCTGCTAATTACTTTAGGTTGTAAAGTTTATTATAACAGAAAATTACCGTATGTCTCGGAGACAAAAAAAGCAGAGTTTCTGCCGTAACCAATAAGAAAATGATTTTTTTTGCTTAGAAATATTAAACTATGCATGAGAAAAAAAATATAAAAAATATGGGTGCAAATTGATGCAAACCATTACATGTATTTATAAATATATACATATCAAAGGCATGTAAAACTTACTCAATAATTCTATCACTTCCAGCTTCTATTTATGTCAGCAATTATCAAGTACAAGATTATCAAAACATGACTTAATTTCTGCATACTTTTGGTTTACATAATAATTATGCTTTTACTGAAAACTAGAATTATCATTAAAGAATTTGAATCATGTTGGGGATTTTTAAAGAGATGGTCACATAACTGCAATCCAATATTTGTCTAAGGATGGCCAGGTATAGTATATTTTATATGACAGAAATATTCAGACTACTTTGAATGCATTTATAAGTTATTTGCCATTTTCTTATTAAATGTTTTCCTGAGAAAATGTTTCTATGTACAAAAGTAAAAATGAATACAAATGGTGTAAAAATATGTACATAATGAATCTTGTAATAATCATGTACAATTTTCATATAAAGTTTAGTAAATTTATATAATTTGTCATATCAAAATACAATTACTCAATAATAATTATTGATCAATTAACTTCACAAATATAAAAGAGTCTATAAAAACAGTTTCATAAATTCAGTTAAATAAAAGTTTTAACAACAACGCATGTTAAAATTTTAAATGTATTGTGAACATTTTGGCATTACGCCTTCTTCAGAATGATACAAAATCAACAAAAACTGTTTTCATATATGTTCAGTTACACATTTTGTCTTTAAAACAATGCTGTTGCATCAGTCTTTAAATTTAATGTCCGACTGAAGACTTTGTCCATCAAAATGGCTGTCGGTCTTGTTTAGTGGTCCTACAGTTAACTATTAAGTAAAAGTTTCAGTGATAATTCTATCATAGTTCAGATTATTCAGCAGATATTATTAAAAGGAATAAATGAATAATGAATTGACCAGACGAACAACAAGATCGGTCTACAACTAAATCTAGTTTTCATATCATGACTAAAAGATGGGAAAATGGCTTCGGTCTGAGGTTCCAAAACTTGAGATCTATCTCCACAATCATATCTCAATTTCATGTTCTAAATAATATTTAGTAAATCATGAACCATTTCTTAATTAGACCTTTTCAAAGCAGTATTTTGTACAGAAGTAAATTACAGTCATACATGTGTTTGTAGACATCTCTGAACAAAGGCGGCACTGTGAATAGAGGCCATTCTTTTAAGTGCTGTCATTGATTAGTAAGAACAAAACAACCCCCAAATAAAGGCCCCCTGTAAGTAAAGGCAACATTATGTCTCTCACAAAGATGGCCTTTATTCACAGCCTTGACTGTATTCTGAATATTTATTTCCTAACACATATTTGGTGAACATACATAGTAAACTTAGATAAGTTGAAAACCAAAGTGAGATTTAAGGATCTCAAGTTTTTTAACCTTGAACCCTTGATACTGACTATGAATATACAGATAGGGATCCACATGGGAAATATACATAACAGGTTGAAATAATAGCACCATAGGACAAGGTTTCAGACATTCGTTACAGCATCATGCATTAAACGATCAATGTCAAATAGAATCTATGTACAAAAAATGTCATGTTATTACAACAAACTGTTCCATGAAATTCAATAAAAATATCTCAAAACACCACAAAAAACAACAACACCAAAACCATACAGCGTCTACTCTTTGAATTGAAGAACAGTTTTAGAGCCCTGAGAGTAGGTATGAAAATCCTAACAATATCTTAGTATAATATTCACCAATAGGTTAAACATATAATCCTAGAACTGGTGACTCCTTTGATTCAATAAGCAATGTCCAAACAAAATGACGCTTCATCAGCCCATACATTACTTCATAAACTGGCCAATTGTTGTCACTAGAATTTTTTATCACAAGGTAAAGAATTATCCAGTCAAAGATCACTAATTTAGTCATGTGACTGATCTTTTAAGACTGGACCAATCAAATAGGTCTGTTGAATCACATGACTTATTTCAGTTTGAATCAACCAATCAGAATTAATCACTATAAGACATGTGACTTCCACCTGTTCGAATTATCCAATCAGAATTGTCCATTGAGTATTTCCACATCAATCATTCAGTGTAGCAGTGAATAATTAAACACACCCCAGTTTCAGGACACTTTTCTGTCAGAACTTTTTTCAACAGGTTTATATGGAACTTTTCGTTGTTTTTTGGAATTATTTTGACCTGAATTTTTTGGCTTAAAGATGTTTTTGTTTAAAGGCGTGTCAGGGAAACACGAAGCACCATCGGTATCAGAGCTGGCGGGGTAAAGAGCGTCAGTTTCAGAATGACTCAACTTTTCTATGCTGGTACAGTTCGAACTAACAACCGACACTCGGTCCTGAAAAGTAAAGATTATTATCATTTAATAAATATTGGTTTCGAAGACAAACTGAAATGTAATAGTTTGAATATGACATTAAAATCTACACAAACAAAATTGCTTACAGTCTGACTAGTTCATAAGACCACATGAATGTAAAAGCTATTTTGCATTAATAGACCATTCATGTAACAAGACAAAAATAAAGAATCATTTGAGGACTCTTTAAACAAGTGTATATACCAATCTCAAAAGGTGAGTCTTTATGTCAGCCACAGATTTCAAATGCAGTTAGTATAATCTGTCCATTTAAGTTCCCTGATTGACTTTTATATGTTCTCTACTGGTTCCAGATTCCATGACCGCTTTGATCAAAAGTTCCACTTTGGATAAGCATCGGTTAAGTAATTGTACCACAAAACTCAGCAAAAACATTTCTGATCTAGGTATTAAATAGTATAATGTACTAGACTATTGGAGAGCAACAAACTTGTAGAATTTGATTTCTACCATTTTTCTCATGAAAATAATAATTTGATCTTCCATAGAGATAAAAATACAGCAAAATAGGAATCTTTGGTGTTTTGTGCCAAATTTTCAGTGCAATGTATAACTACAAACCAAATTACATAAGAAATTAACAAGGATACTTACAGCTCTTTTATTAAAACGGAATATTCGCCAATCCCTCGGCGGTCTATCTGAATTAATAGTCTCTGTACTAGTACGTTGATAATTAGGATTAGTAAATGTAAGGGTGGAGAAATCCTCCATGTAATGTTGTCTTCTCTTTTGTCTGAAATAAGAAAAATAATAATGATGTAATAACAAATAATAAAGCAAGTCTTTTTCACTAGGGTAACCCAAACAACCAGGGTCAACTTTCAGGTTTTAATGGCGGAGGAAGACCCCAGGGATACACCACTGTCCAGCGTGAACCCAGCTTCCTCTCATAGGAAAGTTGGTCTATTCTCGGATAAGATTCAAACTCACAGTGGTGATGGCCGATTATTAATTACCAAGAAGAAAGCAGTGATAAGTCAGTAATATATAATGATTAAATAAATAAAAAAAATGATGAGTAACAAAGCAAAGAAATAATGAAGCAATATGGCTTGATACAAAAGCAATAATCTCCAACAATCTCTGAATTTGAATTCAATTTAAAACATCAGCCAGTATATATTCTGTAGCAGAGTTGAGAAATTTGAATTATGGTACACTTAAGTAAAAGTCTTACAGAAGTAAACTACATTTTACCTTTTCCACAAAAATACAATTAAAACAAGGGCTAATATAACTACAACAACAACACAAGCTAGAGCAATGTACGCTCCTTCTAGACCAGGTGTTTCCTCCTTCTGTGAACTGGTACATAACCCTTTAGCTTCATCTTTGGGGCTACACCTGAAAAATATACCCAAACACTTGTATGAGTTAATGAATGAAAGGATGTAAATTTTCAAACATGTAGTCATGCAGAAAAACAGTAAAACCTTAGTTTAGTGACTGCCTATATATGACCACCACAATTGAATGACTACTTATTTCAATACTGACTCAATAGTTCAATTTTATAATGATTCCTCCAGATAACAAGAGTCTATCTCTCAGATCCAGGAAATGGTCTTCATGTCACTATGGTTCAGTAGTTATACCTTTCATTTGAAGAATATTTCTCAATAGTACATAAAGACAACAATAGTTAATACTACTAAACTACTGGAATGAAAACTTTGATCATGGCCTAAGGGTCTCAGTCTATATCATCTAGAATTTATCTCAGAGTTTTACGTAAGACAAGGGACCTCCTTGGTCAAGTGGTTATGATCTCTGACTAGTAATCAACAGTCCCTTATGACTACATGTACATATGACCAATACTAAATGACAGATCTTTTTATACTTGCATTAAAATAATGATACAGCACTATACATGAAGAACATGTTATAGAATGGTTCTATTTGTCAGTCAGTTACCATATCTAATAGACAAAACAACAAAGAGTGACATTATCTAATAATTACCCAGTTGCACTAATTTTGTCTTTCCCTGAGCCAGAATCTGATCTACTGCCTCCATTCTTCCATACTGTAAATTATAACCAGACATATAATAAACACAATTACACTAATAACAGTCAAATGTCACTTTAAGAAGTAAAAGTATGTCCTGCTTGAGCATTTGACATTTATTCAGATATTCAATGTTTGTGAAATCTATAAATACATATACATGTACATGTATGTCAAGGAGTAGTGCATTATCAAATAAAGACCTTTATTCACAGGTAACCAATAGATTTCACAGTACTGTGTGATGTTTGTCCAGAATATTGCAGTTTAATTAAGCCATGCTAAAAAGTTGGTCCATTGAGTTTTGGGTCAACATTTTCGTTGAAAACATTGTCTATGACTGTTGGCAACGGTCAGAGAGAATATTTTAACCAAACTGTCAAAGAAATCACAGTATTTCATAGTACATGTACACACATACGGTAACTTTTCCATATCCATATTTTTAACGAAACTGTAACAGAGAACTTGTGCAGCATCCCTTGCTTAAACTCACAAATCAAGGGTCTGTAGACTGAATGCTATATCTGATGAGCTAAGGTAGCAGCTACATTACCTTATAAGACAATATAACATAACAAGATTAACAACAACTTACTTGGAATGCATGTTTCATTATTGGTTTTGAAATCAGGACATAAACAAGAACGACCATCTGGTCTAGCCAAACACAGATGGGTACATCCACCATTGTTATTTGTGCAAGCATTGCTACCTGAAAACAATATTAAGGTCATTTCATAAATAATACCTCTTTGATATACACACACATGTCTAAAGATTTAACATGCCTGGGACAGATAAAAAAGGTCATACTGCCAAGCATCTCTCTTTGTAAATGATACATCAAATGCAAAATATTTCATTCTTAAACTGGGGATTTAAGCATATCCATGATTGAGACATGATGCAATTAAAATGTTTATAATTTCTTTTTTTTTTAAAACCAGTTGAATTGTCTTAAAATTAGCAGACCTCTATAATCATAGAAATGTTCTCCCAGAAAATAATAAAAAAGAAGAATAAAGATGGGTGCATCATAGGGATGGCAAACTTACCAGTTTGTTTATGTGGTGTGACTACTTCTATATCCATTAGACCAACATACAACTGTTTAATGATTTCTCTGTTATGACCTGAAGACTTATCAGCTCTTTCTATTTGTTGAGACTGCCAGTCAGTCCAGTAAACATGGTCCCCATACTGTAATAGAAGCATATAGGCGTGAGGTACATAAAAATCAAAGACCGTATTAAGTACCTAGAGGAAATATGTTTGGTCCCCTTATTACATTACCGTTTATGTTATGGATATGGTTCTGTGCATGACATACAGTCACATCATGGCAAGAATAAGTGTCAAACAATATCAAAATGTCCCCATAATTGAAATGAATTATGGTCTGTAAAAACATACCGTAACTGGAATTGATTAACACATGCATGCACATACATACATTGATTCACCATTATAAATTAAAACATACTGGGTCTGTATTCTATACACTGATACTCTTGAAATGTAAGTATTTCGTAAGGTAACATAATCGGGATAAATTAATATAAAATGGTATTCATCTTCAATATCATTTAAAGTACACATTTGACAAATCTACGGTTAGGACACACTTACCACAGTTAATCCGAATGGGTGGGGTACGTTTTGTATCAGAGTAACCCTGTAGTTGCCATCTAACGTAGAAGTCTCAATCTTATCTAGTTTAGCATCCACCCAGTATATTCTGTCTGATACATAATCAATAGACAGTCCATTTGGAAATCCTGAAAGTAATGAAAATATTGTATGATATAACAGTATTAAGATCATAAATTATGTTAAATGTATTATTGTTTATTATACATTAAGCATGTCCTTTCATTAATTAGTTAATCTTGTTCTGAAAGACAGATTTCAAATATAAATTTGTAATTATCTTCATGACAGTTGTAAGTCTTTACATCAGTTTAAAGAATTTATTCAAACCTGCTATCAAAAGTTCATCAAAGGGAGACAAAAATTAAATTATGGCAGTTACATAATTACAATATCTTTTTCACTGCGGTGTAACCTTGCACCAACAGTCAAGGTCACTGGGTGACTTCCAGCTTTACTGGTGGAGGATCACTCAAGGTAAATTGGTTAGAACTACCCATAGCCACCTGACCAAGTTCGAAAATCCTGTCGTAAGCAATGTGTAAACACTATGTAATAATTTACCTAGATTAGAATTGATAATAATCTTCCTATTGGTACCATCCATGTAAGCTCTTTCTATTCTAGGTCTGTATCCCCAGTCAGTCCAATACAGATAACTGTAATACAAACACAAATTAGGATAAGAAAATCATTTTGCATAAAGTTTCTATTGAGCTTTACGTCTAAGATTCTCAACAATTCCAACCTTGAGGTCATGGTACTTCGTAGAATATAGTCCAGTAAAAGTGGTAAGGTGAACTGATTGCCATATATAACATAAATATCATTGAAAACCTAGCGAAAATGAAGATTCCAATCTTAGCTATAATGACTTAAAATGTCCTGGATTGGTTCAAATATATCATAAATTTAATTACCAATGTTAATAAGAGAGCAATAGTCATATCTTACCCTTTTTGTGGATACACGGCTATGGCTCTTGGTTGGTCAAGGTCTTCTTTGATGAGGATACGTCGGTTCTCTCCTGACAGCTTGGCTACTTCTATAACATCTGTTCCAGTGTCTGTCCAATATAAATTCTTCCCGATCCAATCAACAGCAACACCATCTGTTGTGTTTAGTCTCGTGTTTATAATAGTCTCCATATTAGATCCATTTAAACATGCTCGTCTGAAAAAAATCAAATAAATTAGGTTTGAAGATTCCTAAAAATATTGCATGAGATATAATAGTGTACAATTATGTCTGTCAGCCTTGTTTGCAAACTTATATATTATGATAATACCTGGCTACACAATGTAAGAAAAGAAATATGTAATCCATATAAAAATATCATTTTCAATAAAATTACAACTGAATATAAGGCTTTCCTATGGTTGTATTTTGGTTTGTATTTTGTACAAAGATATTACATCTATTGTCATTTGTCTCCAACTTCTTCAGCGGACAATATATGTAAATAGCAGATAGCAGCCATTTCTTGATTGATTCCAAAGACTATGACTGGAATCAACCAATCAGAATGCTCGTTTTTTGTAACTTGTCTCAAAATCCCAGTTATCCAAAAAGTGAATGCTTTCAATTACCTAATAACATCAAGTTGTACATCAGTGTAGTAAATTTTATCTTCTGCATAATCATAATCTATAGCTATAATGTTGTGTAGATCTTGTAGAGGTAGGTACACATCAGTCATGTCTGGGAGGTCTAGAGAAATTCTTCGAATACTTTCACGACTAGCAAATAAAATATACTCTTCAGGCACTGCAATAGAAAACAAACATTAAGAGATTGAGATATATAGAACCAGTCACAGATAGAAGCCTCGTCATTGGTCCATTTAAACTACACCACAAAAAAAAAAATCAACCAATCAGAAGCCTGATTCACTATTCATACTAAATTGTGAACTTCACAAAAATATCAACTGTCATTGAAATTTGCCTTTGATAGATAGAACTTCAACACTCAATAAATCTGTAAAATGTATGTAAGCATGTTTAAATCACTGGTGCGACTGTTTTCTCCATAAATTTTATTATATACTATAAGCGTAAAGGATATTTCTTTCAGATTACATGCTCATTAAAAATATGTTAGGTAATTCATTTTTAATTTCATGATTAAAACCTGCAAGAAAAGTAAAAAATGTGAGACAGTGGCAAGTCTAGGGTCACAGGGAAATATTAGGGTAGATCGGGCAACTAGAAACAAACAATAATTTTGATGCCTGAAGTAAAATATATGAATCAATTAAGATGATTTATTGAGACAGGTCCCTCTGATTATATAATAAATCTAGTGATAACTTACTATTTTCACAGGTAACTCTATCAGGTTGTAGTTGTAGTCCCGATGGACATGAACATGTGACCCCTCGTCTATTTGGTAAACATAAATGACTGCAACCACCATTTCTCTTTCGACATTTGTCCATCTTCAAGTTAACTGAAAGGATGGATATAAATTAGAACAACATTGATGCCTAAGTGTTCAAGAAGCGCAATAAACACATTGTGATATGAATGATGGATGAATGTACAAGTGGATTTCAGTGTCCCCTCTACATGTATAAGGGGATAGGTAACTGTTCAGATACGATTGATAAAACACTGACTCTATACAAAGTAAGTATAAAACAATTTCACACCATCGCCTACATACCTTTTTCTTCCATATGAACAGCATGTATATCCATGATACCAGCTAATTTAGGAAGCACCTCCTCATGTTGATTGGGTGATGAACCGTCCTTCTTGGCACTGTATACGGCAGTTTTCTGCCAATCAGTCCAGTACACAAGTTTACCAGCTATTGCTAAGTTGTACGGATGAGCCACTTTGTATACAATTATTTCACGATTCCCTCCATTTAAGTCAACAGACTCTATCCTCTGTAAGTAAATGAATGCATAAATTTAGCAGAAAGTAGAAAAACATGATTATATTGAATTCAGATGTAGTGAAGAACAGTAACAGGATACAATGAAGCATTTATTCTCCCCCTGAACACGCCCTTTGATTCATTACTATGGATAAAGAGAAATATGGACATAATAAAGGAATTACTTGGGTCGCTGTAACTGTGTACAACTGTATTCACTCAGTAACACTTTTTGTTTTACATGTTCTTAATGTTGTACCTGACATTACAGCCTGTTATGACTGAAAATCATCATGCCTCAGCACCCATCTTCATATATAAGACCAAAATATCCTCAAAATAAAAGCCAACAGGGCAGAAATGGCCCAATTTTATCACTCACTGATGGTTTTTATGTACATGTCTAACTGTACACAGATGCTTAACAAAAAACATATTATAATAAAGTCATAGTGTTGAGCACAAAAACATTTTACGCCATACTAACACATTTGGAAAATAGGCTCAAAAACAGCCAAGCAATTGGTCAATATAAGATTTCTCACAGAATCATTGAATAAGAAAATTTAATTCGAACTACTAGATAGTGCATGCAGTAAGTGAGTGGTTTAATCCCATTACATACCTCAGTTCTTGCATCAGCCCAGAATATTCTAGATGTGTATTTGTCCACTGTAAGACCATTTGGCCATATGATGTTATCTGATACAATGGTTCTACGATTGTTTCCATCTAATTCGGATCTCTCAATCTTTGGTTCCTTACCCCAATCAGTCCAGAACAAATATCTACAGAAAAGAAGACCTTGTAATACTTCTAAGACAAAAAAATAAGAATAAGTACATTTCTGTAATTGTTAAATATTCTATGTGAAATTATCCTGTAGAAATAGCCAATATGAAAGTACCAGTTGGAATAAGACAAAGTTAGGTAAAGGTCATGGAATCTAGCTGTGCAATTGGCTAAATTTTCAAAACTAACCTCAAAACCAGCCAATCAAAGACTTGTAGTTTTATGCAATCTACCAGCTTTTGTGGATTGGAAAAACGATTGACAGAATGTCAAACAAATGTACAACTTACCTTTCCTCATAACACAGAGTTATAGCCCTTGGTTTATCTAGTTTCTGCCAAATCAACACTCTTCTCATTGTACCATCAATGTTGGCTACTTCTATACGATTTAGTCCTGAGAAATTTAAATTACAAAATGAACACAATTATTCTTAATTCATCCACAAAATATAGTAAGCCACAATAGTTTACCATACTATTGGTGAAAACTGTCAAGAAACACAAAGTTTCAGTCTGCAAATAATCTTATTTGGACATAAAAGGATTACTAAAACAAATATTTTTGACAGGTCTAAATATTGTGTTACTCTGCTTACAGATTTGCCTTCTGCATTTGTTTCAATTTTGGATTAATCAGGTTTTTTTTCTAGGTTTAAAATCAAACCAACCATCTGTGTCATTAGGTAAAAAATTCAGCTTTTACAGTAGAGGAAGTTCCTGAACCACCTAACTTTCACAAGCTAAATGGACAGCTTGCTCACATATGCAATTTATCCAGTCTGGGTGTGAGTTGAACTCCAGCAGTAAGGGACAAGCATAGTGATAACTACAAAGAGACTATATCCACTCTATCATGATGGTCCCTAATACGGCCTTGTTTATATAATCTAGCTGTTCGCAAAATGTCTTGTTTCCATATCACTAACCTGTATCAGTCCAATAAATTTTTCTTCCAATTTCATCCACAGCCATACCATCAGGCGTATCCAGACCTTTAGTGATGACATTTTCAACATTAGAACCATTGAGACTTGCTCGCTGGATTTTATCTAGCACTGTATCTGTCCAGTAGACTTTACCTAAAGAAAAGTAAAATTCCAATGTTTTCAAAAGAAACATCAAGACATATACTTGAATTAAACTTATTTTAATGAACTGAGTTCATATTTGAGACACAGCCAGAACATCCCAGGCATACACCTGGGTAGAACCATCAACCTTTCGTAAGCTAGCTGGATGGCTTGCTCACATGTGATATTAGTCTGGCCCTGGGTGATATTCAAACTCACAGGGGTAAGGGGCCAGTGATAACCAGACAGAGACTATAACCACTGGACCATGCAGTCCCCTTTTTTGTTTCTAACATTATGTTTCTACCTGTCTGAATCAATTATGCCAAGAGGGCATTACTAGGAAGGTTTATCCAACTGTTGCCTTACCTTCAACTCTGTCGACGCTAATTGCAATAGCATTCTTTAATGATGGAATAGGAAGAGCAACATCAGCGAAGTATTCCACATCCAGTGAAATTTTTCTAATGTCTGTACGCTGGGCAAATATCAAGAAATTGTTCATCTCTGAAAGAGAAATTGCAAAATTACTTACAGCTAAGTGGTATTTCAAAAGGAAACAATTCTTTCCTTTTACTCTTTTGCTTTCAGTTTTTACACTTGGGTTTCTCTTAATTAGTTGTAATTGGCTGAGTATGTTTTCTAGGGTTTAATGTCACGTTATTCACAACTCATGCGGTTATTTTTATACGAACCATTCAAAATAATATAAGAAGACCAACAGTCCACAGTAATATTTCACCATAAAACTACTAACCTGAATTGCATGTCCTCCTGTCTTCTTTTAACAATATCCCTGTTGGGCAGGCACAGCTATGACCCCAGGGTAACGGTGCAGGTAAGCACAGGTGACTACACAGTCCATTATTCTCTTGACACATTGTTGAGACTGAAAAAAAAACATGGTATGAAAATCATAAATTTTCCACTAGGGTTCAACATCACACTAACAGTCAGGGTCATTTTGATGACTTTCAAGCTATGACAGAAGATGACCCCTGGCATACACCTGGGTAGAACCACCCAACTTCCATAAGAATTTTTTCTGGTCCCATGTGGGATTTGAACCTAGAGAAGCGCAGGGCTAGAAATTAAGAGTCAACGACTGCTATTCATACTGTGTTCAATAAATCAGGTTAGCCTGCATAATGAAATGTTTTATTGACACTCGATCATCACAAAAAACCATGGCACTTACTATCAGGACGTTTTCTATGGAACACAGTTAGGTCCATCACGTTCACCATGTTGCTTTGTAACGTCACCTGGTTACTACCATCACGATCAGCTCGTACGATTTTCTTAGTCAACCAGTCAGCCCAGTACATGTTGTCATCAAATATGGTAAAACCAAATGGCCGAGGATCACTCAATGTAAATACAACCTAAAAAGAAGACGAGAAAAAATATATATAAACACAGTAAAACCTCTAAATTAAGACCCGTCCATCTTATTCCAATAATCGGTCGTCAAATAATCAAGGTTTTACTGTAGTTGCAACTTCAAAGAGGTTTAACTGTTACTTCATGTTCGTACTAACTGTGAATTTCTTACATGGCAGTCTCTATTGCAAGCTATCTGTGGAAATTTAGCATAAAATATGTCACTCCAACCATCATTATATTATTTTACAGAGATATTTCAACAGATTCAAATTAAATATCATACAATTTCAAAGGACAAAATTTCTAAAAAAGTTAAAAAACAAATAAGCTTAGTAATCCTACTGACCTTTTTATCCTTGCCTTCAAGGTTACAAGATTCTAAAGACAAGCTTCCTGTATCTATCCAGTACAATCGAGGAGAGCCATTATAGTCAATGGTTAAACCATTAGGATGGGTAAGATTTGAACTGATCAGTGTTTTCTGTCCTTTACCATCCATGCTAGCTCTCTCTATCCTCGAAGGTTTGTCCCAGTCTGTCCAAAACATGTGTCTGGAAAACAAATGTAAACATAAGGCTTCAAAATTCACATTTAGGGTAACTTTTGCAAGAATTTGATTTCCATATGTTAACCTGGAATTTCAATTCTTGTGAATGAATGGTTTTGCTAAAAACTGCTTATTAAGTAATGAGCCTAGAAGATTTATGGAACTTCTGATCATCTAGGGAGATACATCATCTCACAGTTAACCATTACAGCAGACACAGTTATACCTCATTTCTCTAAATCTGAATAATTACTTTCATCATATGTCCAGATTTGAAATATATCCTTATCAACAGCATAAAGTAAAATGCTCACTGAACAATAAATACATCACTCTGCATGTCAATACATTCAAGTCAACTATGCCTATAATTTTCTATGTAACCTTTTATGCAAATAATTAACTTCTTCCACATACCCAGATATAGGATCCACAACAATATCTCTAGGTTTCTGTAACCCAGACCAGATTAATACACCTCTCATTGAGCCATCTAAGTTTGATACTTCAATACGACCCATCTCTGAGTCCGTCCAGTACAACTTCCTAGTGGCCCAGTCAACAGCCAAACCTGCTGGGCTCCCAACACTTGAACCAACAACTACCTGTTAATGTTGAAACCAGGAAAAAAGATGAATACAATTTCAGGAATCAAAAATGTGATTGCACAAAAATTAAAGTAACAGTTAATGTTTTTTCAATGCATTTGGTTCATATGTTTTTCGTGAGTAATCAATCAAGGATACAGCAGATCTTTCTTCAGGACTTCCAGAGAAGCTCAAAGAACAAAAAACATGTTTTTAATTGGCCCAACTAATTCTGAACACTTAAGCTAAAAAGCATCCACTTACAGTTTATCAACTTACTTTTAAAAATCAACAACGGACATGATACAAGGTCTCTTCAACCAACAAACAGACTTTATCATAACTGATTTATATGGAGCATATCATCTGCTCTGATGACTCTTTGAGATTAGAAAAGTTTAAGATATACATTTTCAGGAAAGAAGAAATCCACTGGAGGAAAGAAGATAATACTCTCCACCGCTCCCTGCTATATGTTCTAATATTTAAAACCTTAACGCTATTTAAGTAACATTACAAACCCTTTCTTGTCTACCGTCCCACTTGGCTGCACTGATAGCATTAGTACCGCTGTCTGTCCAATATATTGTGTCCGCTGTATCATCAAAATCAACAGACATTGTACTGACTGTATTACTAAGGGGAATAACTACATCTGACTGATCTGGTGTGCCAAGAGTTATCCTTCTTACATCCGAACGAGTTGTGAATAACATAAATGATTCAATATCTGAAAATGAATATCACAATGTCTTCATAAGCTAAGTTTGATCTAAATCATCTCATGAAGAACTAAAAATACATCACCCCTCATCATAATACAGAAGAAGCTTTCTAACCCAAACTTGTTTGGACTGGCAAAAAATCTTCATAATAGAGATTTTTGGATAAGAATTACCATCCTAATACCAATTTATACTTAAAAGAATATCCGGACCAGGTGACGTATTTGTATTAGAAAGATTTCCCATTTAGAAAGGTTAGAAAGGTTCAGACTAGGGATATTCAACCGCAGCCCTTTTTCTTTTCAGGAATAATTGTGCGGAATATAGAAATATTTTAAACCAGTCTGGATGTATACAGTGTAACCTCCATGAATGGTCACCTCTGAACAACAGCCACCACCCTGTTACAGCCAGTACACTAGCAACCCAAAATGATGTTTTACTTTATTTTCACTCTGTTAACAACAGCCACCTCCTTACAACAGCCATTTTTGTCCTTCTCATTGGTGGCTGCTGTAGGGAGGTATGCATTTGTTACAATGAGTTAATCTTTATATTGAAATGGTCCTTCAGTGAGGTGTTTTTGTAAATACTTACTTCTGACACAAGTTTTCTTGTCTTTCTTCAAATGTAGCCCGGTAGGACACGCACATTTATAACCAACAGTACTAGGTAGGCATAGATGACTACAGCCACCTTGATCATCATCACAACGATTAACCGCTACAATACAGAAGGTTTCAGAGTCACACAAGACTTAATATGAGAAATAACTGAAATTAATCTTACATTGCTATGCACAAGATATATGCATATATTTCAAATAAACCACTCAGCTAGAGGCTAGAGTACATGAAACCAAGGTTTTTATCTCTTATCTAAGATGTACAAACAAATGACATTTTGAAACAATAACTGTAATCAACTTCTGTTCACTTTATTAAACATCTTAGCTTTAAGGGCATTGAATTTTATTTCAATAACAAAATATAGAATTGTTTAAATCTTATTTCAATAATAAAAAAAGTATAAATCTTAATTCAATCACAAAATACAAAATTATATATCAAGTCTCAATTCAATAACAAAATAGTATGAATCTCAATTCAATAACAATTCATTTATTTGGGGGGGGGGGGGGTAACTTTTGTAGAACACCTATTACCTTCAGGCTGTCTCTCATGATGGAATATATGTATATCCATGGGAAAGTGTAATCTATTACGGACTGTCTCCACATCATTACCAGTAAATTTATTAGCTTTGTTGATAGATTTTGTGTGCCAGTCTGTCCAGTACAACTCATCTTCAAACAATGTTAGAGCAAATGGGTGGGGTAGTCCTAAAATAAAGAATTGAGTAAAGTAACATCAGCAAAATAACTACAGTAGTGCTTACCATTTCTGCTGTATTAAAATGTCACACACATTTATAACCTAAGACTTGCAGCTACAAATATTACATCTACATACTTTCAACAAAGATAGATATCCAAAAAATCAACAAGAGACATCATACTTTTAAGGTTCTCTAAAATAATACTAACTAAATACACAAAAGGGCTAAAAATATCTACTTATTACAATAATGGCTTATGTTAATCTGTGACACTATTGTTTTATTTTCAGTTTTTGTATTTGTTGTTCGAACGCCAATTTGTTATTAATGACATTATGCTTGTGTACATATATGTACATGTAGCCTTCATCAAATAAAAAATTATTATAATTATTACCTTGACTTATAACCGTCCGTCTCTGTGAACCATCGTAATTAGAACATTCAATCACATGATGTTTCGCATCAGCCCAGTACAACTTCTCAGCAGCGTAGTCAAGGGTGAGTCCATTAGGCCAGAATAGGGAGGTGTTGGCAATGACCACTCTATCCTGACCATCCATGCTACTTCGTTCAATCTTTGGAGTACTACCCCAATCAGTCCAGAATATAAACCTACACGAGAAATAAACAATTGCACAATAACAATCAAACATAATCAGCAACATTACTAATACACTGGTAGTTCTTATCCCTGGGTTAGACATTGCACCAAGAACCAGCTAGGTTATTTGGTGACTTCCAGTTTTAATGGTTTATAAGACCACCAGGCATACACCAGGTCTGGTGTAATATCATGCACCAACCTTCTATAAGCAAGCTAGCTTCCTCACAATGGAAATTTGGTCCCAAATGGGATTCAACTCAAGCAAAGCCCAACAGCTGCCTATACTTTATCATATTTATTACAAATTCTGCTTGCTAGATGCTGGACATATATGAAAACTTGAACATGAAATTAAAAAAAAAAAATTAAATGATTTAATCACAATCAAGAATGATAAATCCGTATGAAATAAATAGAAAAAAGACCAACGAAGACAGATAATGACTCTAATAATAAGTTACAATGTAAACATCTATTTACCCTTCACCATAATAATAAGTTACAATGTAAACATCTATTTACCCTTCACCAGGATGGACAGCAATAGCTCTGGGTTTTTCCAGATTCTCCCAGAGTAAAACTTTACGATGATCACCATCTAGATCTGACACTTCTATACGAGATGTGCCTGAATCTGTCCAGAATAAAATATTATGGATCCAATCTACAGCAACACCACCTGGAAAATACAAAAGTAAGATGAAAAATCATGACAAAAAATGTTCACCTCAAGCTTTTGTCTCAGCTAAATAGCAAGTCTTCATTGACAAAGTTATATATGAGTTTATTGTATTCACTGTGCATTGGATTGTCAATACTACAGTAATGAGAATATTTGTGTATTCTTCATTTGTTGTACATTATACAGTAATGGACTAATGTGTTATTGAATATGATGTGATATTCACCGACAGAATGTCCTACTGACCTCACCTTTGCCTCACATTTAAATGTTATGGATATAGTGTAACATGGATGTTTTGAAAATATACAAGAACTGTGTTCAACTGTATTATTCAGTAAAATCAATTGTAAGCAAGAGAACAAAATTAACTAAGACATTACCTGGACTTTCTAGACCATAAGCTACAACTTCTTTTATTCCCGAACCATTCAAGTAAGCTCTCTTAATCTTATCCAGTGTGACATCAGACCAGTACACATAGCCTTTCTCATGATGAAAGTCAAGAGCAATGGCATTCTCCAGACCTTGTAGAATACTATCATACTCGGACATGTCAGGCATAACTCGTCTTATATCTACACGATTAGCAAATATTAGGTATGCTTTTTCACCAGAGTTCACTGCAAGATAAATAAATAAACATTACTTAAATAAATACATACAGTGACATTTAGGTATCAAACAAATTCATGTTAGATAAGCAGATGGACGGAAACTGTAGGTTTAACACTGTTTTAATGCTTTTTTATATATGGTGGGCAGTTCACCTAGTGTTCCTGGACTAGATTCAAACCAGTACCAACTTACCCATCCACAAAGAGCAGGCAACGTCTTAACCTATGGAGGTAAATTAACATTTTTGTTTAACTTTTATAGACAAGCCAAGACCATATTTGTACCTCCCAAAAGACAGATGAACCAAGAAACATGTGTCACATTACAGGAATAACTAAAACATAATGTTTGGGTTTATATCAATATCTGTAAACAAGATAATGACAATGAACCACAACTTATCATAAAACATTGTTCAAATAAACACAATAAACATTTGAAAGTAGCAATCAATTGTTACAAAAAATGTTTTGATTTTATAGCAAAACTTCTTCAAAACTAGAAACGTCACTATCAGCTTAACAGATACAGTAAAACCTCTGCAGAGCCACCCTCTGTAGAGCAACAACCTCTCTATAACAACACAAGTTTTCAAAATATCCTTAAACTGATATTTACTATAAAGTTAACCTCTGTAGAGCAACAACCTCTAAACAACGGTCAATATTTGCAGCTCCCACAGCGTGTTGCTCTACAGAGGTTGTACTGTAGTTAAATTTGAAGAAAGTGGGTCAAGGTCACTATAGCCCTAACCTTGAACTTTGCAACCCCGTCCATCAGGTTTCAGGATATAGCCAGCTTTACAATCACATCTAAATGAGCCTTGAGTGTTCACACAAATCTGACTACAAACATTCTGTAGGTCACACTCATTGAAATCCACACATCTATGACCGTGTCCGTCTGGTAAAAGCTGGTAACCACGGCGACATGAGCATTTGGCACCATGTGCTGTCTGCTGACACAGCTGATCACAATCACCATTATTGTTATTGCAGTTTGCTGCCCAGTCTAAAAAAAGGAAAAGATTCAATTCAGTTTATGTTTAAAAGGTTCTATCCAGTTTATGTTTTTACTAACTATAGTGACATCAAATTTAAATCAAGGTTTGACAGTGAATTACTCCCTATAGTGACTTTAAACTGAGGGAAATAAGGGTTCAAGGAAGATTATAATGAAGCTGAATGCAGCATGATCCAGTGTTGGGGGTGGGTTTCGGGTTCGGGCGAATTAAGTATTTTGGGGAGGGTGGAATGTCTTATATGTGTTCTTCTAGGAATCTTTTTCTTATTTATAGTGATTAATGTAAAAGCAAAATACTTACGACAGTTTGCTTCATCAGACCCATCAGAACAATCTTTCAAAGAATTGCAGACTTTCTGATTTCCAATACATTCTCCGCTAATACAGTGGAACTGTGCCATTCCACATTTTGTTGAACCTGCCAAATATGAAAGAAGTTATTTTTATAAGGCCAGAAACAAAATACTCTAGGATTACTTGAATAAAAAATTAGGGAAGGTAAGTAGGTCGAAAAATCTATCTTTTTTCTATAAATATATATACATGAGGTATAATACATCCTAAAATATTTTCATACACTGGATTAGTTGTTAGAAAATTAAGGGTTGGTAACAAAACATTGGGATGGTCAATAAATGCACAGATGATGATTTCTTGTTCAGGCCTGCTACTTTTATATTTATAAAGTATTCAGGCTAAAGGGCATACCCCAAGCTTAAACTGTAGAAATGATAACAATACAAGCATAGAAATTTGTATTTGAATTTATCTTGGAGAATATGTGTTGCCCTTCATCTATTGTATGTTTACACACATTGTGTGGGTTTTGGAGAAGTTATGATTTTTGTGTGTTTTTTTCTAGATTTATCCTCTTCTTTTCCGTATTCTTTCCCTTGAATTTTCCAAAAGCAGAATTACAGAAAATACGCTTCTCTACAGTCCTTGAAAATCTAGTTTCATAAGACAGAAATCTGACTCATATGTTTTCTACTTAGATTTATACCATAACACTTATTTATCTACATTATGTCCACTTTCTGTGTTTCAACACATGTTTCCATGTACAGATTAAAGATACAACAAGAGTTCAGATTTGGATTATTGTTAAGTCTCAATTACCATATGTTTGTCAATTATTAGATGGCAGAATAAATAAACCATATATGTGTCCATATAGGAAACAGATGCTCCCATTCTATTATTCTGACCATGGTTCACTATGTATGACACAAGATTTTCATATATTTTCATACTTATTTTCTCTGTGTAGATCAATAATTGTTAGGATTATAAAACTTAAGAATTAATTCTCTTATTTGGGTTCTTTCAGGAATCAAATTTTAAAACAGGGACATTTAAAAATTCAACTTAATGTACACTCCATCAACTGAAGTTATTGGTCATGCACCCACCAATGAAAGGGTAAACAGAAAGACATATGTTGATCTGTTAAACCTTTGTGACCCCTCACAGAATACTATCAATTCTCATTAACTACATACCTGACATAATTATAAATTTTATCATATAAATCAGCTGTTTTAAGTTATCAGAGTCATCTTGAATTCACTTACCACAATTTTTCTCATCAGAATCATCGCTACAATCGATCTGACCATTACAGCGTAATGATCCATCTATACAATGTCCAATGGCACATCTAAATTGATCAGGCCCGCAATCCTTATGAGCTGAAATTAGAAAGAAAGATGTGGAAGTGGAAACCATCCCAAAACAAGAGGTTTGTGAAAGATAAATGCCCCCTCATTATCTTGACCTTTGACCTACAGACGTCAAAATCAATAGGGGTCATCTACATGTGATGACCAACCAAATCTGAAGAGCTTAGGATAAAATTGTTCTCTAGTTATTGGTTTGACAAGGTTTGGTTATGGATGGACCAAGTCATGCGCAAAGCAGTAATATATGAGTTACCCCCTTTGCTTTGAAAGTGGGCAAAATAAGTTTGGAAAACGTTTCAAAAATGTTCTTTGTGTCACATAGAAGACAATGGCAACAGCAAAGAGCATAAATTATGTTGTGATGAAAAAATGATGTTAGATTGGGGGAGTGTTGTTTTTGGGTGCAGGATACATTTTGTATCACTTACCCCAAAATAAGTTTTGGAAAACGTTTTGAAAATGTGCTTTTTGTTGCTTACATAGATGACCATGGAACAGCAAAGAGACAAAAACTATTTGGACAGCTTCCTAATTTGAATTTTTCCTTGTCCTGGGTACATGTAGAATTTGAACCAACAGCAGTGAGAGGCTAGTGATAGCTAAAACAATACTTTAACCACTCAACCATAAAGGCCCCTTTAAAGTTAATCTCAGTAAGACAACAGATATCAATTTTATTTGCATACATATAGAGACAAAGCTCATTTTCTTCTATAAGTAGAGCATATCTTTTATTCAATTACATGGTCTATCTAACATTGTTATATATCTGAACACTAAAAAGTTTGAAGAAAGTAAATTTCTGGAGTCTGGTCCCTTTAAAGTATGCAGTTTACCAAATGAATTATGAATCATTAATTTCATCCTGACATATACAGATTTTTTTTTATATTTTATGGTCTCACACGGAATGCATGAGTTATTTTATGATTTGGCATTAAGATAAGGGTCAATCACTCAAAGTTGTGACATTCCGTTAGGGGTCAAATCTTTTATCGCTGATAAAATGTGTTTGAAATCATGAGACTTTACCACAGAAAATTATTGTCATAATTTATTATCCTGTTCAGATATGTAAATTAAAATGATGTCAAAGAACTGAGTGAAGAATGTTGTATCTCAATTTTGAAAATAGAGTAAATTAAAGTAGTCTTGCTCCAAAACTCTGGTATATACGTAGAGAGATGTAAATTGATGTTAATTCTCACCGATTTCTGATTCATCTCTTGAATCCTCTCTGAAGTTTAAGCAGCCAAAGTACATAAAGCTGTATTTCACTGGTATTTTCAGATTGTCATTAATGCTAATTTAATGTCAGACTATTTCTTCAGAAACCAATTATATAAAAAATTTAAGACTCCATTTAATCATTAAAGATTAATAACTATCTGCTCATTCTTACTCTTTTATAACCAGGATATTACTTCCGATATGTAAGTACCGGTATATTTATGCGATGTATAAAAGACTTTGTTTCTGGTTACAATTGCTCATAAAAAGGGTAGGTAAGTCAGTTATTTTATGTATTATTTGCTCTTGAAAGCATGTGGAAAAGTAAAAAAGTGGATTTTCTGTTCCTCTGAGGCAGATAAAAAGTCTAGGGTGGCAGGTAAAAATTAGGGTAGGTCACTGGGCATGTAACTAGAAACAAACAAGAGCCTGACATTAGAATTGTGGGATCATGACTCCAGAGTTCCTAACAGCATACTAATCCAATTAATTATCTGGAAAATATTAAGGGAAGAAACATTCAGGGAAAAAAAAGTTGTGCGGCCAATCTACCTACCTTTTTTAGTCAAATAGCTGGAAACACAACTTTTTTTCTGTACTTATATCATGTAAATAAATTAAAAGATTGCCAAGGATGGCTGTTGTTCATGGTAGACCATTATAGACAGGTGGCAATTAACCCAATTAAGTTTCACTATCATGTACTCTTCAATACTTTCAGTTGGCCAGAAAAAGGGAGGAAAGAACTAAAATTTATATTTTCTAACATCATTTTTTTTACATATTAGTATACAAGCTCAGAGAATCAAAAGATCTTTAAGTACAATCAAATAAAAAAAATAAAAATTTAAATGCACCTTTGTTCGTTCATTGACTCATGTGATGCTTATAATAAATGCAACCACATAAGATAAACCTACATCAGGAACTCACTTAAGCGTGAAATTTGAAAATTATTTTCAGAAATAAATCATTTTTTATTTCCCTCTCCGATTAAGATTTGGCAACAAAGCATGTATAACAGTATTTTATGTATTTTACCTTTCAACATACATCAAATAAGTTTTATTTCCATTTATCAAATAAATCATTTTCAACTTATTACAAGATGGTATCAAACAACTAATGATGTGAAAACTTGAAGTGAAAAACCAGCCTTTTATCCCTGGTCTATTTCATTATTTCAGATGTATAAAAATAATCATAAACTAGACAAATATTGTGCAATTGTGCTATCTACGATTCTAAAGGGCCAGGTATACTAGAGATAACTAGCAAGCCCTTGTAAAAAAATAGTGTTTTATCTTAATGATTGTATTGGGGATCTATAAAATAGTCAACTATTTATAAGGAAATGTTTGAAAAGTGTACCATTAGCAAGTTTTAAGTGAACAAACTGCTTACTTGGCTAAGATACATATAATTATACAGTACAACCGCTGTAGAGCAACACCCTGTGGGAGCTGCAAATATTGGTCATAGTTTAGAGGTTGTTGCTCAATAGAGGTTAAATTCATAGTAAATTTCAGCTTAGGGAAATTTTGAAGGTGTTGTTATAGAGAGGTTGCATGTTGCTCTACAGAGGGCCGCTCTGGAGAAGTTGTACTGTACATCAAAACGGGCCCTGAGGACAGCCTACTTATGGCTATATAACTTCACCCTATTGGTAATTGTAACACAATAATCTATTTGAAATTTGACTGAATTGTACTAGTTTATGTCCATCATTATATGATTATTTTGAGCAATTGTAACAAATTTGCATAAAATGTCCACATTAAAAGCATCATCTACTTTTTAATTCTAATAAAATTTAATGTTTTCTGTCTGAGATATTTTCTGCAGATATACAAACTGAATTGTATCCATTAATGAAACATTTAACTTTATCTACTAAATATTTATAAGCCAGACACAATTAAGATACAACTCTTACCAAACAAATAGCTTTTTAACATTCAATTTAATATCAAGGAGACTGTTTCGAACTGTCACCAATGAATAAAAGCACTTGCATAACAGTCAATGTGAGGGTTCAACGCAACAGCGTCGTAACTCATATTGAAATAAGAACAAGTTACGACAGTGTTGCGCTGAACCCTCGAATGATTTGTTGGTTTAAGGCCAATTTCAATGATATTTCAGTTTGCCTATTTAACTAACCTGTTTTCCTAGACTGCAGTATACTTACTAACACTCCTACAAGAAGACCCAACTTCTCCAAATATGGAGGAAAATCAACATTTTTATCCTAATTTCATGGAAGTATAATGACCTGCCACAACAAAGAGTCAAACCCCTATTACCTGCAGCTTACAAGTCCAAGCCACTAACCACTGGACTACAGCCATAAAGTGAAAGATTCAAACCCAGGGCTAATAAAAAATTCTAACACACTTATACATATTTTCATATCACTAGAGCACTGGCACAATTTAAAAGAAGCATGATTTGCACTGGCATCTTTCTTTAATTTGTTCTCTTTTTCAGGGGTGTCAATAGAGCCAAATTAAAAATTCCTGAAAATCAAATGCGGCCAACCATTTTTGACAAACAAGAAGTCTTCAACCACATTATTTCCACAGTTAACTCAATTTGAACTAAAGAAAATCCTTCAGAGCAGTTTAAATTGACCATAACTTTGCCATTTCTTGAGATATTTTCATAAAATAACTTTTGTTTAGAAATCATAGCTCTTAAAGGACAGGTAAATTCAGGAATTCTGGATATATCCAGAATATTGTCACCCCTCATTTTTACTTTTATTGGGTTTGTTGTTGCATCAATAGCATCTAAGGCCATTTAGCCCCTTTTCCAGCTTAACAGCAAAGGAAGACCCCTGGACAGAACCATGGACATTGTATAAGCCAGCTGGATAGTGACCTTCCTCAAGTATGATTTTTCTCAGTGGTGAGATCAACTAGTCAGAGACCATCCCCTATGCAAGAACAGTTCAAGACAAAATCATGATTTCCTGAATTCCTTTCGAAGGAGAATTACCCATTCAACCATAGAGGCACCTTGCATTGATATAATTACCTTAAAGACGTTTTCGGTAGTTTGCTACATTTTTCACATAGACATCCAAAAAATCCAAATTCAAGGGCAGATAACTCAAAAACGAGATCAGTGACCCCCAATTATTTTCGCTTAAAATGGTTCTGTTATCATATGCTACAATTATGCGAAGTTTAAAGAAAATTCATTGATCAGTTTTATTTTTCCTATATGTCTATGTGAAAAATGTAGCGAACTACCGAAAACGTCTTTAAAAACTGTGGCACAAGGGCACGGCACACAAATGATAATATGCTTGATAGCCTCATACAATCACATTATCTATAGCACCTTCAGAGTTCTATTTTAAGAACAATACCTAAGACACTAAGTCACTCATAAAAATGGACATAAAAATAACAATGCAGCAATAAGTCATTGAAATTAACATATTGAACAGCTATAAAAATAATATTCATTCAATATCTTTTCCTATTCTAGCACCTGTTCATAAATATAGAGTCCCAAAACAAATCTACAGAATGAACATCAAACTTAATGGCCCTCATCCCATACTTAGTGCCAACTATATTATGTTAAGAGTGGCAGTAAAAATCATAAGCAGTTAATGTGTCGCACACAACACAAGTACATCTATAAAACTCTCTAAATCATTTTAGGCCACAATATTTTTAAGCTTTGTTTCTCAGGAGAATTCTGGAATGACCTACAGAAGAGGGCTGAAAAAAAATTATAGAAAAAATATCCAAGTTGAAATGAAAATTAAAGAAACAAAGAGAAACTGGTTCAAACTTTTTACCTTCCCCTGCACTGACTTATCATTCCACATTTTAACCAGTTAATGTAAAAATCAGGACATCTCCTTGACAGGGCGCAGACTTTTGGATATTCCCAATTTTTTTGGTTTCCCCTAACCTGTGTACCTCCCTACTCCAAACCTTTTCTCATCCGAAATCTTCTCTAAACCAAACAAATCAGTTGGGATTGATTTTTTTACTATGCATTTAATACTAAAAAATCTGGTAACTGTCTTATCCAAAAATAACCACTCAAATCCAAACTTTTTTGCCAGTCCAAACAAGTTTGTACATGTATTAAGCAGCATCTACAGTACATACTCATAGGACATTCATATTAATGAAGTAGACACATTGGAGTATATAAAATAGTTATAAAATAGTAAATATACATAAAATAGCAGCAAATCTACCAGAAAACATATAAAACCACAATTAACAATTGTTTCTGAAATCTATATTGTCACATTAACCTGATAAACATGCAGTTGATATTAATGACAAAAAACTCATACTTCAATTCCACACTTTTTACATCAAAGATCACTTTTCGGTAGATGAAAAATATAAATATAGTAAGATGAAAAGGCATTTTCATTAATATTCTCTACTTGGAAAATTGCAAAACTCATGACTGCGCTTCTGAGAAATACCTGGCTGTAAGGTTATAAAACTTATATTCATGAATCTCTGGTCAATACTCAGAAATAAGTTCATATCAATTATGATCTCAGATATATTATCAATTATATCATTATTGTCAGATCACAATTAACTTAGAAATATTAAAAGACAAGATATGACATTTGAGTTCGGAGACCGACTAATAAGTTTAATAACCGTGGGGCCAGATGAAAATTTGGCCTTTACTTCCATAAAAAAGATCATTCCATAATCTTTTTTACTAAAATTAATATCAAAATCACTTTATATAAAATAATATATATGGCAATTAAAATCTTGGAAACCAATGATTTATTGTCACACCTGTGTATGTATATTACTGTAGAACGCTTTAATTTCGCGAGGTCAAAATTTCGCGTTTTTTGTAAAAAATCAGCTGTTTTCTTTATTCGCGTATTTATGAATTCACGACATCATCAGGCAGGATTAAAGTGCGATCAAAGACACGCTGTCGTTGCTTTGATATGTGTGTGTCACACCTGATCTGTTACATTTAAGTTGTGATTCAGTGTTTTATATCTAATAACAATAGATTGATAATGGTTTAGGATTGTTGTAGAAGTTATGTTTTAGAAACAGTAGGTAATTAAGTGTGAAAAACTGTTACCGGTTAATGTTCAAACGATGTCCAAAATTGTTCAACAAACGATAGTTTTAAGTAAAGGCAATATTATAAAAAAATTAGATTGCAAACATTAAAGGTACATGTTTATTGTTAATATCTTGCTTTCAACAGATTAACTTAACTGATTATATTTACGATAAAATACTATAACTGACTTAAGTTGCGTATTTTCGGACATACTCATTTTCGAATATATAAAACTCAGCATTTATTCGCGATATTTATGAATTCGCGAGGTATTCGATTCGCGAAAATTAGCAAAAATAAAACTAACGCGAATAAAACCAGTTCTACAGTATGTAAACCTTAAGTTATAACACATAAAAAACACCAGATGTTTTAAGTATCATGTAAGTAAACATTAAAGTCACATATCAATATAAATATTACAGCATTAATAATAACACAGCATTTAATCACCTAGGTCAAAAAGTTCAAAGCAAGTCAAGGTTCTTTTAGTTTGCTTGGATAGAGGCTAAAGGCTTGTAAATGCTTTTATTATATGTAAAGTAAAGAAGCTACCATTTTGTATAACCAACAAATTATTAAAGCTCAAAGTAAGTCAACATGCTTTCTTTATTTGCTTGGATAGACGCTGAAGGCTTGTAATCACCAAATAATAAAAGCTCAAAGTACAGCAACAATGCACTTTTTTCTTTTTTTATTTGCTGGGATAGAGGCTAAATGCTTGTTATCGTATTAGTTACAAGGTTCTATGTATGTCAACATGCTTTCCGTGTCATTTAAGGTATTATATCCCTAAATCTGTACTTTTCTCACATATCAGTTCAATGCTGCACTAACATGTTAATAGCATAGTATTCATTATTTTTATGATAGTTACCTCATATACTACAATTTTTTAACTTTTAAGACATTTTAAAACTCTTATAGAGTTGTTGCCCTTGTTGAACACATTTCAAGACAGATAGATAGACAGACTGACCCCAATATAGCCACCACTATTTTAGTTGGGGTATAAAAATATTAATTTCTGTAGACATTGCATGGTGACCAGTATAATTAGATTAATATTGTGTTATTGCATCTTTTTACCATGAGTTTTCATTGAAATGGATATTATTTCTCTTTAATCTTTGAAAAATTGATTATTCCCATAGACTTCAATGCAAATCTGAAGGGGAAATTACTCAATTGATGAAAAATCATTACTTTTTTAAAAAATTCATGGTAAATGATTTTCTATCATAGAAACCTATTAAATCATAAACATTTCTCCATTTTGAGATAATTATTTTGGCAGTTAGGATCCTAATACCTTAAAGGGCAACATGTTTTTAAGTTAGAACATATTTTATTCATACAATTAAAACAGGCTTAACACTAAAAATGTACTTTAATGAGAGTTGTTAAGAGTTTTATAAACAAAAGCCAATGATAAAAGTACAGTACTCATTGTAAATTCACATTACAACCAATACATAATAGATTTTTTTCCATTAATTAATATTAATTTGCCACTATCGTAAAGAGTAGTATAAACAAATGGACCTTTTCAAAAGCCAACATATTTCTTGATGTTTCATTAAAGCTAGTAAATGTGACTTATTCTTTTTCAACTGAAAGATCAAACACAAAACATGAGGTCTTAGGAGCATACCATAACATCCGAGAGGTTAGAATTTTTATTTCGGTAAATTTAGAGAACCAGTCACTTTACACAGGCTTCTGATTGGTTGTTTAAGATACAGTCTAGAAATGGACCAATGGCAATGCCCCATTTGCAGACTGGTCACCTGATTGAACAAAAATAACTTACTGCAATTTCTTTCATCAGAGGAATCCTCACAATCAATCTGACCATCACAGACCCAGTCTGAGTTGATACACAGTCCATGATCGCACTTAAACTCTCCATTCCGACATGTAGTTTCACTTTGTAGAAAATCTTAAAATGAAGATAAAAACATGTTTATTGTTCAATTTAAGATGTATACTTGACAAATAAAAAAATCTAACACTACAAATAAGTATTTAAAAGCACAACATTCCATGTAAATGATGAAATTATATGAGTGTACTGCTAAATTACATGTACGTCATCACTTGTATACTATAATGCATTATAATATAGCTGGTACTGAATTTAAAACTTTTCATAATACAATATATAATTATATAACTGCAACCTTGGCCGAGCGATTAGGGTGTCCACCTTCGGAGCAAGAGATCGAAGGTTCGAACCCCATTGGTAAGTCGCCAGATAGTGTTAAATAATGGTAACTGTAGGCCCAATGTTCTCAGCCAGGTGCCCAGCAAAAAGAAGAAGGGATTTTGAAGTTACAATGTGAACAAAAGATAAGGAGTATTATAAGCCAACTTGGCTGGCCCTTTCAATAGGGGTGACACTATAATAAACAAAATCATCAAAAGAACCCATCAAAATTTTAAAAGTATAAACTAAGGCCACCAAAGGTACTGATGAAATGCAATCTATCTGCGTAGATGACCTATATCAGGAGATTTAATTGGTCAATTATATAAAAAGTGGGCTAAAAAGTGGGCTAAAAAGTGGTGACTTATCATAAGGGGGATATCATTTTCATGGTGAACATTGATTCAGATTAACTGTGTCATGGAAAGGTAAGATTGACCTATTCTCCAAATTAGTAAAGATCAGGAATACTTAGGAAGAAAAGTAATTTTACCACATCCTATTTCATCTTCCCAATCATTACAGTCATTATTTTTATCACAGTGTTTTCTTATAGGAATGCACCTATGTGCTCGTACACAGGTGAACTCGTGCGGCCCACAGTATAAATCTTCCAAACCTGTAACAATAAAAATAGAGATCAAGATAAGAGAACAATTTCAAACTTGTGCCAACCAGACATCTAGTGTTTGGAACAAAACAATTAGTAACAACTTCTCCAGTAGAATGGATGTGAAGGTTTTGTGAACTGAATTAACCTGCTGTATCAGGTATCCTTTTTAACTAAAAAAATATTGCCTTCCATCACATATCACAATCCTTATTTTTCCAAACTTAAATTCATACAAATAATGATTGCCCAGTTTTTGGTAACAAGAACCTCTGAGGCAAACAAAAAGTATTACAAAAACATGAAATGATTCTTCTAAACAAGGGAGACAAATAAGTAATATTGTTCATCAAAGGATGATAACTCACCACAAGAAGCTTCATCAGATGCGTCATGACAATCTATTTCTTTGTCACAGACCCAGGATTTATCAACACATGTACCGTCATCAGCACACTTAAACTGACTAGGACTACACTCGTGTACTGAAAATTAAAAATCATAAAAAATAAATTAAAGAGGAACTCAGTAGCTAAGTGACAATCTATTTCTTTGTCACAGACCCAGGATTTATCAACACATGTACCGTCATCAGCACACTTAAACTGACTAGGACTACACTCGTGTACTGAAAATTAAAAATCATAAAAAATAAATTAAAGAGGAACTCAGTAGCTGAGTCGTTATAATATATAGTCACTGAAAGTAAGCAGTCGATTCAAATCCTATACCTGGGATCAGACAAAATTTTCCTCTGAGCCTAATAAAAAGTATTCAGTTACAGGAATAATTAGGGAAGGTCAGATAACCAGGTCAGGTAATCAGAAACGACCAATCATTGTTTTTAGGCCTTTAAAGGTAATTAAGTAATCATACCACATCTTTCATCAGACCCGTCCCTACAGTCATCGTCACCATCACACCGCCACTTAGCCAACACACAGTTTCCGTTATTACATTGAAATTCGTCTTCAGTGCAATTCTTCGGAGCTGAAAATACATATAAAAAACTGTAAAAACAAGGTGAAAAATAAATCTGCAAAAACGATTATGCTCACTTGCAATATAATCTATCTTAAAATCATGGCTAAGTGTCTTGTTTGTTTCAACGCTTCAGCCTATTTAACGAATAGGAAAAAGAACACATGTTTTTGCTCTTAAAAACATTGCATCTTGCTGTGTATAACACAGATTATTCATTCAAGTAGATGTAGGATTTAAAGGGACTTGACATGTGATTATCCTCAGAAAATCATGAAAATGAAAACTTACAAAATGTGTTTTAAGTGTACCGGTATATAAGTGTCAATCAAATTTGAAATACTGTCAAGCCTGTGAACAAAGTCCATCCTTGGGAAAGCCAAATGTGACCTTTAGTGAATGGTGACCTTTATTCAATGGTCATTCTATTCTGATTAATCAATGACGATTATCAATAGGGTGACCTGTATTCGGAGATGGCCCCATCAACACAGGTTTGACAGTCAGACATTCTATTCCATCAAAAATTAAGATATATTCTACAGCCTGACTTTGGATGTGTAACAAAGTGTCTGGTTTCCACTAACCCTAGCCTAAGTTTTATAAAACTTGAGATTAGTCTTCAAATTCAAGTATTATTATATCATGTCTTTTAATGGTTCTAATTTAATTATGATTGGACAATAATGATGTGATTGATACTTAAGTCTCAACTAATTTTTCTAGATGATATTTCCATTTTCGCCTGAACAAATTCAACAATATCAATACAAAAAAAATTAGGGGCACAGTCATCTTTTCTTACCAATTTTGCATATGATATTCTTTAACCTGTTATCAAATGAAACAAGTTTACAGATTTCAAAATGAGAAACACAAATCTGGAGTCTAGATCCTTTAAAAGCTAGCACCACAAATGTTCGCTTTTTAAATTATGGCAGCATTGGAATAATTAACGAAATCTGTTTAAGATAGTGGTGAGTGGAAACTTGCATTTGGCAGGGATTGTTACAATGACACTTACAAATGATCTTTTAAACATTGGCAGCTCTGACAGAATTGACATATCAACAGGTTTTTTCTTTACCAGTTTTAAAACTTATACCCACTGAATTTTCTGAATGGACTTGTCTAACTTCCATTTTGAAACAGTCCATTATTGACTTAAGGGACATCACAAGGACAATTTAGAAGTAAGTGACATCCCACAGTTAATATAGCCTGGTCCGACTTCATGGGTGAACATTTATAATGAGCCTAGCTGGCTTGATAAATAACCCCTAAGAGACAGACAATCCCCGTTATGGATTTTTATCATAAACCACCCAGCATACCTTTATTCAGTCATAATGTAAAAAGTGAGTGGGGTAATGTTGTCAAGTAACAGAATGCCACATGGTTCACCAGTTTCAATAATTTCATAGCATAATTTTTGCCACAATTATCAATCAGTATATATAGAAACCCCAATATGACATTCGCAACTTCCTGTTTCAGTTTGTAAGTGTTCCATAAAAATATGCAAGAAAAAAGACACAAAATGGTGCATTGGCCTAATGTAGTCTGTAAATGCAGCCTTGTAATTCGTCAATAGTTAGACACGACATTGGATTGACCAATCAGGTGTATATGTTTTTAAGAAGGTCTCCTAAACTAATTTATTATTCCAAAATTGCCTTTTAACATTCTGCATACATGCAAATATAATTATCTGACTTCATTAATCATACAATTAATTACAATAACTGAGTGTAATTCTGTATAACAAGGTTATTGCATACATAAGTGCACATATAATTTGCAGAATATATTATGTAATGGCATATATTTAAATAATAAGTGCATTATAAAGAACTTCTTTAGAAGAGTATGATGGAGATATTGTTATTTAAATTTATATAGCATTAAAGTAAACTGTTTGACATTATGCTGAATTTCATTCTTGTTGTAATATTAAAGAAGTTCAACCTTAACTTATAATGACAGGTTAAATGAATGTCAACTGTACAATTATTCTCATTGGCTGAAAATGCAGAACATATGGATATCATGGGACTTATATAAACAATATACAAGTACATTGCAATATCCATTACAATGAGGTGGGGGAATAATAATTACTTCACTTATATAATATCCAATCCTTCATTTATAGTTCACTAAACTGTTTTGTACTAAATGCTTTCAACGATATTTCAGTTTTCCTTGACTGCATTCTAACCAGTACTATTAACTTACACATTTTACCTCTACGTACATTTGGAGGAAAATCAACATTTTTGTCAAATTTTTATAGAAGGGCTGTTGAAGACCTGAAGTGACTGCATAACAAGTCCAGCGCGCTTACCACAGGATTCAGTGCACAGTACTTTAATACAAGGTATGTAATTAATGATGCTAATAAGTGTAGTTCAAATGTAAGTACTGAGGGCCGGGTTTCCAAATAGATAAGTGTGATTTAAACTTGACATTCTTGTACAAACATTCATTGTAACTACCTCTGAAATCGTAGGATGCCATGGCAATCTCAAAATTAGCTGTAAATAAATTTACTTTCAAAAACATGAAAAAAATGTTGCAATATTCCATTACAGGACAGTTATAGAATGACTACCTCAATCAAGTAGTTTTTAATGTTTCGTGGTTTCTTGCATTCCCTTACATGTTCATTGTTTATAAAGCGTTAGATTTTGTAGCCAGACTAGCTTATATAGTGACATAACTCAATTTTATCAGCATTCTAAAGTGAAGAAAAAAACTAAAATATGAAGTATATCTTATTTGCTCTTTGATGTAAGATTTGCAGTTTCAACTTGACTCATAGACTGGACTCAGGATCCCCATAAACCAGGTGATCTTCCATGTACACTGTTTAATAATTTTAGATACACAATTACCAAGTGCAGCCCAATTGGAAAGCATTACAAAGTATCATTTCATATATTTACGGAATTACATCAAAAACTGAATTTCTCTATCCAGACAAACTTCTATAATTGTTGCTACTTGTAATTAATTCTAACATTTAATTATAGGCAAATCATTAGTACATTTCCAGCCTCCGTTTAGAATATTCCTTAAGATGAAACCCGCCCCCTGACCCAGTCTTCACAAATAACTATTTCAAGAACCAGACATTCGGTCTTATAAAGGCATAAATCTTACCAGACAGAATGAAATTTTTTACCGGACCGATTGTCAACCTATCTTTGTGTGATTAAGTTTTGTTTCTACAACATCAAAGAATATTTTTTCTTATATATAATGTTTTGTATAGTAGTATTATAATAATTAACAGAAAGGTTTTATCATCTTCTAGTAAAACATGAGTTTTGGGTACTCCTTTATGCATTTTAGACAATAGTCATCAGCTTGAAGTTTCACCAGATTGTCAGTCTGATAATTAGTCAATTTTTTACCAGACCGGCAGTGATTTAGGCTGATTCGATCAGCTGACTTGTGGCCAACTTCTAAGACTGCTGGCCCCTATCTTTATATGCTTTTGGGGATTTATCTTGGTCCTACATTAACCAGTGATGTATCCTAAATATTTTACAAACTAAGCTAGATGCCCATACTATGGAAATAAGTCAAGCCTGCTAATTATGTTGACCATTCAACTATGGACAATGTTTGTGTACAAGGGGCCATAACACATGCTCTCACCATTGTAAAGATTCCAAAATCTACCAATGATTCCAAATACATACACTGATCTAACATTGTAATCATAAGGTTGAGTTCATCGCAAGGGCAGGGTGCCACAAAAACTTCATAACCAACCCTCAACTTTTTAGCCACAAGAAACAGTTCCTAAATAACACATCAAGTTCTGAAGTATCAGGTCAATATGACCTACAGTTAGTATCAAACAGAAACTAATTGTTTAATGCCCCTGGCCTACCTGACTGAAGACATGTCAATCTGATAAACAGGCTTTTAAACTATTAAGAAAACGAGGTTAAAATCCTATTTTTTTTGGCCTTTAAGAAACAAGATGATTATGTACAGCACATAACAGAAGGCATGGAGTTAAATTCTTTCATGAATACATCCAGAACATAATGATATCTATTTATAATTATTACATTCAGAATCTCAGCACTTATAGGGTATAGCCATACATCTGATGAGATATACATTATAATCCATGTGTAATTAACACTAATTAAGAACCAGGATCTGAGCAATTAACTATTAACTAGCGGCAATTATTATGTTTCATACGGTTCCAACCTAAGTAGAGACAGGATTGTCTGAAATCATTAATGAGAGAATTATCTGGCAGGATAATTACAATAAGGGCCGCCCATTGAGTAATTAACATTCTAGGAGCTAGTTCCAACAGCTTTGCCCTTTTCTAATGTTGTTGCCTTGATGCTCATTACATTGTTAGGAGCAATGAAGACTCAAACTATTTGAGGTCAGCAACCTTGAAGCACTTATCGTAATGTATGTCCATATTGTATGAGCATGCTGGCATCACATACAAGCATAATTATACAATAGATACGAGGGTCATCCGTAAAGTTCGTGGACAACCTAACTTTTTTGGGTTATTATATAAATGATGTGATAATTTTAAAAAATCTTTTGTCCCAAGTTCTGTTTCTAAATTGTCACTTTTTCACGTAGTCACTGGATACAGGTTACCAAGGCAACCCTATAGTCAGCACCTATGGAGCACTTTGATTTTTTGCAATTAAGCGGAGTCATTTTGTTGCAATCTTTGTGCTGTAATTTGTATAAAAATGAACGGAAGTGAACAAAATATCCTTGGACGCCGTAGCAAATATTTGTGATGTTTGTCGCCAAATGTTTAAGTAATTGCTTGCGTAATAACAAAGTTATCGAGCATGGAAGAACTGTGCTTATTTTAATTTATTACAGAAATTTAAGTCGACGTCAGAGTGTACAGAGCAGTGCGCTGCCACCAAGTACTGTGTAAGGCTGTGTGTACACCCACGCAGACACTAAAGTTCAAGAGCTGAGAATTCTAAAAAGTTATCAAGATTTCTGATATTGAGGTGATATTTTGATATTGGCTTTGAGAAATTAGCATGCAAGTCCCTACAGTCCAGATTTAGCACCGATGGGTTAAGTGATCTTCCCAAAATTGAAAAGAAAACTATTTTATTTAATCGAGAATATTAAAATGGCGGTGTCCAGTTTCACAAGAACATGTGACGGTAGCTTGAATAACGATATATTCTCTACATGGGTGTAAAGACACATAAAATGCAAAACATTTTAGAGTGAGTACTTCGAGAAAATGTGATTATATGTGAAGTTTGTTGTAGTGCTCCGTAGATCCATATATGCTTTGATCTGAATAGCGTAAAAGTCTTATCTGTCAATATTTCGCTCTGATATTTGGCATGTAATTTGTTAATATATTAACATATATGTACATAAATTTTTGGCGTAAAACATCTTTTACTTGTCTCATTAATAACACTGTCCACGAACTTTACGGATGACCCTCGTACATGTAAAATAAAGCCCAATCTTAGCAGCCATCTGCAACTATTGGCCAACTGTTAATCACTTATTGATAAAAAAGACCATGCTGATCTTAATGAACAAAATTAAGTCATATGTGCAAAAAGGTGACAGTTCATGGACCTAATATGTTCACAGATTTGACTGCTGATAACAAGCATTAATGTACAAGTTCTGAAGAGCTAAAACAGTCACTGTCCTTTTATTGCTTGGTGTAGCGAAAACCATAAAAGAAAATCACATGTATTTATTGCAAAAAAAAATCCTAGATGATGACCCACTTTTTTGTATAAACAGACAGACAATATGAACAAACACATAAAATTGATTCAGTCTTGAATTTATATATACTGCAGCTAGAATAGCAAACAGTGGATAACCAATGCAAGGTCTTCCACTGCAAGACTATGTATAAGCACAAACTTCAGCATTTATTCACTCAGGTTGTATACATCTGAGTGTGGATTAAAATTCGACCAATGGGATCTATGCAATTGAAAACTTGTCTCCATAACCTCTAGCCCATTATAATGCATGAATCAAACAATAAACAAAGGCTTCATTATGTTAGATAAGATTTAATCATGCACCAAATCCCTTCTAAACTAACACACCAATTGACCCCAATACCTATGATACAGATAAGTATGTGATCGTTGAACATTAAAGCATTCAAAATGTGACATTATGTCAATGCATATTTGTTCACAAGACATAATCCAAGTTTGACTGACAACTGTTTGTATTATGATTGACAACCTACAAGAGATTATTCTTTCCTTGTTGATAATAAATTCAGTGTCAACATCTTAATATGGACATAGAAGATGTAATATATGTTTAAGGTGCCGATACAGTAAGCGTCAGTAATTATTTTTTGTGGGGTAAATTATTTTGTATCTAAAACAATCTTAAATAATGACCTTCGAACCTGTCTAAAAAAGTTGGTCAACGTCACATAAAAATGTTATTTAAGTGACTGAATCAATTTTTTTCGTTACAATTGCGTTTATCATGGCATTGGCAGCCAGAGTCATTTGATGACTTTTTCAGTGGAAGAAGACGCTGCAGGTAATTACACCTGGGAACCTGTGACTGACAAGTAACCTATCTGGATAACTTCCTTACATGTGAAAAATGTCTGGTGCCAGGTGGGATTTTCAATATACAGACCATCTCAAATAAAGACCACTTTGACACACCCTGGAAACCAGATCACATATGTCAAGTTTCACTGTAAAGTCTGGGACCCAATTAAGCGATTTACCTGAAACCTTGAGCAAGTTAAAAATTGCTTCCAACAAGTTATGATATTGTCATTTCATCATATGAATAATGTCCTAAAGTAATACAATTTTACTCTTTTAAATAACCAATTTCAAAGGCTTAAGTACATTTGTAGCTCACACATTCTGTATAATCGAAATAAGAATTTCATTCATTGTAACTTATACTAAAAGATATTAAAGCAGTTGAATAAAGTTAAGTGTCTACATATCTTTCATCAATACATCTAAAATTCGGTTAATTCTTCAACATTAGGACAAAACATATGAAATACAGTGTTTTGTATGGATATAAAACATCTAAATAATTTGTAGAAGTAAACGAAAGTCTGTCATCATTTTTCATATCCAAAAAAAACATCTTTAAATATTAGATTTTTAAACGACTAAAAACCAATAAAATACATACAAAACTGTTCTCAAAACATTCCTTAAATGAAACATGAAAGTCAAACAGTTTTTCCGTCATTTCAATATTTAAATTTAGTTGAAAACTTGTGCCTAATTACACGGCCAATTTAATGAGAAAGATAAAACGTATAAGTTCCTTTCATCGTAGAATCACACAAAACTCTAAAGAAGATAAAACGAAATGTTGAGCAAAAAGATTTCACTATATCCCCGCACAAAATACTGCATTTTAAAATGCATAAGACAAATTCAAACAAGGCAAAAAGTCGTAGATGTCCTAATGACTGTCGGCTAAGATGTTTCCCAAATAACGTTTCAGATCAGTGGAGTTTAAAGGAAATATCGCATTGTTAGTCAAAAAGAAATTGTAACGAAGGAGTGTTAACACCTAATTTTCATGATATCATTCGGAAATCAAAATAGTAATAAAAATTAGACAAAGGTACAAAAAATAGTAATTTAGCCATTTAACTTAACGATTACCTAAGTCATACATTGATGAGGTTCATCAGACTTAAATTAGGGTCAGTGTGCACAATTCCATGAATACATTTTCAATGGAATGGAAGAATAGAAAAATTATCTTCATAGAACAATCACGCCCAAAGTTATTGAACTATAGTCATGATAAGTATGAAGTCATATATTGTCTGACTTTAAATTCTTTACTGAATATTTAGCAGTGCCGGTATGTAGCTTTAGTAGATAGCCTGAATTGAAGAACAATCCCTGTGAAATAGTTATTCATCATTCTTGAACTATTCATGAAATATGCAAGAACAGTTCAAGAAAAAATAATAATTTCATGAATTCCTTTTGAAGGGGAAGACAAAATTACTTCAGACAAGTACTATATACTATATAGAATTTCAAAACTTTGACAACCAGGTTCATTTTCTAAGCAGCACACTGTCAGTATAGATAGGGGGCCATTGTTATAAATCCCTGACAACTCAAACAAAATAACAAGAGTTGAATTTACAGTCAAACCTGTGAACAAAGGCCACCCTTGGTGAAGACAAAATCATGAAAATGGGACCTTTATTGACAGGCTACATTTATTTGCAGGTCAGTCTGTTTGACTATAAATGTCCACAATCACACCTCAATTTTAATTAGGCACTATTGGACTATTTTTTTACAGAAAGAATAACCATCAGATTAAATAATATACCACTGCATCAGTCAGTGTACTGAAGCTATTAATATTATAACAAAAAAAAACAAACTTAGATTCACATGCTGAAATTTTGTTGGTAAAAATCTGTTATCAAAGAGGAAATAAGTATAATATGACGTCAAAACCACCCCCACCCACTGCCTTTGTACCAGTGATGTACTACCCCCATTGAATCAAAAGCTACAAAAACAACACAAAATCAGAAAGTCTACTAAAACAACAGTGAAAACCTGCCAACAACAACATTCTTGTACCCAAAACTGCCAAAACAAGTTAATGTTTTCATTCATATTTTACCACAGGGTATCATGTCTGTGGCTTACCATCATTGTTTTATAATTTATATGTAATGCCACTGGATTTCCGCTTCTAAAACAGCAAGACTATCATGTTGTTTTGTTCCTTTCTACCATGGAATAATAAGTCAATTTAGCTAGATTTTTAGACCTGCATGTATAATCCAACAACCTAGTTCTATTCATTGCAAGTTTGGTAATATGGCCTTTAGTATAACGTTTACAAATATATAACCTAATGATAATAAGTCAAGGCAAATTTATTTAGACATCCTTTGTTGCAATCATTTAGCCAATGGCCAAAATATCAGCTATGATTAAAAATGTATATGATTCATTTAAGGCTTCTCATTACCCGAAATTGAGAATTAAGACCCCAAAAAAATTATAAGGCTCAAATTGAGAAATAAGGTCCATAATTGAAACTCATTACCCAAAATTAACAGTCAAGAGTCAAGGAAGCTGATAAAATGAGTTTGTTAGGATGCCTAAATGCTTGTTTGAATTCCACGTCTTATGCATGTTGGCATTACATTTTTGTTCATGACATCGTTAGTAAATTTTCTTGATTGCCAAACAGTGTTTGTGATACCTTGCCACATACCCCATGGCTTATTGGCAAGTGTCTTGGCAACAATGAATAATACAAGGTTACTTGTTCATCATGAGAGACACCAGATGCAATAAGACACTTTTTTAAAGAAAAAAACCATCTTGATTTGTATGCAATAAATACATAAATTAATGTTCTAACAGCAATGATGTTAATTTACCAGTAATCAGGTTTTACGTGCAACATAACATCTACTAAGCACATTTAGCACAAGTTAACATACCAGTAATAACACTTCCTAGAACACCTGTTTCAGGCTGTTACAATTACCATTTTACACATTCATACAATTAGACAAAGTGGAACAGAATTGACATAACTATGGTGAATTTTTGGCTTCCAAAAAACTCTTCCAATTCAGATTCGTGATAATTGCGGTGCTAAAATGTTTGTAATCAACCATGATAATTGTTAAACTACCTTAAGAAATAAATGTTTATGGCAGCAATCTGCAATAATCTGCACAAAATATGCCATTAATGTCCTTAAAGCGGAAGTATGATAAGTAAAATAATTTATTGCCTAATTTCACAAGTGTCCCATCTGGCCTAGTCTGTTAATTGCAATAATAAGCACAAATAAACCATACCAAATATACCCTAATAAATACACTTCCCCAGACTTAATTCTTTCTACACTTTTTAAAAAAAATGAAAATTAAATTGTGATACAATTTAAGGCAGTAGCCTTAATAATTCATCAAGTCATTCCAAAGTTATTCTTAATATAATAATGAGAAAAAATGAACGAAAGACGTTCAAAATTATAATGCTTTAAAACAGTGCGTTAATTAGGGAATTTTTGGCACTTCCAATGTATGTTAAATAACCCAAACAGATGTAGAAACCTCAGGGCTAACTATTTATAAAGATTTATCAATTTTTTTTCACCATATGCAGTATTTATTACATTCCAACATGCACAAAACAGCAGTTCTCTCTCTCTGATATGAGGACAGCTTGTTGCGATAAACATTATCTGCTTAATGAATTATTGCACTGATAGATGAAATGCCACACGTACATCACACTGCCACTGATGAATAAACAGAATTCCCACAAGAATGTTAAAGATTTTACAGTTATTTCATATCTAAATACTTACGACACATCAGTTCATCGGAGTCGTCACCGCAATCATTGTCGCCATCGCACACCCAGTCTAGTCGTATACATTGTTGATTCCAACACGTAAAATGATCTGCTGGACAATGGCTACTTATACGCTGTACCCCTGAAAGTAGATAAAAAGATGAAATAAATTAATTATCAATAATTAAAACAGTCAAACTACAGTTAACAGCCAGCAAATAGTAAGATAACCGACAGAACAAAGGTCAATCTTTATCTACAGTCAAACTGCCTCTCTAAACCTAACAAGACAGCTGAGGTCCTGATATTCTTAGCATTCATGAAAACATGAATTTTCCTTGAACTATACTTCATGAATACAGTACAACCTCTCCAGAGCAGCCCTCTGTAGAGCAACAACCTCTATATAGCAACACCTTCAAAATTTCCCTAAGCTGATATCCACTATAAATTTAACCTCTGCAGAGCAACAACCTCTAAACAAAAGTCAATATTTGCAGCTCCCACAGGGGCTATTTTACAGGAGATGTATTTGATACTCAACGCTATCTAATCTGAACATTTTTGTCTGTCAGCTAAAACAAGTTCAGACCAGAAAGGTTCTACTGTATGAATCAAAGACTAATTTAACCTGTGAATAAACACCATCATCCCAAAAATGTGTGTCATCAGACAATTTAACAGTATGAAAAACATTTCACTATTCATGGCTTAATCGAAATTCCTGGGATTTCAACATAAAATCAAAAGGACAACAACAACAACAAATACAATTACAGTCAATAAGAATGGATAAAATAAATAAAAGTGATATACGGATGACACCCTGCAGAGAACTGTAATTAATATCCTTGTTACATCAACAGGTGCCAACTTTGATAAATAGGGGCATCTTGTCAGAAAGAAGTTCAAAAGATTAACTTAGATATCATCCCCAAATTGTGCCATTCAAAACTATTATAGCCACTGTAATTATGTTAGTAAATGTATAGATTAGTTTTCAGTTTAGTCCCATCCAGAGAAAAGAAGCTAATTTATACAAAATGTATCATTTAATGTACACTTTGATAGCAAGATGAAATCTGGTGAAATGTAAAGGGAATACACTTAGTTTTGTGTTATTTTTCCATACCTTAAATAAACCCCTTCAAATGGAATTCATGAATACATGAATTTTTCTTAAACTATTCTTGCATACTTCATGAATAAACAATGGAGTACAGTCATATATGTATAACTAACTATTAAAAGATCTGTTTTATATTATTCATAATTATACAAACACATGTATAATCATACATAAATTATAGACCATTTATCAAGAATTTATCAAGAAAATTAAACTAGAATTAGATTATTATTTGAAGTTGGAACTTTATGCCAGAATGATAAAAAATGAGTTATACAATATCTTTATATAGCAACATTTTTTATATACAAAGTTTGAATAGGATAAGCAAATAACATTTCAGTATGTTTCAGTTAATTAGTAAAGCAATGATTAAATTACCATATGGAAATGTTACATATAATTAGTATTGGTTTGGTTAAGCTAATTATAGTATATTTGATAAAAGATACTATTTATTGTTAAGTAGTTCACACATTAGTATTATATTAAACATTGTACAGTCTCACCTAATTGACATACAAATCTAATTATCTTTGATCTTTTGTCTAAGTGAATTTAACATAGTGTTTATAAGTAATAAATAATTAAGATGGACAGATATGATATCTTAATGGAACTTAATGATTGGTGGAAATGGAAGATATGAGATTGATTGGGTGTTGTATATGAAAATGAAAGTTTATGTTTATCTGTAGTTTAACGGCCCTTTCCATATTTCGACCATGTTTCGATAGCTATAGTCATTTCAGAGCCACCCAGAACCCTGGTGAGAAATTCATGAATAAATGCATGAACTATTTCATGAACAAATGAACCAAAAAATTCACGAACTAATTCATGAAATGGTTTATGAATCACTTCGTGAAATGGTGCATGAACAAAAATTCATGAAGTTCATCAAACTTAAATTTTACTAATTTATTCATGAAGTAATTCATGAATAAACTTGTGAATTTCCTCACTGAATACTGATATTCTTTCAGATTTGAGGAATATGCCACTTTAGCTTTACTTTAAGTATGCATAACCACAAACAAAGCATACTTAACTAATCAGCTTTTGACACAGAAAACATAATTTCACACATTAATTGCTGGCAAAAATTAATAGCTATATAATTGTTCATGAATTGCAAATTCATTACCGGTAATATTTATTTGATATTCATGAACTTTTTTTACAAATCTTGAACTTGTTTGTGAAGTTCATCAAGTTCATTAATTCATGAACCTTTTTTGCAGGGAAAGAGGGAAGTTAGGTATAAGGAAATGACTGTAAAAGTTAAGGATTTGAAGTTAGAAGCAAGAGTTGTAAGAAGTGTAGACAGGACAGTACAAGGAAAGATTGATGAAGTTAAATGTTAGAGAAGTTGATTGGTAAATTTAGATGGATACTGTGGTTTCGTTTATTTTCTTTCAGGGCTCGATTTCCATGACTTTTCCTAATTTGACAATTTCTTTTTGACCATTCCATTCTATAACAGCTAATATCAAATGCCCCAAACTACACCATTCCATTCTGTAACAGATAATATTAAATGCCCCAAACTACACCATTCCATTCTGTAACAGCTAATATTAAATGCCCCAAACTACACCATTCCATTCTAAAACAGCTCATCGAAATAAGTGTTTGAACCATAAAATCCAAAGGGATAGTAGACTAAGGAGTGAATTGTAGACAAAAGATGGAGAAAATACAATGTAATTTATCCCTCTCTTTTTATCAAGCAATCCCAGTACTTCAACTCATCCAACCTCATCACGATACCAATTTTATCTCTGCTATACAGGAACAGAGATAAGTCAGAAAAACTATATAGATTCTACGATCTAACGATTCGAAGGCGTTGTGCATAATTTGGAATTACTGCACAGAGCACAAAGACTCCCGAAATAGAAACTCAACCGCTGTGCGAGATCATGTTTTCGCGACCCCGTCTTAATCACGTATTCCCCATCTAATTCGGAATTAACATTACTCCGCCACTAAGACTAGTCTCCTGGCTTGAGAATTGATAAAATAACATAATATATATCCCTCTGTAGAATTATCTTCACTTTATCAAACACAATAAAAAACAATTACTCTCTTTATCAAAACGACCAAAATGTGAGAATATGCATGTTAGGTATTTTGACAACATCTTATCTTTAATCACATGGAAAGTTTTTGTTGAAACAAAAGCTTGTATGAATGTTTATGAATGAAATATACTGTGTACCATTTTTTTTAGATAATTCCTACAGAGTGCTAATCATTCATTTAGATACATCAATCAACATTTAACAGGATTATTGCCGAAACATTTGTCTCCACATAATCCGCAATATTTCAAGATAAATCCTTTGAGAAATTATGAAAAGTATTCTTCCGAAATCTTCCAATAAAGTGAACACAGAATTGGGGAAAAAAATAATATTCATTAATTTGAAAAAAAAAAGATTTTGGTTGAAATTCATTTATGAGGTTTGAGAGCAATATTGTACAGCAATTATTTAACCTTATATGAATCACTTTTTATGACAGTTTCCTATTAGTAACAAACAAGACCAGAATATCATAATTTTGTGCCTCATTGAAAACTTAAGCACTGAACCCATTTTAATTTAAGGCCGCTATCATCTCTTTGAAAGCTAGAATTCACAAAATCATGAATTTTTCTTGAACTATTATTGCATACTTCATGAACTATAATTTGCCCGCCCAGCTAGCTGAGTGGTTAGAGCGTTTGTCTGATGATCGAGAGGTTGTGAGTTCGAACCCCGGGTGAGGCGCACACTGTCCATGACAAATTTGACTGCAGATATTACATCCTATGTTAAATTGTCCTCCACCTCTAAATTATGTGGTTAGTACTGGTTAAAGGCCAGAATGAAGTCAGCTGGTTAGGATAACTGCCCGCCACGAAATGACTGAATGTTGAAAATGGCATAAAACCCGATGAAACATTACCATCATGAACTATTCATGAAGTATGAAGAACTATTTGACAAGGCTCAGCTAATATAATAAACACCACTTATATGCACAACCATGAAGCAATCCCTTAAAATAAATTCCTGGATTAAATACCACATTCAGTGATTCTGTTGTGATAATAAAGTAGGAATCACATGGTACTAATTTATCTGATTAAATACCCAAGTATTACAAATTAAACTAAGGATGGTTGAACATAAATCTGATTTAAGTAATTTATGAACCCCCTACTTAGCATAAATAACAAACTTCAGCATAATCAGTCACATTCATATTAACATTGCATTTCATCAAAAAAAAATATAAAAAAATGAAAACATGATTTTTTTTCCTTCAATGATTTTTATGTTAAAATCATCACCACAAAATAAATGAAGTACAACTAATATTATGTTAAAGTTATACGAATATAAATTAATTGTGTTCATAAAGGCAGAAATGCAATCAATTTAGAACCAGCTTAAACATGTATATAGGTTAACATTAATCATGCATGATCCATACGGTGAAGCCTCACTTAGTGATCTACTCAATATAATAAGACTAAGTGCAGAGCAATATTATATGAAACCCCCTTTTCTTTGAAAGGAGGCATTATAAAATTATCCTTGAATCAAGTTTTTTGAAGCAGATAAAGACAATGGGACAGACTAAAAAAAACATTAACCTGGGAATACAAATTCTAGTTTTCCATTAAATTCCCCATGGCACTTTGAATTGAATACAGATGTAATTAACTCTAAAATTAAAGCTGATTGGGCTCAAGTAACTGCTGATAATATTTTCACTCCATATGGCTCAACTAAGACTCCTAGATTTATTCCCAGATTACAGTAAGGCCACATGAGTAAGGCCTGAAACAAATTGTTTGTTTCTCGGGTTACCAGACCTACCCTAACTTTTCCCCCTGTGACCCTTCACTTTTTATTAGGCCTGTGGAACGAAACAATCAAAATAATCAGTGATGGGACCAGTCTGAGAATCCAGCCTAATATGCTATTAGTCAATTTTAATCACATTCGAAATTGTCCAATTAGATTCCAGAGTCTAATGATTAGCCATAAAACTCACGAATAAAGATTTAGACAGACATTATGAAATATTATATTCAACCATTTATACTGATATGATTATAACAGCACATATGAGAATAAAGCTTTATTATCAGGAGGTGATCTCTTGTATGGAGAAAATATTATACAAGTATCAAAGAGGAAATCTTGACTTTCAAAGTTGAAAGCTAAAAAGTATGCATCTGCCTCTTTGTGTATTCAGCTACTCAAACTAAAAATAACTCATCAAATTTTTTTTTAAAATAATTTGTTTATGATAATGAATTTTAAACATCTTTCCAAATGGCTTTATAATTGTACTTATGCAAGCTCAGATGAGTATCAGCAGAAACAAAATGAAGGATAATTATTTAGCAAAAAAGTTCGTAATTTACAAATGGAAAATTTTTACATCACGTCTTGGATAACATAATTTGCAAGACTTCACCATCACGCCCATAGCTAGACCAAAGTATATATAGAAACAACCATCCGTTTCACTGATAAAACACACAAAGATCAAAATAAGTCAACATTTTGTAGAAAGTATGATTAATTCACACAACAGTGTCATAATGAAGGCATCATAATGGCATCAAACATAATACCACACACTTTGACACAGAGATTAGAAATACCTTTATAATCAAATTATAGCAAATTGCTTATGTGGCACTTTCCAGCAAATATATTTTAAACTGACTTAAAGCTGTGAATTAATTACCTCCCCATACAGTCAGGGAATTTACCATACATAACTATACTTGGGCATGCAAATCCCATCACTGAGAGAAATACGCTTTGTATAAGTGTAGAGTTATAAATTCCGGTTATGTGGTAACAAACAATTTCATCTCTACATTATCAACACTTAATAAGGCACTTATTTTCCAGAATGATTCTTTAAGAATGACAGATTTTTAAACATGTTTACCATTGTGTTTATAGTTTGCAATTTTCAAAATGGGCTGCATTAGTTCCCATTGAAAGAGAAAGAGGATGTTTCCATCTTTGAATTCCCAGGGTCTGCCCTTGTGAACAACAGCAACACAATTAATATGGCGGCCTGTAAAAACTATGCCTGAGCCATTAAAATCCTGATGGCATGATATTCAATCAAGTCCAAGGGGGACGGGGTGATGGTTAATATCAGAGCAGAATAAGACGTTGCATTGAATAAACGCATATGCCCCCGGTGGGATGCTAGTGAAGCAATAGCCAATTTGAACAAGGTCAAGGTCAAAGTCGGTGTTAAAAAAATAATTTATGGATTGATAATGGTCATTATTAAGCAGCAGCTGTATACATGTAAGTATTCAAGTGTCCTACTAAGCGTGTTCTACTTAATCTGGTACAGAATCATTCTAAGTCCTAATTAATTCAAGGTCAAAGTGGGTTTGGTTGATACGGGTGGATTGAGAATGATCATACGCAACAACTGTATAAGTATGAAAGTGTTCTAGCAAGCAGTACTGATGCTAGACAAAACGGTAAAATCTACTTAACCTGGTACAGAATCATTCTAAGTCCTAATTAAGTCAAGGTCAAAGTGGGATTCATTGATACGGGTGTATTAAGAATGATCATATGCAACAACTGTAGAAGTATCAAAGCGTTCTAGCAAGCAGATTTGGTGCTATATACGAAATGGTAAAATCTACTTAACCTCAGGTACAAGTGTTTAAAGTGTTCTTGTTCACTTTATTTGCATGTAAATGGCACTCACTGAATCAGCATTAACTAACTTCCATTTACCAGCAATTAACTTCTCTTGGTACAGTGAAAACAAAAAGATAAAAGAAATATGACCCACATGTACTAGTGGGTGGGGGGGCCTACAAGGTAAATGCTTGGTACTTAACAAGCAGACAGACAGGCCGAAAACAATATGACCCCCCCAATGATCTATTATAATGATACACCTTTAAATACAGAAATCCGCTCTGGGCAAGGCCACGATCAGGAGGACTTATGCGCTTGCGACAACGACAATTGGCCATGCACCTATACACCACATTTCTCGCTGCCCTAAAATGGGCACATCTCATTCCTCTTGTATCTATATACTGGCCCAATCTTTCTACTATTTTCTGTTTTTCAAGAGATTTCAGGAAATACTAATGCAGGCACAGTGACTAACTACCCAATGATATGTCCATGAATAAATTATAAAAATAACTAAATGTAATAAAAAAATTATCAATCTATATCTGATATTTTTTTTATATCAATGGAAAGTTCACATTTAGATTGGCAAAAAATAATACACAGTCATGTATCAAATACACATTTACTTTTAATTGAAAATTTTTAAGAGAAACAGTTTGCATTATAAGTTAATGATCTAAATAAAAAAAACTTAGACCTTATTATAATAACAAAACCCCCAAAACAATTACATTTGCCCCCCCCCCCCTGCGTCTTTCATGTGACCTCTAAAAATGAACCAGCAAAGTGACTTTTGATGATATATGATTGTTGATTAGATTCAGTTTTTATAACCCAGCTGGGGCTATCAGATGTCAACATTAATCTGTAACTTCAAGTAGTTTTCCATGTACTCTTCACATGTTACTGTGATGTTCAGATCATGATAGTAATGCAGTTAATTAAGCTTTTGTGGGGGTTCAAATCAATCCATCTTCCACTGACTGTCAGGGTATTTGTACCTTATGCCACTCAAAAAACAAGGTGAACAGTTGAATGTATGTATCAACATTGTCGTGTATGAGTTTTGGATGATATACAGTCAAGTCTCAGATTCTATGCAAGTCAAACAGGGTCGTTAAGATTCCTGATGTAATTTATTCACCTGATTCAATAACAAAAAATATACCTGGCATGTATTGAATGGATTATCTAAGGATGAATTTTGTAGATCAGACTCAGTGGTTACTACACTGGACTTATTACCTGGCAATCTGCCCTGGTTCAAATCCTGGTCATAGCAGCTATCTCATACCCTTCTATGAAAATTTGACAAAAATGTCGGAATCCGGACAAAAGCTCCCCCGAACAAAAGCTCCCCCATTCATTTTGATAGGGACGGACAAAAGCTCTCCCATTGTTTTACTACCCCGGACAATCGCTCTCCTGTTATTTTTGCAGCTAGACAAAAGCTCCCCCAGACAGAAACTCACCCGTTGATCATGTTATTCAGTCGATAAATATAAAATAAATGTATCCAGATTATTTCGGACTACTTAAGACCTGAATCTAGACTATACACTAATTAATTTTGTTTGTTACACGTTAAATGAACGATAATTATATCACTGTACTGATTGATATTTGTTATGCTAGTTATAAAATCAAAATGTTAACAAGACCGTCTGTATTTTCATTGGTAAGAACATTTTTTATGCTTTGAAAGTTCGACAGAATTTTTCTTGTCCAGGGGAGCTTTTGTCCAGGGTGCAAAAATAACGGAAGAGCGATTGTCCGGGTAGTAAAACAATGGGAGAGCTTTTGTCCGCCCCTATCAAAATGAACGGGGGAGATTTTGTCCAGGGGAGCTTTTGTCCTACATTCAAAAATGTCGCGTATCTTCCACATTTGGAGAAAGTTTTTCCTTATGGAAGGGTAACTAATTTAGTACAGGTTATAGAATACAGTCTAGGAAAACTGGTTAGGTGAAACTGCAGCCTTATATTGTAACTGAAATATTGTTAAAGACAAATTGTAATCCAAGAATAATCAAGTATAATGCAGTAAGACTTTTAACAGAGTCCATTCAGAGAGCTGGACAAACTGGAATAAGACAAAATAATGGTTTGATAAGTAAATAATGCATTAATTAATATGCAATTCATACACAATTATCAAATTATTTATTCAATAATTTTAATTCTGAATAAATAAACTTTTTTAGTACTCGATTTTGAACAGTAAGAATAATTTCAACATGAAACTAGCTATCTGCTCAACAAACATTTACAAACTCTACAGTTATGCTTGCTTTCATCAACAGTAGCTGAATAAATATTTAGTTTGATAATCTAGACCATAAATCTATGTAGAGTTCCTATGTACACAAAGTTAATGTCAAAATAACATTAGGAAGGTCATCATAATAGCTTTTACTGCTTTCCCTTCATGTCAATAATATCTTACAGTATCTTTCCAAGATAAACAGAATCATGCAATTCCTGAATCTGCAGTTGTAAAAAATGAGATTGGTCTCAAAGCTTTATAACCTTATTTTAGTCCTTATTTCTTAAGTTATCAATATATGTATATACAAATAAATTATGAAAACATTTCGACCATTGATTTATACATGCAAAATTGATATGTATACAATATATCATGATATCTTGAGAATTTTGACGACACAAAATAGACATTTGAAATGGCGTAATAATCTACTGCAGTTTTGTATATTAGAGCTCATAACCATGATTTCTGGAAATTGCTATACTGTAATAATACAAGGTCTACTCAGCAATTAATACCACACATCAATGACATAATTATCATGGTTTTATGTCATAGATAACAAGACTAAACAGACCAAAAAAACTATGGTTGAGTAACTTAAATATCACGGTGAACTTACATAAATACCATAGTTCAACGACACAAAAGTTCAGAATTATTAGCACAAAAAAATGATATAATAGTTCAATGACTTGAATTTCATGATGCAATTTGGCACTAATAAGCCGGTTCAATGACACGAATGTCAACATTGTTTTCAATGGTACAAAATACCAAAGTTCAATGACATGAATTTCATCATTCAGTTGCACAAATACCACTAGTTCAATGACATGAATTTCATCATTCAGTTGCACAAATACCACTAGTTCAATGACATGAATTTCATCATTCAGTTGCACAAATACCACTAGTTCAATGACATGAATGTCAACATTCAGTTGCACAAATACCACTAGTTCAATGACATGAATTTCATCATTCAGTTGCACAAATACCACTAGTTCAATGACATGAATGTCAACATTCAGTTGCACAAATACCACTAGTTCAATGACATGAATGTCAACATTCAGTTGCATAAATACTAGGGCTGGGAACGAATATGGTTTATGATATTCGAATATTCATTTTTAATATTCGAATATATTCGAATATTCGTTTTCATAGCTAGTTTGTTCTTAACCGATGAACGTGTCTGTTCCTTATACATCGTGTCCGAAATATGTTGCGTCCGAATACTATGCATGTTTCAGAAGAGAGCTTTACTATGAACTTAATTTTTTATTGAAAACTAATTACAGCGGTATTGTTTATCTTTTTTATTGATTCTAGATGTTATGAATATTTCTGTCGACATTACACTTGATAGAAAAAACGTACATGTGTTTGTGTTCCGTTGGTTGTTTATATGTACAAGTAATGAAGGGAGGTAACTATAACGACTTCCATTGAGTTAAAACGAGCAAAACATGTCGTTATATAAATATGTCAATTTGATGATGATGTGTATTGGGCACAATGTTACAACTTGCACGGGTTATTTACTGAAACAAAAGGGCTCCAAAATTGGGCTAAAGAATGTCGGCATTCTTAATATCTTTGATACAGACTTTTTAAACAACTTGCAGTCATTGATTAAACCGAAATGATAATTAAATGAAAAAATAATTGGCAGCGTGTAATTTGCGTACGGACTGACGTTTGAAGTCCTTAACTCGTAACATAATTTGTCATTAACATGCAGTGATTCATATTTTTAATTGATATGCTGTAAGCACATCATTTAACGCAAAAGACCAGTGCATTAAGTGTTTTATCCTTGTCTACCACGTGTTTGGACTAATTACTGACTATCGACATCAGTTGATCGGATTAACAAATGATCGCTTCAGGCTATGATTATCTTGACGTGTTTATGGGGGTATTGAGAATGGTGCGAACAACAAACAGTTGGTGTGACATTTTGCGCATTTTGGACCGACTTTTATGGGATTTATTCACCTTTTATGGACCGTTTTTAAACATTTTTTGCTACTCAAACTGGCTCGAGACGTTGAAATTTCATATTATTTTTTTTCGAATATTCAAATTCGTTTTTCATGTTCGAATATTCGTCGAAGTTCCGAATATTCGAATATTCGAATAAAATTCCCAGCCCTAATAAATACCACTAGTTCAATAACATGAATGTCAACATTCAGTTGCACAAATACCACTAGTTCAATGACATGAATGTCAACATTCAGTTGCACAAATACCACTAGTTCAATAACATGAATGTCATCATTCAGTTGCACAAATACCACTAGTTCAATGACATGAATGTCAACATTCAGTTGCACAAATACCACTAGTTCAATGACATGAATGTCAACATTCAGTTGCACAAATACCACTAGTTCAATGACATGAATGTCAACATTCAGTTGCACAAATACCACTAGTTCAATGACATGAATGTCAACATTCAGTTGCACAAATACCACTAGTTCAATGACATGAATGTCAACATTCAGTTGCACAAATACCACTTAGTTCAATGACATGAATGTCAACATTCAGTTTTATATATTCCAGTATACAATAAATGTCAACATTCAGTGTTATAAAGAGCTAATCAGCTTTGATTTGACCAAGCTAATGGTCATTTCAGACAGAGAGGGAGTTAATTAAGGTACAGGAGAATTGGGTTTTCATATCCCTACTCATTTTTAATATATAGTTCTTGGTTCGTTTTCATGCCCACTTTAAAGCACTGATACATGCCTTGCCCTTTTTCTTGCGATTTTCTAGACGCATTACTAAATGGCTCGGTAGTAACGGGATAGGGACATTGAAAAGCGATTCCCTGGGAAATCTGAAAGGCGGATCCAAGATTCAAACCCACATCCTTTCGTTGAGTAGTCCAGCGCATTACCACTTGACCACCAATCAATCCCTTGGAGTACCAACAACAAAATTCGAAAACTGACAAATCCTTATAATACCAAGTACATTAATTTGTATTAGCGATTAGGGCTGTGGATCGTTGGGTAAGTGGCAATCCGATCCAATCCATGATTCAACACTTATGATCCACAAATCGAATCACAAATCTTTTGTTATCAATTAAGTAACCCATCTAAAACTTCAAATTTGCAGTCCTAAAGAAGATAGCTGAATTTAGGAAAAATGAAAGTTAAATAATCAATGTAAATTGTTCTATGACTTAAATTTATATGTACTCCCTTCCAATTAATTGATTTAATTTACCAGCATAATTATTTAAAGAACCGATTGGACCTCAGCTAGGCAAACAAAGTAATCCATGATGAGATACTACTTATTCAGAGAAAAGGGACTTTCATGAACAAAGAATGCACTTTTAATTTGTTAAAAAACAGGATCGCAAACCATGAATCTTAGTAATGACGATTATTCGTACTCAATTTTTCAATTTGATTTGTGATTACCCGAGTACTCGGATACTCGCGATGCAATCTGTATGTATTCAATATGATATGCAAGAAATTCATATTGCCAAGGAACCACACCATGCAATGATCAAAGTTAATAGAGACATATCACATTGGTATAATAGAACCGAAAACTCAATCATAACGATACAATCCTGCCAAAAGATGGAAAGCCGAAAGGCATCTAACAACATTATAACACAAATAACCTGACAAAATTCTGATTAATTTACATTACAAACACTGGTGCACAAACATCAAACAAAATAATACAATAAGTAACAAGCCATTAATATTATAATCCTTAAAATAACAACATAGATTTCATACCTTTGAATAAATAAGTTTCTGCTATTTACATTAGATCTATAGCCAAAAAGCACATTACTATGGGTAAATATTACAGTATTTATTTTATTATATAAACTAGTATAAAAGGTACACAGCTTAAAGACTGCTTGTCAAACAGTGGACAGTTTTAAGTTTAGAGGCAGGAAAAAAGTAATGTTCAGGGTTTAATTGACCAAAGAAATTGGTAGGTTGATTTCTTTCCTTAATAATATTTTTCCTAACTTACATAATGAGAATATGAGGGACGATTCATCTCCAATAATGTTCGTACTTATCAGTATTTCTCTCCATTTTACCAGTAATTCGCTATATTTTACCAGAAATTCTCTCCGATTTAGAAATAATTTGTTATATTTTACCAGTAATTCTCTCCAATTTAGCAGTAATTCTCTACATTTTACCAGTAATTCTCTACATTTTACCAGTAATTCTCCAAGTTTTACCAGTAATTCACATTTTACCAGTAATTTGCTATATTTTACCAGTAATTCTCCAATTTTAACAATGCAAGTAATTTGCTATATTTGTACCAGTAATTCTCTCCAATATAGCTGTAATTCTCTATTTTATCAGACCTCATTAAGAACTGAGGTCTGTAAACCCTTCAAGCAGACTACAATACAAAACTAGAAGTAGTAGTAGAAATAATGCATAAATTTATGAGAACTTTTACCCAAGATAAAGCAAAAAAATCAACCACCACATCAATGCTATAGGTAAAAAATATATGAAAGTGCATTCTGACACTGTTAGAATAATTATTTACAGTTTCCTTCCGGAGGCCCACCCACACAGCCAGCATGTTTAACATTGATAAAGACTGACGTAAACTTAAATAATACCAAGAAATGTTATCAGTCATGGAATATATAAAATGGAGACAGTCTGTTTGTTATATCACAGTACATATCAATATTTGTAAATAATCAGTGTCATAATGCTATGTAAAATAAACACGGGTCACTGGCTGTAAGAATGTCAGAGAAATTTTACTTCTTAATGGTGGAATTTAATAATCAAAGTACCCAAAGGACTTCAGCTGATAAAGAATACATTTGTATTTTTTTAAGTTTGTTCAATAAGCAATTAAGGAGAATGGACTTAAAACTCTAAACAGGGTTTTTTCTCAGTATTTTGGGGGATTTTTTGGGGATTGGGAATTTTTGTCTGTGAATTGGGAAAAAAGATACTATTTTCCATTGGGAATATGACCGAATTTCAGCTATAAAATCGCCCCCAAAAAATCCCTGTCTGATCACTTTGACTGTAACAAGTTCACGATCCCTTCTTTCAGCAAGAGTTATAGGAGGCAGTCATCATGATCGCGAGTATAGTATATATATATAGTTAATATAAGTTGTAAGAACTTGCTCTACAAATGAAGTAAATACCATCTTTGAAACAATGCTTGTCTTATTCAACTTTTTTTTAAAAATTATGTAATCAGAGACCTAAATGTCATTTACGATGCAGGTAATGGCACAGATGACATCTTTGTAGGGTGAAGTGTCACAAATGCATGTAATTCAAAGCTTAGATTCGGTGGCATGAATAAAAGTCAAGTATCAGTGAACCTGTAGAATATCAGAGACAAAGCCTTGCATTTAAGATTATGCAAAAAATCTTAAAGTACAATTTTATCAGTTCTTGTATTTTTCTTGTCATAACTGCATTATACAGGAAATCCTTTGTTGCAGAATGATCTAATTTCCTTCACAATAAAACAGCTGCAAAATTACAATATATAAATATATCAATAACCTTAATGTCAAGAAGACCTGTCCATTTTTTATCGAACTTTGAGCACCTGGTACTTGAAATTAATACCTTTTTCTACTGCATACAGCTTAATGCATATGTTAAAAACTTAATATACAATGCCCCCATCATAAAAAAAGTTTTACAGTAAGTGTGAGAATATTTCTTTATTGAATGAAAGCTCTTCAGCCAGGTGTGTACTCGATCATATCCAATGAAATAAAACATGAACCGCTTCAAAACCTGATTTGTGTTTGATACACACATTTAATCTTTGCCATTTGTGTGATAACGACATGAGGTCTCTACGAACTCCTGTTTACTGGGTTGTTTACATGAAATCTGCCCAGTCAAGAACTAATTACATGAAATCTCCGCATCTTATCAACTTGAAAGTAAATGGAAAAAAGAAAGGAGACAACTTATGTTTTTATTGCGCAATCTTTACACATGGAAAAACTGGTTAAATGTCAACAAAGGATTTTCGAATTAAGTCTGATGGGAGATACTCAACTGTACATAATGTAGTAAATGCAAGCGACCAGAAAAAAACTTCTGTAACATTATACTACTCAAAATTTGGATTGCTTAGTCAATGTTTCAAGAGTCCTTGAATACAAATATATAATATACTGATACACTTCAGTGGGCATCATTTGTTTCTTTCTTTGCACTGGCATAATTCTTATAAATGTTGCTTGTATGACTAAAGTTTTATCAAATCTACCAGGGTAAATCAGCAGTAATATTAAAATTATGAAGCAATCACAATAAGCAATATTACCACATGTGATCCTCATCAAATTTCGAGTAGTATAGTAGCTTTTTAAGGTCAATCAAAGTGTTTATGACCTAACAAAAGCAGGTCAGGCACTTCTTGCAAAACATTATGCACTAAGACATGTATGAAAAAAACAACCTGTAATTCAAAAAATAAATTTGTAAATTATTTGTGTTTCATGTCTGTTCTAAACATTATTTGATTTAAATACCAGCAGGTAGTTAACCTAAAACAGCTTGCCTGTATTCAGTACCAGTACTGACCCTGATCTCCGCAAGTAACTGCCAACATCTCTTTATAAGACAGAACAGAGTTAGAGGTCAAAAATAGCCCTGGACCCAATTAAATGTCTGCCTAAAATAATTAAAATACAATTGAAAACAGGAAAAGAAGTCCGAAGGATTTACTAATCTAAATTATTTAGACTGGTTGAAATCTACCAGGCATTAAATCATTATACTGCTAGCCTATTCAGTCATCATGCATCTATCACACAATCCAAGTGACAATCTTGAGAGATCATCATTTAAACTAAAGCTGAAGTGTAAAAGAAACAACACATTACTGAAGACCTTGTGAACAAAGAACAATCAATAATTCTGAGTTGAATTTGACAGCAAAAAGCAGTAAATAATCACCTGACCGACAGATAAGTAACTTAATCAGTTAATATCAGATCAACTTAACCATGGCTCTCTGAACACCATTCATCAAACAGGTGTTTTATTTTAGCTGTAAATTCTGAGAACACTTGATGCATTGAACAGTAGACCAACTGTACACTCCTCTAGATAGTGTTTATGTAAGGATTTTACAGATAAAACTGTTGAGAACATACAGACTAAATACTGTACCTATAGCAACAAAGTTTCCTTTTTCTCAGTATTTTATCCTTAATTTATTAATAAATCTGACCTTTGTCCATATAAACAGTTTATAAATACAAATATTTAAAAAAAATACCATATTAATTATGCTAAACATCTGTTATCAACATTATTTCAATTATATACGACAGGGCATTTTAATTCCATATCAGTAGTATTACCCTGCTTATAATCCACAAGTTACTGCCATTTTCTCTGCTCGAATCAGTGCTAGGTGACAAACAGCTTAGAAATTATGACTTTAACAAAAACATGTGTCCTGTCCTGGGTTCCATAGTACTGGTAAGGTATGAATAAGTGAAATTATTAATTGACAAGACAGTTAAATGTATAATTTATACATGTAGCTCAATCCATAAAATCATTGTAATTTCAAAATGACTTCATCATTTCTAGTAATCGCATACCTCTAGGTAGACTGTATTATCGCGACTTCAGTGTATTGATAACACAGACACGTAATTATGGAATTGATTGAAAGATTATTGTTACAAAAAACTTTCTTTGAAGTTCAGTCAGGAAAAAAAGTTATTCAAAAAATTTAATCCCACTTAAATATAACATCAGATTAAGTAAAAAGACACCAGGTATAGATTACTAAACACATACGACTCTCGATATGTAGAATGACACGTGTATGAAAGAAATTTATTATTTGACAAGATTTCGAGACTTGACAAAGGTCGCTGAATTACTTTGCCCACCTGTTAGATTCAAAGTAAAAGAATCGTATATCAAAATTTTTACAAACATGAATACTATTAGTTTTGTTTACTTGCTGATAAACGCAGGCATTCTATGTGTACCAAAGTAACAGGTTAAATGACCAACTGAGATTACAGGTCATTGATGTCAACGATTGATATCCCGCTGAAAACTTTTGAACATTTCAGAAAAGAAAACATGGTCAAAAATGTATACAATTACAGTGAAACTTTTATTTTCTGCTGGGGATGAATATCGCACAAACAACCAGGAATTTTTATCTTTTCAAGGAAGATCCTGCAGTCATACAGCTGAGTATGTATAACCACTGACCTTCAAATTTCGTCCTAGATGAGGGGATGGTGATTACCATAACCACTCAACCATGGTGGCCCCTCTTACAGTCTTGTGAATAAAGGCCAACATATGGAGCTTTAAAATAAGGCTTTTTTCAGGCCCTCAGGATTAATATTATAGAGAAAAGTCTCTAAGCTCAAATGTCAATTACAATTTCATATTTTGGATGAAAAGATATCACTGTAAAACATTTCTCTTCTGCAAAAGGTGACTGATGGGCATAAACTCATTTCAAGAAGTGTAAATGATCACGGATAACTGTATCATGAATAGATTATAAAAATATGAATAAAAAAATTTAAAAAAATATATTTATTAACATATTAATAAAAAATTTTTTTTTTTTTTTTTTTCATATTTTTATAATCTATTTATGATACAGTTACCTGTGTAAAGGATTTGCTGTCCATCAAAAATCTGATACCCAGCAAAGTATGGCTTTAACCCCTACAAGTATGTAGAAGTCCCCCCCCCCCATGAAGTCAGATTTATATCAACAATCACCTAATGATTATAACAGTACTGTCAGTACAGCTGTCCATGTAATATAATAAATCTGCTGTCCTCAATGAAAGCTTTCATTCACTCATGGAAGATCACATCAAGATCTTATCTATTAGAGTTAACAATTACGAAAATTACTTTCATAACGTATTTGTTTACTTTGCTATCTAAACTTTCAGCTCATCAAAAGCTACAGTACAAAACTACATGCATTAGTCTTGAATCATACAATTTTTTGTGTTAAACTGTTTACAATATAAGCAAATTTTTATATAATTTTATATTTCTTTCTATTGAATGAAACTACTCGAAATTTCAATTGATATCGCCTGGTTTATTCTGGTTTTAATTGATATTGCCTGGTCTATTCTTGTTTTAATGAAGTACATCCTTCAAAATAAACATTTCGAAGGATATTGTTAGGTATGATAGAGATATTTCAAACAAACTCTTATGTCTTATTTATATCTTTCATTTCTCAAGAGAGCCTCATTGGCTTTGGTGCTTCAAAACAAACGTTTTAGTGTCAGATTTTATGTATTTTTTTCTCATTTCAGTATTCTTTAGAATAGCTCAAAATCACAGGTTCTTGTGATCTTATTTTGAAATGGCCCTAATTAATCCGAGACTGCGAGAAATAAATAAATAAATATTACCTGGTCAAACCTGTGAACAAAGGCTACCTTTGGAAAAGACATAATTATGGCCTGTATTAACAAGCAGCCTTAATTCAGAGGTATTTTTTCAGAATAGCCTTTATTCACAATGAGGCCTTATTCAGAGGTGGCCGCTAATACAGGTTAAACGATATATATTTTATTGACCCTCCGAGAAATTAATACATATTTATTTGCCTATATGATTCTATAAAGGGGAGATAACATAACTTAATAGAGCTTACCACATCCTTGTTCATCATTTCTGTTCTCACAGTCATGTTGCCCGTCGCACACGAGGGATTGTGGGATACAAACACAATTCCCACATGAGAACTGGAGAGGGGGACAGGAGCATTCACTATGGTCTGTGGCATGAACTGAAATACAACAAAACAGGTCAATTATTTCTTCATGCCATTCAAAACCAGCCCGCTTAGGTTAATAGTAAGAGTGCTTGACCGTGATTCGGACCTGGATCACCCGGTTACAAGCTCAGTGCACTTACCACTGGACCATGACCTTACCTTATATAATAGGTACTCTAGAAAATGAAACTATCCCAATCAACCAAAAACACATAGGATTTTCCACCATATTGAGAAAAGGTATGGGAAAAATCAAGGCATTTGGACTGCAGAAATTGGGAATTATTTACACTTATAATACTGGTTTACATTTATCAATTCCTTGAATGATACTATGAAAAATGGTCACTTTTTTGGTAGGGATTAAATGACTGAAAGAAATTGTGACTTCTAATAATGTAACTACTCACTGGTATGCTCTTCTCTTCAATTCAAAAATGAGAGTAGGCTCTTAGTCAATAGGCAATTTATCTACACAAAAGCAAAGCAATCCACACCACACTAATGCAATATACCAACAACTGAGTGTTGCTAAGACTTAAGTTTTTAATGATTTTAATGAAAAGCTAATATCTCAGTGCTGCCTAGCAACAAGAGTGATATTAAATTTTATTAACTCATATTGCTCCCAAACTATGTCACTTTTGAACCTCATAAAATCGTACTTTTGAGAATTTATTTTTCAAAGCTAATTTTAAAAGATTAAATTCAGAAATTGATCATAAAAACTTCAAATTGACCAATTAACTTATAATACCTTAACATAAATTACTGAGCAAGATGTCAGTAGGTCTTTAATTATTCCTTCGCCTAGATCATACCAAAAATTGCTCACCACATTTCATGCAATTTTTTAGTAAAGGATTAAAGATCCCTCATCAGACGATGGGGTTCAGGAAGCAAATACAAATATTTGGCTGAAATCTCCCAATCTTAGCATTTGTGACCTTGACCACAGAACACCCAAAATATGTTCCCAATCAAACTTTCAAAGTCTCCAAAATCCTTTTTTACACACCAAGTTATAATGACAGCAGTACGTTAAAATTTAACTAAAATCATTAAATGGACACCACAATTATTTTGCATCTCAGCCAGAACTCTCATGTGCCTCAGACCAAGGGCATGCCCCAGACTATATATTTACCAGGGTATCAACTGGTTATTTATCTTTTAAGAAAAAAGCGATTATAAACTCAATGTCAGGCAATTTTAACTTGTACCAGGACTTAAGCAAGCCACTCAATTTCACACTGTTAATTTTGTAATTATGAGGGTAATTTGGTAAAACACTTCCATGCTATCGCTAAGTCAAGTTTGGTAGTGATAATTCATGTTATTTAGAGGAAAATGCTGAGAGAGTGGTTTGAAATTAAAATTGACAGATGACAGACATTTTGTATCCTCAATACATCTCATAAGGTAACAAAATCAACCAAAACAATGTGTAGGTAAAATAACAAAATCTGCCAATCAAGTTACAGGTATAAGATAACAAAATCAACCAATCAATATGCAGGTAACTTAAGATACCTAATGAAATCAACCAACCAAGGAGCAGATAATATAACAAAAATCAAGGAGTACAAGTGTAAGATAATAAAGTCAACCAATAGAGTTACAGGTTAATGTATAATAAATAAAAATATGACAATCATAAAAAATTCTTCATCATTGATCATAAGTTATTTTTCCTTATTTTCAAAGGCCATGATAATTGAACAATCGTTTTCTAGTTTAAGATTCAAATCAATTTCTGTTTTTTACTACAAATCCTTTAAATCAAATAATATATCCAAACAGGGCCACCCCCTCCCACTCCAATAGTATATGTAGGTGATGATACTTTTCAACCTAAACCAACAACCTGTCAAGAAAACCTCACACACACAGACATAAAAGTAGACATACAAATCAGATTAATTTGTGACATTCAGCAACCATGCATACCATCTAGGAGGGTTATAAAAACTTTGAAATTGAAATAAATCCCACTGAAAAGGGCATTCATGTACATACAATGTACCACATTAATATGGCCCTACATTGGTACAATCTCAATTGTATCAACTGGCACACCTGGGAACAAGAGTGATTAAATTGTAACTAACACACTTTAAAAGGGCTCAAAATGGCCCTTAAAGTAAACACTTCAATTCATTTAATGTTTGACACAGTCATATGGTTGTTGCTGTATCATACGGTTTCATGGACAAAATAAGAACTAAAATAGCTTCCCACTGCTAAGTTATATCCTATAGATTGTTCCTTTTCTCAGACGTTAATATGGTACAGAAATTTAATACTGTTTGCTATAAATTGAAGTTTTCAAAGAGAAAATTAGTATTTCTCACAAATTATGAAATATCAGCTACAAGGGCCATGAAGTGAAAGAATTCTTAGATGACAATGCACACCATGTGTGATTATGTTAGAGAACAGTTTAACACCTAAAAAGTCTGCAACCTGGGACCCAAGACTTTCAAATAATCAACATACTTCAAATTGTTACAATTCCCCAGATGGTTACTAAAGGTCTGTGATAGAGGAAATTGCTGACAGCTTTACTTAAAACCACATGCCACTTATATGAATAAGTCACTAACACATTTTTAAGCAGTCCACACATAAGATTGTAGCTGGAACTCAGTCCTTATACAGAATCATTGAAGTCAGCATAAAAAGGTTTCTTTGATATATATATATACAGAGTTATTGAAATATATCATTTGGATGAAATGAGTTACAGTCAAATTGGCATAAAATCAGATCGCCACCAAAAAGTCAAATTGGCCACAAGTCAGATTGGTGTTCAAAAGAATGAGACTGATTTGACTTTTTTGGCCAATTTAAAATGGACTAATTTGGTGCCAATTTGACTATATAACAGTACAGTGAGGTCTATTAGACTGTTTTTCGGGCTGATTTGACTGTTTTGGGGGCTGACCTGATTAGGGGTCATTTTGACTTAATTTGCTACCAGGTAAATTTAAGTATGAAAAATCCATCTTTGCTAAGACTTGAATTAAACCACATTTATAAAGAGAATGATCTTATGTATGAAACTGGATGAATAATACACAGGCCAGGGTAAACTCAATTTGTTTCAAATTATACACAGTCCACAAGTATACCTCAAAATATTTCATTCTCAAAGTTTTTGAAATATTAATCAAACAAATTCAAAATACTCCCCCCCCCCTCCCCAAGTTTAATCAAGCATTTTCAATGAGGTTTTTATATTGATGTTATTTATAATTTGTGTGCTTGTAAAACTCAATAGTGATTATAACATAATAAATAATTTGTCACTAATTCATGTGAACTAAGAATTTGTTGTTGAAATAATTTTCTAATTTCAATGAAATTTCCCAATTTTCAGCAAATTTAATTAAGCATAATTATGAAATTTTGGTGCAAGTAAATAAAAGGTTGATACAAACATGTCATCATTTCTGGCATGATAAATGCATGAACGTGGCTTTAATAACAAAACATAATAACACCTTGTTTTGTTACAATTTGATATAATGGGAAGGGAAAACGGTAAAAAACTGGGTCAATCATGTAGTATTAATACTTGTATTTGCTAATGAAACCTAAGAAAGTTGAAAAGGTGTCATATTTTATTGTCAATCGAAACTTTTACAAAGGATAGCTTGTTATTGACATGTGTCTGTTCCATTAGAGTAAACTAGCTCGTAAAATATTAACTAGCTGAGGATTTTAGTATTATACCAGGGCACCAAATTATCTCTAATAAATGGGCCATGGGACATCACATAATTTCTTTTTCAAACAAATCACATGGTTGTTTTTGTTCTTGTTGGAATATGAGTTGAAGAATTATAAAGGAATCCACTGTGAGGCATGGTTTTACTTGAAAAGGAAAGTTTATCAGGGGTAGTGCATTCATTTGGGCATATATGGTAATTTAATAAGATGACTTAAAAATTTAATGAAACGTCAAAGCGTGTCACTTTTGTACTTATAAAAGATCGGTTGTTTCAAGGCTCAAGGGAACAACTCTTTTAAAAGCGTAATCTGAGTTTTTAACGTCAGATCACATTTAGTTCTATGCCCCGTTGAACAGTATGTATACAATCAGTCCATAATTAAATTATACTTCAATTACAATACATGCACCATGTGTAACTGACACTCTGTCAATGCGCAAAAGTGATTTAAATATTTGTGATAAATGCGGTTTTTATGAATTAGGCCATTGTTCAAATATTGTGCGTTTTCAGACCTACACGTACAGATTACATGAAGTTTAAACTCACTATTAGTATTAAAGGAACAATTTCAATATCAAGGCCACATGAATTTAACAAGTAATTTCAACATACATGTAGTGCACTAATTCCTTAGAGCGTAACTAGTTTACTACATGTACCAATTCTATTGCTTTACATGTATCTTTGGAAGTATAAGTATCAATGATTTTTAAAGGTTTTAGGCCTGATTATTCAACAGTATTTCTACACTTAACTAGTTTTCTATAACTAACCTTGTCCTCCGCAAGTAACTGCCTGGAATGAAGTTCTCTACACAATTGAACAGTGTTGAAGCAGGAATGGCATTAGGCAATTTATTTTCAATATATTATATAACCATAGTAGCTAGAGAACAATTGTGCTGTAACTATAGGAACTAGAGGTTCACAGACCTATAATGCTTCACAAATAGAACTACATGTAAGCGGACAAGCAAACTGAAATCAAAATTTCTGAAGCTGGTGGTATTAAATAATTAATGCATTTTAAAATATTGTTTGTCTGTTAGATGCAAAAGAGATTTGGTTCAACTAATAATGGGTGCCATTTGATTCATATATTAAGCTTCAATAGCTTGTTGGAAAACATTAAATAGTTGGAATTATCACATGGAAATTTGTCAAAATGAATGACAGTTTTCATATGATACTGCAGACACTTGTCTCACACTGTTACATTTAATTAGTTGTTAAAATTGCATTAAACATCATTAATGCATCGTTTATCAAGAATGCACATGCTGGTATGTGATTTATGACTGTCATTGTTAATTATAACAATGCAGAACAAAGACAGATTGTATTAATTTGATAAAATCAACTGTGTATTTGAACACATTTATATCATAGGGGCATCTGTGGTCATCTGTTTGTTTGTTCATCGGGTTTAACACCATTTTCAACATTATTTCAGTCATATCATGGTGGGCAGTTATCCTATAACCAGCTTTCCTGGACTTCATTCAGGTCTTAACCAATACTAACCACATTCTATCCGCAAGCAACCCCACATACATTAGAGGTGAAGAACAACAGCTTGGTCGAGCTGTACAGTAATGGCCTAGCTGTCATTGATTTAGTTATGACTTAAGCCCCAGCCTGACAGTGACCCACCCTGGACTGGACTAACTTCACATGAGAGGAAGCTCACAGTCCAGCTATAGGTTACCGTTCTTTCCAGGTGTAAATATAAGTATGGAGAAGTCCTCTGGTAAAAGTTGCCAATTGACCTTGGCTGTAGGTCACTGCAGGTGCAACGTTAAACCACAGTAAAAAAACAAAAAGAACATTATTTATGCCGTTTAAGGTCAAGAATGCTTACCTTTATATACAAAGGTGAAATAACTCAATCACTCTACTGGTACATAATGTGCCGACAGGGTGACAAGATGAATTTGAGTGAAAACAAGAAAGTCCTTGGTCAGGTGAGCAGTTCATTTATCATTTGGTTTGATTTAAATATACTGAAGAAAACTTCAAACAACTTAAAAAAAAATAAAGGAATCCACAGTGAGGCATGGTTTTACTTGAAAAGGAAAGTTTATCAGGGGTTAATTACAAATGAACTTGTCAATTTTTTTATCATTATTACCTTAAATAGCTAGGCTTTTGAATCATTCTTGATCCATATTTATACAGAAAAGTAAATGTTAATTTGTATTTATAAATGTCAATTATGATAATTCATGTTAATTGTATTATTAATCTATATAATATACATGTAGACTAAGTGTTATCATATGTTTTGCCACCAATTAAATGACGTCGTGCACGTTATATTTTGTGATGTCATTTCACTTAAACTTGTTATGTTATTTTTTTATTATCACTGTTAAAGACTAATTATATCAGCCAAAACGTATGTACATGTAATGTATAATAAAAAATAAAATGTGTTTGTGTGGTACATGTATCATATTATATAAAAACAACTTCAAAGTAATTCCAACATATCAATTTATTTGTTGTTCTTTGTTATTCGTTTATCCAGTTGTTCATGAACTGCCCAATTGACAGCTACATGTACGAACATTTCAGAGCTGCATCCTTAGAGAGAGGGGAGATATGGGCATTTATATCCTTACTCTTTTCAAATAGTTTTTCCTGTTCTTTGTCATGCCTGGTCACAGTAAAGCACCGATACACGCCTCACCATTTTCCTGTGATTTTCTTGACACAATACTCGGCTCAGTGGTTTTTGTTCAGTAGTCCAGCGGGTTTAACCACTGGACCATCGAGCAAGATGCCATCCCTCCTCAAGATCTACGAAAATTAACTCTTTAATGGCACAAAAATGAAATACATGTACTGTAGTAATAGAAAGAAGTTCAGTAGATTTTTATTAATATCCATTCCCCTGAATCCCTCCCAAATTCTGATCTCAATATGAATTCTTGACCAGACTGGTCAATTATATTCTATCAAAAATTGTTAACTTATGAAAAATAGCCATATCAAATTTGGGATATTTAAGCCACTATTTATAGCTTTAAATTAAAGTGCTCATATCAATTTTTTCTTCCTTGACAAGTTTTCACCAACCGGAAATCCAACGGTTCATTTAGCAGGGTCAACAGGATGATTTGTATGACTGAATGCTGTTTAAAACAACATTCAAGCCAATTGATATTATCATCTTACCACAATGTTGTAACATAAGCTATGTAGCCTAACTTGACGGTAAATCTACCTGCCTCAAGTGAAATTCAGCATTTAACTTTAAACAATAGCTGCAACTTTAAACAATGGCCACAACTTTAAACAATGACGTCTATGTGTATTGATTTCCAGCTAACGTAACCTTCTTCAAGTAAGTATCCTTCATTCACTAACAGTTAATTCTTTTGTTCATTGCTGTTCGTACCAAACAAGAAACAAACGTACCTATATACCCCTATAGTTTTTGCATTACCGGGAGCCAGTAAAATCACTCAATAGTTTATAAGAAAGCTAGCATGCTTTTAAACTTATATCATCAATTATTAATCAATATACAGTTCGATGTCCTTGTTTGTTTTGAAGTTAAAACTTATGAAAGTAAACATGAACTATAACAGAAACATAAATGAAACAAAGTAGTGTTTAATAGAAATTCCTCAACAAGCTAAAATTAAAGCATCAGGTACAGTCAGTCTCTTGTGATCAAATTTTGCCACCAAAAATAAGGTATCAAAATTAATGTACAAACAGCCTTCATTTTTCTCTAAGGTTTAAACATGTATGCACCCTGAGCCAGGGTCATTACCAGTAGGTAACTTTTTCAACTTAAATGATGGAAGTTATAGACACCAGATGTACTCCTAGGTAGAACCTGATCACCTACCTAGCTTCAGCTTCTTAATTGACATAGTTTTTTACACTCCAGGTCAGCATTCAAACAGACAGTGGTAAAAGACCTAAGGGGTTCAGTGATTACAAGTCCGAGACCTGATGATGATAACCACTGGACCACACTTGCACAGGCACAGAATCAAAAGCCATTGATCAAAGAGAGAAAAACACAACCTTTCCGCCTTTATAAATGATAAATCAGGGGTTTATTTTTATGGTAAATTATCAATGGCCAATGAACACATTTTGACCTTTATTTTGCAGGTCATCAAAAATGTATGTGTATATCTTAGCTTTATGACTGCATGAGAAAGTAGGACAGCATTAAGTTATTCCATTTATTGGTTCTACATTTTTTATTTCAATAAAAATTGTAGGTAAAATTTAAAACAAGAGGGCCAAGATGGCCCTATATCGCTCACATGACAATCACTGTTCACTCATTAAAACATTGTTTTGAACCAGTGACCTACATTTGTAGTTTTTGACCCCAGATGACCCATGTTAGAACTTGTCCTACATATAAATAAGACAAACATTCTGACAAAATTTGGTGAAGATCCAATCAAAACCATGAAAACTACAGCATAGACAAGGTTTTCCTAAGATTTGACCTCGTGACCTAGTTTTTGACCCTAGACGACCCATATTTGAACTTGTCCTTAATATCATCAAGACAAACAATCTGACAAGGTTTGGCCAAGATCCAATTAAAACCATGACATTTAGAGCTTTTACAAGATTTTTACCTAAGATTTGACCTGGTGACCCAGTTTTTGACCCCAGCTGACCCATGTTCAACCTTGACCCACATATCATTGAGGCAAACATTCTGACAAGGTTTGGGGAAGATCCAATTAGAACTGTGACATCTACAGTGTTAACAAAGTTTTCCTAAGATTTGACCTGGTGACCTAGTTATTGACCCCAGATGACCCATATTTATACTTGACCGTTATATTATTAAAAGAAACGATTTGACAAAGTTTGGTGAAGATCCAATAATAACTGTGAAATCTACAGTGTTAACATGGTTTTTCATAAGATTTGACCTAGCGACCTAGTTTTTGACCCAAGATGACCCATGTTCGAACTCGTCCAAGATATTATGAAGACAAACATTCTGACAAGGTTTCATGATCATCCAATTAAAACAGTGACTTCTAGAGTGTTCACAAGGTTTTCCAGCAATTTGCCCTAGTGACCTAGTTTTTCACCGGAAATGACCCATTATCAAACTTGACCTACATCTTATTAAAATAAACATTCTGACAAAGTTTCATGAAGATCCAGTCAAAACAAAGATTTCTGAAGTGTTCACAAGGTTTTCCCTTATTTGGCCCTGGTGACCTAGTTTTTTACCCAAAATGGCCCAATATCGAATTCGTCCGAGATTTTGTTGATATTAACGTTCTGACCCAGTTTTTGCTAAAATTGAGTTAAAAATGTGGCCCCTAGCATAAAGTTTGACGACGCACGACGCACACCGCACGACGCCGGACGGAGAGTGATCCTAATAGCTCACTTTGTCACTTTGTGACATGTGAGCTAAAAACCTGTTGAATAGCTATTCATACTTCATGAATATTCATCATATTAGTATGCAACAATAGTTCAAGAAAAAATCATGTTTTCATGAAATCCATTTGAAGGGCCACCATGTTACTTAAAGTATTAGACTCTTAATTGCCTACAATTATTTTGAGATGGTGACCTAGTTTTTATCAATCATGACCCATTGCAATTTCAAATTTAATGCAGATATAAAATGAGACTTATTTTAGATAATTATATCTATTCATATCATACTTATTGTAGATCAAACACAAAACATGGCACTTGACAATGTCAACATGCTTTATCTACCATGTCACATCATGACCTAATTCTTCAACCCATATGGCAAAGTCTAACCAACACAGGTTTGACAAGTAAGGCTACAAAGAATGGTCTGGCCTCTGCAGTTTTACAAAAATAAAATTGAATATGGACTCTATAGTGTTTTTTTTCTATCTAGACGTTTTATGCCTTTGACCGGAAAATTTATTATGTTACCATATGTTTCCTTACATAAAATGTATATACTGGTACTTAGACCATGTTAAACACATCAGCATAAAATTATCTGTGGGTCTATTTTAAAATCAAATTCCTAATAATAGACTCAAATTAATTTATAGACTTAAATTTATGCCATATCAAGAGATTATAGCAAGCAGAACTTTGCAATTTTTGGAAACTGTAGTTAGACTCTCTTTGATACCTAAATCTTTTAACACCACATTTTGTATCATATAATGATTATTCAATAAAATTTGAGCTTCAGCAATAACTTCCAGTTTTTTTGTTGAATTCAAGGGGCCTGCACTACTTGACTTAGAAAACTTTCTCTCATTGTTATAAAACAAGTCATATAAGAATCATAAGGTTAAAATAAAAAGAACTAGAACTATCACTAAAGGTGATGAATACCCCCAGATGCGGCCTTGACACAGTTATAGTTACATTTTACAGAGGGAAATATAATGCATTTTCATTTTTTAATACCTGCAAATTGTTAGATATATCCTGACCAGTTTCTAAATATACATTATATAAAAAATAACAAAGGGCCATAACTCATTAAAATTTACTTGGACAAAACCTATTGTGGACATGCACAACTTGGCAAACTACTTATCACTTCTAAGACATTTCACTGAATTCCTGCATGTAGTTGCTGAGAAATGGTAAGGGCAAAATAAACCTAATTGTATAAAACAAAGGGCCATAACTCAGTGAAAATTAATCAAAACAAAACCTGGTTATTGCATGCACAACTTGGCTAACTGTTTATAACTTCTGTGAAGTTTCATTGAATTCCTATGAGTAGTTACTGAGATATTGTATATACACTGTATAAAAATCAACAAAGGGCCATAACTCAGTGAAAATTTAACAAACCAAGACAAGTTTAATGCATGCACAACTAGGCTAACTACTTATCACTTCTGAGAAGTTTTATAGAATTCCTGGCAGTAGTCAATGAGAAATAGTCAGGACAAAATTTGCCTATTGTATACACTGTAGAAAAAAACAAAGGGCTATAACTCACTTAAAATCAATCCAAATGAAAAATGATTTAAGCATGCACAACTAGGTCAACTACTGATCACTTCTGTGAAGTTTCGTTGAAATCCTGTGAGTGGTTGCTGAGAAATTGTCCGGACAAAATTTGCCTATTGTATATACTGTACAAATAACAACAAAGGGGTATAACTCAGTGAAAATTAATCCGAACGAAAATTGCTTTAAGCATGCACATCTAGGCTTACTACTTATCATTTCTGTGAAGTTTCATTGAGATCCTGTGAGTAGTTGCTGAGAAATTGTCCGGACAAAATTTGCCTATTGTAATTTGTATATATACTGTATAAAAACAACAAGGGGGTATAACACATTGAAAATTAATCCGAACGAAAATTCCTTTAAGCATGCACAACTAGGCTTACTACTGATCACTTCTGTGAAGTTTCATTGAGATCCTGTGAGTAATTGCTGAGAAATTGTCCGGACAAAATTTGCCTATTGTATATACTGTATAAAAACAACAAAGGCCAAACATTAGTGCATCTAAAAAACTAGTCATGAGTTTACTAATATACATGTACCTTTAGAATTAACATTTACTCTTTTGCCAAAACCGCTGACAAAATGACAAATAAATGTCTTCTCTACAACATGAGACAGAATATATTGACAAAAAGCAGAGAGCTTTTAGAGGGCCTTAAGTTCAATATATTTTCCTTCTGTCAGCAAAATAATGGGTAATAAAGTTTGACAAAGCCATAAATCTAACACTTGTACATAAATGTACATAATGATGTTTTTATAGCCATGAGAGAAATATATAGATTGTTACCGGTAAGGTTAATTTCTGTTCCAATCTATTCCATCCTACCCATTGCATGACCTTTTAGGGTTTTATGACTCCAATAAAATTGTAATAAATGACTTTAATCCAGAATGTCTGACCATTAAATTTGCTTGTTTGTACAAACTTTTGTTAAAAACACTAGCTGCATGTGCGCCCCTGTAAATAAATATTTATACTTCATGAACTATACAAGAATAGTTCAAGAAAAATTCTTGTTTTCATGAATTTCTTTCAACTGACACTATTTTTTACCCCACATGACCCATTGTTGACCTAGAATGTACAGATTTGAATTGACTACCAAGTTTCATGCAAATCAGGCAGAAAACATGACATACATGTAAATTAAACATGGTGAGTACAAATGTATGATAATGCTGAGCCATGCAGCATTTTGATGAGGACAGCCAATTAACACAACACTAATGAGGAGATCTTATAATATGCTTTAACAACTAAGTCATACAAAAACATCCTTTCTACTTTTATCATTTAGATGCATACTCATGTAATGGTAGGCATTTAAATGTAAGATTGACGTAAATTTTGACTTGAAACACATTAAGTTATACATTAAAACTTACAAAAAGTACATTTGTACATCTTAACAACCTTTCTTACAATAGCCTGACACATTTTAAAAATGTTAAATTACTAATATGGTGCCACACATACTGAGACAATGTAACAAATGTAAGTTGACATTTACATTTTAATGTCTCGTTTTTTTGCTAACATACTTCCCGTCTTGTCGTGTTATTTACATATTATTATCTAAAATTCCAGGAATGTTAGACAAATCTATCAGAAAGCCATCAACAACTGACCTAGATTCATACATTAAATAGATTGCCATATAAGGGACTGGGTAACAAATTTGAAGGTCAATAAATATTTTGATATGTATATTGAACAGTGTCGCATGACACTAAATGTAAAACGTTGAGGGTAATGCTAAAAAATAATCACATTACTGTGTAATAAATTTGACCCTTTCAGTTTGGTAAATTCTCAGGAGTCACTTTATTTTACTAATATCAAGAAGTCAGAATACCATATTAATAATAATTATTAAGGGACAAATTTATTTTATGAGAGCCCTGTTTAATGTAAAAAAAATTAAGGGTGGGTGGGGATTGTTGTTTCCTTTTGTGTATATGGTGAGTAATAAGGCAACCAAAGGACCAAATGATACATACATGTTCTGTATATGTCGAACTAATCAAGTTGAAATATAGCTAGGGTATACTAATAACGAGTCTTAATATAAATGGTTTGTATAATGAGATGGTCTAACTCTTTGTACTGTAACAGTTGCTACATCATGGTCAGGTTAATCATATCTTTCTTAAAAGTTTTCTTCTACAATCTATTCTCCTATGACGTACGATTTGTCCCAAACTTTTTTCATACTTTTAAGACTGCTATCAGAAACTTCCCGTTCGGCACCAAAAATAGCTGTTTTACTGCAAAATTTATGGAAACAAAATCAGTTTGACATAATTATAGGCCCCTGACCTTTGCAATTGTAAACATCAAATAGGAATAGGATGAACTCAACATTCACAAATATGTTTAAACTTTAAGATTTACATTAAACTTTAAAGTTTGAAGTGTCACATATGTAGACATAACTGCCACTTGAAGTTGCAGCAATCTAGCCTTGATAAGAAAACATTCTACATTGTGATAGGACATCACTTTATGCAAGGTTTATTATTAAAGGTACAGTTGAAAAAATAAACACAAGAACACTTCATAAGAAATATTCATACAGGGTCTGAATTTATAACACTTGAGATTATTCTGCTAGCTTAAATCTCATAGTGCATTAAATCAAGTTTTAATGTTTATAAAATTAATTCAATGATGATAATCATTTAATGTTCTGTCAGCAACTGATCTGAGTGAGTATCTGTTGAAAAATTTAACAGGAATATTTTTTTAACCTAGTATAAATTACTAAAGAATGAAATTGATATCTGGCCCGGAGATTGTAAAACTTGAGTGTTTATATCCAAGCTCAAATAGATCATATTTTTATTTGAAACGTATTTACGTTGACAAGACACAGCATTAGAATGCTAAAAATTAAAATACAAATTCAGATTAATCATTGCAAATTTTTAAAAAATAGGACAAGATTTAAGGTTGGTATATATTGACCTCAATTTTTGTGAGTATTTTTTAATATTAGTTATTACAGGCCAAAATATCTTTAGTCAGAACTTAATAAAAGTAGGACCATCCATAAAAAATATTTTATTTGCAGTAACATTTCCTACTCACTAAAATGGCCGCCACCGAACTTTTTTTGGTCTCATGTAAAAATACTTTTTTCAATAAGGAATGGCATTCTAACATGTATTTTGGGTTCAAACTTCAATGTAAAAAATCAATTGTAAAAAATCCTACTGGTCTACATGTTCCTACCCTGACCGGAAATTCTGAAGGTACATGTAGGGTTACCGCAAACAAACCTTTTTAAGACTTGCCTAGTCTTAGTGCAATAATAGAGCTGACCTAGTTTTGGCACTTCCATCGGTTTCTTAATCTTGGTCATTATAAACGGTAATCTAAATCAGTTGGCCATAAAAACAGAACATAATGCTTTCATGTACTTAAAAGTACAAGTATTTATTTATGTTTACTTTGTTACATAAAACCAATAATGAACGACATCAAGTCTGTATTATATTAGAAAGCAATATCTGAACATATGAACATTGTTTACAAATAAACAACAATCAGCATTTATCTATGGGTGGGTGCAGAGTGCAGACCATGAAACTGAATATTTCATTTTCTTTCCATTGAATTGAAACATTAATGTGTTTACTAACAGGTTTAAAGACGACTCTAACTACTGGCAGTCCAGCCATAGAGTCTAGTATAAACACGTTGTCAACAAAACGATAAAGTGTATATAGCTTATAAGAGGTACATAACTAAATGACCGAGATATCAACAAAATAATGATACATTTATAATGCACACACCAAATTGTAAGTGTACAAAATTTTCATACCTTCACTTGAAATGACATTTACAAGTTTTTGTCCGAAATCTATCATCAAAGATTTTCAATGAAAGTAAATTTGAAATAATGAGGATTATATCAGACACTTAAATGAAACTACTGAACTATACAAGGCCAAACATATAAATATTTCTTCCCAGTTCACACTCAGAAATCAATTTGATCAGTTTCAGGCCTGTTCAAAATTTGACTTAGACTTAAACCAGTGCTAATTGGAGTCTGTGTCAGTCTGGGTACTCCATAGACTTTAAAAGTTGGGGGTCAATTAATGACCCTTAGCTGATAGAAATTTAAAGAATCAACAAAATGTCCTACTTATGTAATAGTAATTTTATACTGTAAATTTGAACATTTGGTTCCAATTCTCAAAAGTCAAAAACCTTATTTTGCAAACTTCAAGAGCCAAGTCATTTTTTTTTTAGGAGAGCCTGATCAGTTTTATATTTAACCTTGTTCTCCGCCAACTTCTCCCTATCAATAATGCTGGAGCACCAATGATCTATTAATTTAAAAGACCACATTGTCAATGTGTCAATCACTCAATGAGAACATGTGTCACACCCAGGGTTCAAGTTCATAACAAGAATATGATCCACAGAGCTTTAATGCTCACCCTAACCCTGCTTCCATTTAGTATATTGATCATTCTGAGACAAAGAAATCTAACACAAAGTCAGGGCTCATGTGACTGGCCAAGATTGTGCTTGCATCAACAGGTATGGGTCAAATGAAAAAAGTTGGGGCCAAATTCTCAAAACTTGAGCCAAATGTACATTGTACTTATAAAGAAATTAAGTTAAGAACCTATCTTAGTCTGACACTGTACAGTGTACTCACTAGTCAGTCAATTTGTGAAATTTTTCAATTGCGAGTTTATTTTAGAAAGAAATGCCCATGTTTAACCATTCAAAATGCTGAGCCTAAGTTAGGAATTAATTAGCACTTTCAACAGAAGAAAGTTTATCATGTAATTGGGTGTAAAGTGACCAGAAACAAATGATAAAAGTATAATGAGCCTCATTTCACATATCAATTGATGCATTGATTGAATTCACATAATAAATATATTCTGTACCAAATCAATTATAGGAATGAAAATGAAAGTATCCTAGCTATGAATAAGCTCAGAGAAGAGCCTTTCATTGAAACAAATATCTTTATAAGCTAGATCCACATCAAACACAAGGTTTTGATATTAGACACATTACTTATCAAATGTACTTGGAATGTATTCTCAAATAAATGCATCCAGGCATTTTATTTATTGCTATACATTTGTAATTTAACAGGATTTTTCAATGAGTAACTTTACTGTCTTAGTTTGGATTTATTTAATACCAAGGATTTAAGGCATTTATGGAAAATCATGGTCTATAGCTAAATCCTCTTTCAAGAGTCTTGACAAGGGCATTCATTAGGCCCTGATTAGGGGATATTTTTATTTTATCCCTCTTATAAATAATTTTATATATTCATCTAAAGTCTTTTATATATATCTATGTACAATACGTAACATGTATCTAGATCTTCACAAACAAAATTAAACACTTTATCTTCTTTTCTAATCATTCGTCAATTTAGAACAGTCAAATATATGTAACATGTAAATGATGTATGTAACACACTGTGACACTGAGTTTCAATACCTAAGAAAACACATAAAAACAAATAATATCACTATATAAATATATGTACAGCAACTTCTCTGAGTATTAAGTGAAGAAATAGGACTGAAAGAACCTTGGAGATCAAACAAACCAAGTCTCAACATTGAGATGATTTTTTTATTGACTGGAAATGTGGGAAATATTGAAACTTTTCTCAAAACCAGTGGTCAATTATATATATCTAGGAGGTTGAAATATTGAGGTTTAACTGAAATTTTTATATGACACATTTCTGAACTTATACCATTAAGGCCATATCTTATTATTTGTGCAAGTCAAAATATGACAAAACAGGAATTTGTTTGAACTTTCTAAAAGGTGATTTTTTTATAGCTAAAATTCGGTCATATTCCCAATGGAAAATAGTGTCTTTTTTCCAAATTCTGTGACAGACAAAAATTCCCAATATTTTTTTTTCTAAGTTAATTCACATCAGTGATTCACTATTGGTAGTGTATACCTAATTCTACTACTGTTCTATGGGAGTATAAGAAGAATAACTTGAACATTGCAAAATTGTAGTAATACATTTTTTCCCAATTTTTGATGAAAACACCACAAAAATTCCCGATCCCAAGGGTATCCTACTAATTACTATGAGTCAGTCATATTTCCAAACTACTGAAAAAAAATCTGCAAAAGGAAAATTTTAATGCTATGTCTGATAATTATAAAATTTATATCATTGACTTGAGTATTACTAATATACTAGTTCTAGGTACCATAACTAAATTGGTCTTTTTTATTTCGTCTTGATGATTATTTTAGTTATATGGAATTGTCCTCTTTCAATCTTAATATAGCCTAAGTAAGACGCTTCTTTATACGTCTATTGAAGCAGATCATTTCACATGGTTTCCAGAATGCTACAGACTTAATTCAAAGCATTATGAAGAAAATTTTGAAATTAAGGGTAGTCTGAAACTGTTCAAACATCGGCAAAATATTTGATACCTTCACCTGTTGAAGTCATTTTTTAGGTCAAGTATAATTCATCGCGCCACGATAATTTGCGCAACATAATATAAATTTGATTATTCCCCCTATAACAGTGTTACAAACACATGAGAACAGTTAAAGTGGCGCTCCAGCTCCCCCCTTGGAAGCACATGATCTGATGCCAGACTACTGATATTTAACAAAATTGTTCATGGACTGGTTGCTGTACCAATGCCTTCTTACGTCCTACCACCAAACCAGCTACTAGACACATGTGTATGCACCTCTTTTCTTTTAGACAAATTAAAATTCCAGGTAACTATTACTATTATACGTTTTCCTTTTACCCAGCTACCATCATACTTTGGAATATATTGCACAGGCACTTACATGTACCCTGGACAAGTTCAGACTGGGGGTAACTAAACTGTGCCATCATTTGATTTTCTGAGCTGATAGGCTAAGGATCTTTTAGCTGTACATTTCATCATTTATTAACACTATCAGCTTTGCGTCCATTCTCACACATACATTAAAGATGTATGTATTCAATTCTCCTGTACATTTCTTTTTTTAAAAAATGTCTAGATAGCACTGACGTGCACCTACACAAAATACTCAAATTGTAGCTGAATTTTCATCTGTCAAAAGGGTGTGATGCAGTATGAATAGATAACAAACACAACTCAGTTTGAGACTTTTACCTGTTAGCTTTTGAATAACAAGTGGCTTTGAGTTTGACAATGAACTGCCGTGTAATGCATACATCATCGTCAAATACCTTCATTCAACTACTAATAAAGTAATATATTATACATGCATATAATAATGTAATGTATATACTATATTATTACTATAATAATCATAATAAAAATATAGGGCTTTATTCAAAATATATTTTTTTACATATATATTATACACTTTTTTATTTGATACCAAATTATTCAATCGGGCAAACTTAAAGAGATTATCACAAAAATGAATTGATAAAATAATTACGAAACAGAAAATGGTATACAAATTATTAATTATAACATTCAGAGAGATGGTGGAATTAAAGTAGTTCATTTTTTCCAAATGAAGCAGTTGAATAGATGTTTGCAATAAGCAACAAAGCTTTCATCCCAAATTTCCAATTAAAAAGTTACAACTTTAATTATTTATGAATTAAACAGTGTGTGTAAAATAAAATACCTACCTTGAATAAATGCAATGAAGCAAAAGCTTAAAATAAATCCAATCATCTTCAAATAACATTATAAAAATCCACAATCATAACAACAGCACATACATATCGAATTGTATACATGAATTACAACGTATTCTTTCATAGCACAGTTGTTGATATTTGGTACAATTTTGTGGTTACATACACAACTATAATCAGTCTTAATTGTTTATTTGAACGAAATATGTATTTATCAGAAAGTATAAATAATGTATTTCTGACTGTCTTTTACTGTAATTTTACTATTATATATTAATTAAGTCATACCGTAATAAATATATTAATGTGGTACGATGATGTATTATAATAAGTAAAAATAAATTCCGTCCAAAATTTGTTATTAAACTTTATAATAGGCTGATTCATTATTTTCGTATTTATTTATTTATTTTAAACACGTGATTATAGAAAAAATGTAAAACCATTTACATATCCCGATCAATTTAATGACTTTTCTTTGCTTTTGATTGAGAATATCTATGAAAAAAGAAAAATATCTTAAATACGAAACTAATCACCGGAGTCAGCCTTTAGAAGTGCGCCAGTAACAGGATTCAACACAAACATCGCGATCGTTTATTTAGTGTTTTTATATTAGAATCGGAAATGACAGTATGCCTTTTGTGCAGGAATAAAACATTATAGTGAGATCCACCTTTTGAAGAACTTATTTCTCATGTTGCCCTTGTGATACATCGAATACTTGTTGTTGTTATGGACGCCTGATAAAAAATCAGAGCTCATAGAATTGTTTCAGCAAGAGTGAGACGACATGATACTTCAGTTGTAACCAGTTGCTAATTGACTGAGTTTAAAGGACTAATGCTGTGAATGAAAATCAAAATGTCCTTGTATACAAATGAAGACCGTTTTTCTATGACTGCAGAGAGGTATCTTGGTAAGTAACAATTTAATTAGTCTACGTTGATGGCTTAGTGGGGTTTTTGTATTGTAGCAGTATGGAAACTATTCAAGTAAAAAAAGTTCTACATCAGTACGTCTCACTGTCACAGTTGATACTCAAGTAAAGATATAATATGGAAAAAGAAGTATAAGTTAAAATAGAAGAAGAAATATAGGCCCAACTGCTTTTCGCTACCTTCCAGACAAGACCTTCCCAGCTTCCGTGGTGGCATCAGGGCCCCGTTTGCATAGCTTAAATCCATTGATCAAGAATGTCTCCAATAAACTGTCACACACTATTACTGACTGCATCCAAAAGAACATAATTATGCAGCTGTGAAAACAATGCAGTTCTATAAAACATAATAATGCTACCCCTTACTGTTTTCCCCAAGATGTGTTTGCTTGTTTTCATGCGAGCAGTTAAGATTGTCACCTAGATTATGATTATAATAACATGTATATAGGTACACTTGCTACATCCAGTCAGTGGCCCTGATAAAAATAAATCACAAGAGTCTCAGTCTCTGAATCAAATTTTTGGGACAAGTTGCCCGACTATATATACAGGCCGTCCCTATTACTGCCTACCTGACTCTTTACCAGTGTTAAAATGCACAACAGTACAAGTCTGCAATCAAGCAGCCATTTAATCCTCATAAGCAATTCTTTTTCTTGTCGAAAAAACATAAAAATACTTTCAATAACAATGAAATAATACATGAACTGATCGCATTTCTTGACACTCAGACGTCCATATTGATTTTTGCTTGATCAAGTTGATGACCTTATTACCGCCTATCAACCAATCAAATGCGAGATATGTAGTAACGTGGGAAATTCCTGCCTCAGTACTAAATTCCAACCTATGTGCTGACCATCTAGCATTTGCGGAAATATCAAAACTGTGTTTTAATAGATCTAATGCATAAAAATGTGACACAATTATATATATATAGCGCAGTTTTAATTTAATGCAAATGGTAGTATGAACGATAAATTGACTTGACTGTAGAAATAATATGAATCATCAATGAAAAATGATTTTAAAGTCGCGGCATGCAATGTAAACAAGTCTGGTTCCCTGCCGACAAATGCCAGATGGAAATGGAAGTGGAGGCAATACGCATGTGCAAGTTATTGTTATTATCCGGGCATTGGCGGTACTATAGGCATACAGGGGATGCTTCATGAAGAAAACCTTCTAAAACTAGGTTTTCCCCCCAAAAGACTTAAAGAAGGTAAAAATCTGTTCGGGCTGGAGGGCAACCCACTAATTCGAAGACTGCACAAGACAATTAAAGTTGTTAATTTATACAAATACAAAGCAAAATTTAAAAAAAAAACTTTCATGATGTATAAATATTTCTTTACACAAATTATATAAAAGTTTAGCTCTGAAAATTTCGTCTTGATCTAAAAAATCGAACAAAACTTTTGTCATAATAACATTTCATTCTATATCGTACACATTTTTCATTTTTTCATGATTTAAACATTTCTTTCACAAATTTAAATAAAAAGTTAGCCATGAAAATTTAATCTTGAGCCAATAAATCGCAGACTGCTATTAGGTTACTTTTCTCCTTTAAACAGTTCTTTGTGTCAATTTTGCCAGTCTTAATACCTTTGCTCTCATTAACTAGCCTAGCTTAATAGGCACTGATAATTAGTAGATGATCAGTTGCACTGCCACATCCCTGTAATATAGCATCCCTGGTTTATTATACATTGATATTTATATTATAACGTAATCATTTATATTTCATTGACATAAAAATATTTAGATGTATTATACATATTATACATTTGTTTATTAATTTTATAAAAAATCTTGACCGTCATGCATGTACATTTTAAATATATTTCAGCAAAGCATCATGTTTTGGTTTATATGGAAGACAGCATTGCACAGTTGTTAGAACATCGAGAAGAAAATCCTAAATTGAACCCAATTAAGATCCTGAGTGAATAGTAAGATCTGTGATTATGTAGATCCTGTTGTTTTTAAATCAACATTAAAAATATAATCATTAGCTTTCTCTGTATATATCTGACAGTTTATTATAATTGTACACTTGTTTGTTTGTGTTAGTAAAGAGAGGATCATTGAACTACAGTTTAAAATTTCCAGTTAGCATTCTGACTTAGGTTTGGTTCTGCTTTTTGTCTAACGCTCACATCATGTGTTAAAGTCATAAACTGTTCTGATGTTTCTTACTTGCTGAGCTAAATATTAAATGAGTGTTATGTTTAATGTTTCAGTTTTAATGCATTAAGAGATGGAAATCATACGATGTTCAGAGAATATCAATTTATACACATGACACCCCACAACAGAGCTTCCTTCGTGAAACTATTTTGGAAATGTTACAAGCAGATTGGCAAAAAGGGAGGTAAGGTCATCCTAAGGAAAAAGTTACAAATAGTACAGTATGCAACATCTATCCACAAATATGGCATACATATTTCATAGTACTTAAAGTCACTATGCAGGCAGTTTTAAACTGGATTTTTTTGGGACCAGTTCTCCTTTGAGTAAATGTACAATTTTTTTACTCACATTTTATTTTGCTTTTCCTTTTTATTTACTTGAAACATAAAACCATATCTGATTTGTATGATGATAGAAATGTAAAACCAGCTTGAATGCAAATGTCTTTAGCCAGTTGTAGAGTATGATATATCTAATAGCAGTTGAATGTTCATGTATTTTATTTAGCAAATGTTATGGTTCCAAACTAGTAACTTATGTCTAATTTTTGTATTTATAAATATTGTGATATAAAAATACCTGATTTCCGGCAAAGTTATTTAATGTTAATGTTCTTGAGTCTTTTCTAGTGGCTTAGATATACTTATTATATTTCAGATCTACTTAGCATCCAGGAATACCACTCACTGATTACATTATTATGTTCAGACTTCCCCTTTGAGATTGTTCAGAAGACAGCCAGGTATGTGTAAAATAAAGTAAAACTAACAATTATTTTGCTCATTCACTGGTTTACTTATTCCTGTGAAAGATGTTACTTGTCTTGTTCCTTAATAAGATACTGTAGCTATGGCTTATTAACTGTGCAGTTTTAACTTTGACGTGGTTACAATCTGTTAACTATAAGTCAACCTTTGAGGCAAATAACACACAATAGTTTTTTGTGATTGTCTTTGTTTTTCAATGAGAGGACACCATATTTTAAAATGTTAGCATTAATTGTTTTATCAACACAAACTTTATATAATTTTATATATAAATTTGTAAAATAATTATTTTGTTTGTTCAGAATCATCTAATTGCAACCTTGTTAATTTTGCTATAAGTATGTACATATTGTGTTTCTTGTTTATTTTAGAATCATTTTGCTTGATGATGCCCTTGATTGTCTGATCTCATTTGCTGACTTTATCTACGCCTTCCAGACACAATTTTATTATGAAGGTAATTTAGAGTTGTCCCCTTGCTTTTTTTTATTTTCTCCCTTTTCGATTATAGACACTTTTTCATAATGTTTACCTTTCTGTATCAGTTTCTCAGATTTGCATCCATCTAGTTTGTCAATGATGATCAATGTTTGATACATAACAAAAGGTATCAAGTGTTCTAACTATGATATTCTATTCAATAATCCAACATTTACATTAATGCAGAGTGCTTGTCAACAACTACTGAAGCTTTAATATATATAAAGTGTGTGCATGTATAAGATAATGAAGTTAATTCTTTAGATGCTTGCTACATTACTGTTGTCTTACACTAGTGACTAAAAGTTTACAAATTTATCACCAAAGTATCATAATTCCATTCTATACAGTTGTATCATGGCTGATATATTTGTTAAATAGAAAATTGACTATATTTCAGCTCTCTAAGTTCGATTATGTGTATTTTTTTTTTCTCACCATGTACACTGTCTGTATACTAATTATTTGTATCATATATATGATTAGGGTTAAATAAAGTAAAGTTGAAGTTATAATACTTAATTTCATTATAGAGTGATATCATGGCCAACAAGCAAAACTTGATCAGTGCATAATTATAGTCATCTGTCAAGTGTAATCTACTCCTTTTAAAATATATCATGCTAAAAAATAGAGAACTAACTTACTCATTTAAGTGCTTAGATTTATGTGAATGTATGAATAACAATGAGCATATAACATTGGAACTCAAATGAAGTAACTTTAAATATTCATATATTTTCAGAATTTTTAGACAAATGTTTAGAAATATACCAGTCCATGATACAGACTCACTCTAGTCCTAGAAATCCAGTTGTAGTACCATCAGGTACTGATGACACCAAAATACATACAAGCAACCATCTTCCTGGTGATGGTGTTGATGCTATGCAATATTTCAGGGCTGTCTACCCACTCTGTGATAGAATGAACTACAGGTATACTCTCAGAAATATCTTTTTCTTTTGTTTTACTATTTTCCAAAATATCTTTTTCCTTTGTTTTACTATTTTCCAAAATATCTTTTTCCAATTTTTATGAAAAATCCAATCAGATGATACAACCTTACAAAGGGAAGTTTCCTGTTCATATGTCTTGATCTGATATTATTAGGCTTCCGTGTTCAAGTGGTTATGGCCTCTGTCTAGTAATCTTTAGTCCCTCATTGCTGTTAGTTCAAATCCAACCTGGGACCAAGCAATTTTCAAATGTGAGAAAGCATTCCGGCTTGCTTATGGCAAGTTGGTGGTTCTATCCAGATATATGCCTGGGTCTTACTCCACTGTAGAGCTAAATAATGACCCTGGCTGGTGGTGTGATGTTAAACCCCAATGGGAACATAATAAATGTTTTTTGAATTTTTCAACCTTTCTATTGTGCCTATGGTTTTGCAATACTAAACATGTATCAGAAAATTTCTTTCCAAAAACTTATCTATTATAATTAATGTGTTGTCATCAGTCAATGAATTTCTTCAATATAGAATTGTCATTGATATATCAAGATGGGCTTTATGTTGTTGAAAAATGTTTAAATTTTTTATCCTTAAAAAAAAATTTTAGGAGAAAAGTTTCTTATCACTTTATGTATAATATTTTTTCTTATGGAGGATGGAAGTCTTATTCATGTACTTCATATGCTTTTTTATCAGCACTCCACCCTCAGAAGCACTGAAAGAAATTCTATTTAATGTACCTAGAGTGTCTTTTTATGGTTTCTTGATGTCCATGGCAAAGAGTGACGCAATAAATGAACATATTGGTAAGTACTGTTGATTTGATTACTAGAATTATACCCACGCAAACGATGTTTGAGAGGGGTATATCGGAGTCACTCGGTTGGTCATTGGTTGGTCGGTCCATCCGCATAAAGTTTGTGGAGCGAACTACTTCCACATTTCTTAAGCTATTGCAATGAAACTTGAAATATGTTATCACCATCAAGTGTAGATGTGCAAGACACAATTTTCATGCACAGCGATTCACACATTGCAGAGTGATGTCCCCTTGAACATAATTTTTTATGCGTATAGTGCACTATTGCAGTATTAGTGTCAAAGCGGTGGCGGGGGTATTAGTCACTTCTGTGACAGCTCTAGTTATATTATGGTACATAATATGGAAACACCAGCAGTAAGTTAGCAGCAGGCTGTATTTACAATATCAGTCTGCTGTTTTATGTAGATTAGTTCTCATCCTATCTTCATCAAAATTAGTCAAAATGTTTATGGACATAATATCTCAAATCTGTACCAACGAAATCGCACTTGGCACTCTTGAATCATGGCCTGTTTCATATGTCGTAACAGATTAATAGGCTTTTGTCTAATAAAAGCCACAATTTTTTTTTTGCAGCAAGATGATTCAGCATCCAAAATATAATGAGATCGATACATGTACAATAGATTCTAGCACTCTTTTTGCTAACTGCTAATTTTGGCCTTGAAAAGTCATTCCATATTGTAACACAAGATTTTATTCTGATATCAGTTAATATCACATGTCTTACCAGACAGTTTTGTATGACGACTTTAATCACTTAAAACTGGAGTCCAATTAGAAATTTAGCTTACAGTATAATTTATATATACATATATATTTTAGGGCGTCTTCCACCTAAGGCAGAATTATTAGAAGGACCAGATGCTGAGCTAACCCCGTAAGATAACTTCTTCTGTTCTTGGCACCACTAATTATTTCTCATTGTAACCACAAAAAACTACACAATGATACTAGACTTGTGAACTTACACATATATATTGTGCTCACACCAATTCTCACTGCACTCATGCTCACTTCAATGTTTATTCCGTACAGAAGAGCATGTTATAGTGAATTCGGATATATAGCGAAAAAAATGATTAAGTGAAGTTTGTCTTTTCTATACCTTCTCCTTTATCTTAATGGGATGGATATACAGGCTAAACTCATTGTATCAAACTCTTTTATTGAATTCAGGTTTGTATCAAAATGAAAATAAAGTCCTGAATTTTGTCTTTTTTTACCAATAAAAAATGCATTGTTCTATATTCATTTGCATATCAAAGTAGATTTTCAGTTTAACTTACGCTTTTTGTCCCAAATGCAATAACAATACAGTGAAGATCTATGTCAATCCAATTAAGTCGCCAATTACCATAAGAAGTTCCCACACTTTTACGTCCAATAAGCACCTTGATTTTTCTATGATCGATATTTGATAAGTGAATATTATTTGAAGTTCTTGCTCTCGATTACAAATCTGGCACAATCAATTCATGCGAACATCTTAGTAAATTTAGTGGTGTGCATTCTGCAAATATCGCAAGTATTGCAGATATAAATACATCAAACATAGAAACGCCATGTTTCGTTCCTATCCAGTACACCAAATCACCAAATTAATTGATTAACACACATATTATCACCCTTTTAAAACTGTAAACATGGTCATCAATTTCTTTGATAATTTATATCGTAGTGCCATGAATTCACTATAAACATGCTCAACTGTACCGGTATATCAAGAGTTTGATATAAGAGAACTGTAAATTTAGTGTCAATAAGTTTTGTGTCAAACTGTTGATAATAATGACATACCAATATTATTCTTGTTTCATTCAGTTTTAGAAGTTAATTCAAAATTAATTTATGGATGTTTAAAGCCATATTTTCAAGAACAAAAAACATTTGAAATGATGCTCGTTCGTCTTTTGAAAAATGACCTTTGTGCACTAATTATGTTTTGAGAGACTTCAACTCAGTAAAAGCTATCTACCATTTCTTTAACCCCTTTCATTAACATGTCTTAAACCAGATAGCATTCTTTTAATTTAAAAATTTCTTGCTAATAGTTTTCCGCAATGACATTTTCTTTTAAAAGCTGACAGAAGTATCCCAAAACAATTAATAGGTAAAACATGTTCTGTTTACAAATAATAGCAAAAGTTTAAAATAGCTATCTTATCGAAGACATGCCTATGAATTGGGCCCCACTGTTCTTTATTCAATCTTCCATCTGTGATATACATGTCTGAATTAACCCCAACTTTTATTCTTACTCTTTTTTATTAAGAATACTTTTGAAAATATGTCTTTAAGCTATCCTTTGATTTTTGTTATTGTTAAATTTTATATATATGCTATAATTACGCTAGACAATTTTAATACATAGTATTAACAAATTGCTATGTAACAATATGTATATAAAATATTTATGTATTATTTTGTATATGAATTTATTTCATAAATGTATTACGGTAGTTATTTATATAAGTAATGTTGATTTATTTCACATGCATGCCCTTTGATCGGTGATTTTGTTTGAATTCTATTATACATAGATATTTTCTGCGATCACTTTAATATTGTGAACAGATAGCAAAGTATCTGTCTAATATATCTTCCAAATAACCACCAGACTTTGTATGGTTGAATTCAAAACAAATCACTATCATAAATAACATTTTTACCCCTTTTTAACTTTTAGCATTTTTACCCCATCTTTTCGGTACCTGATCTAGTATGACTTATATTGGTAATTTAAATGTCTATTATTTAACTGTCTTACTGGGTAAATGTGTGACGTTAAATTACAATATTTAGCATTAGGTTTGTGGAAGAGACATTTTTCCTGACTTTAACTGGCACCATTGACAGGAAATACTTGTTCCACTCCTGTAGATTAATTGATTGGTTATATAGTCAACATTGCCTGAGTTTAATTATGTCAAGTGTACAGCAAACGATTTATAATCCATTCAGGTTTAAAAGTGTACTATTAGCTTTTGAAGTTGATCTCAGTGGATTATCTGCCTTTCAAACAATTCACCATTCTTAGTTACCTCCCTTTATGCAATTATGTATTGTTGATATCTCCCTTTATTTGCATCATGTTTGATGTGTTACTGCTTACACAAACCATTGAGAAAATCACTTGCCATTTGTAGATCAATGCAATCAGGATAAACAATATTGAACTATGATACTATTTACCTCACTTTTGATTGTCTCCCTTTATACCAGCGTCAGTGCTGAGATAAACAGAACAATGTCCCTTTCTAACAATCATAGTCACGTCCCTTTTAATGAATTTACATCAGTTGTCTCCCTTTATTAGTATCAGGTCTGATATGTTATTGCAGAGAAGAACCATTGAGAAAAATACTTGCCATCTATAGAACAAGGTACCCTGGATATAAAAGTGTCTATGTTAATGATGCTAGTCTTTGGGCATTATCTTGTAATGAGAGGAAATGAGCTTATCATTTTATAGATGAGGAACTTCATTTTGATGTTGGGCGTATATGATATTGCTCGCATTATGCTCAGCTGACTGGATTTCGTTGTCTGTAAACCATTTTTATGTGTATTGTAGTGATTGTTCTTACCGGTATTTAAAATATTATAATGATAAAAAGAAAATTTAAATAGAAATTTGTATGATGTTTTGGGCTCTATTTCTGTCAGAATTTTTCATGTAGTGTCTCATTGACTGGCATCATGATATCGGTATAATTTCCCTGTTTGTAAAATAAAACACAAGCTATGTGTCATATTAATATTTGTATATTTGTATTACATTGTTGGTGTATGGATTGACCTGTGTCAGTAAATAACTTTTCAACCAGTTGTACATAATTATATTACATACTTGTCAATGTTAACCCATGTACAGTCATTTAAACCCATCCAAATGAGCCGCGCTATTTTACACAGATGCCTATATGCTAATTCTTAGAGCTGAGCTCATTTCTGCTTGGCATTAATTTTAAAGCAGTTGTTGTATAATAATTTTATGTATTCATCATTTGTGAAAAGCTTTTTCTTTTTTCTGTACTTACTGTGGTGAAGGACATTATCATGGCACTAAAATAATAAACTTTCTAACACTGTCAATTAATTCATTATTACCGGTAATCTGAATGCATTTTGCCTCTGTATGAGTCAGTAATTCAATTTATCTTACATGATTTTAATACATTTTGTATATAAGATTTACAATTATTTTCAGTATAGATATAAATTATTAGTCTAGATTAGTCATTGTACAATAGAAATAGTAAAAAGTAGAAGTTTTTAACTTGTAATCCGGAGCAGATTCGTAGTTGTTTGTAAGTACCTATTGATCTACAAACATGTATCCCTAGAATATCTTCTGAAAACTCATCTTTGAGAGAAATTTCAGAATGCAGCCTTGTCATTGGTTAATTTGAAGACTTGTGTCAGAACCAACCAATGAGAGCCTTGAATTTTGAGACTTACTTATTACCTCAAAAAGTGAACATTCAGGCCATGTTCTTTATACTGTTTTTAGTTTCCCTCATGCTGCTGTATATGACATTGAAAAGCATATTTTAACATCTTAGATATATTTGTTGATTTGTAGATATTTCAGTTAAGCTTAACAAGCATTACTAATTCCCCTAAAACACTGTAGAAGGTTTGATATATTTCTTACCTAGTTCAAGGACGCTCAGTTCATAAACCTATCTAATTACTGATAAATTCAATTTATTAAACTGAAATTGATACAATGTACATGATTTGAATTCGTCCACAGCATTTTGCATTTGTATATAGTTTTGGACTCTAAACCGTGTTAGATGGGGGTTGACTTCTATAAGAACCTTATAATTTTTCCTGGCCAGAAGATGCACCTCAAAGTCCAGGAAAAAGAAAAAGCTTCAAAAAAATGAATTATCATGTTTATGTAATTATTTTGGTATGTATTTGGAATAACTTTAAGACTACTTGTGATATGCAAGTTTTTAATCAACTATAATCATTGTGGGAACATATTACTATTCGAAATTGACTCAAAAATTGCATTTTCTAATATAACCCCATAACGACTGAACTACATTTTATATCGGCTTTTAGATTTTACTCCAGTGTGTACAAAAACGAGTATTCTGTGAGGCCATTGGTCATTATAATTGCTAGGTTATAATAATGGGTAGAATTAAACTGCCAACCATGTTTTATCATAGAATAATGTATGGGTTCATTACCAGTCCTGTGTGTTTATATTAGCAATGATGCAATCATGTTTTAATTTTTTAAATTTTTAATATTTTTGTTCTTATACTGTATTTTCCAAGCTAGCTGTAAATGTCTTAGGGAAAAAATTCTTAGTATTGAACATGATGATTTTGTTGATAATTACATAGTCTAGATGCATTAATTGTCTTTGAAATATCAAGAAAGAACATTTTTTTCAGTAGATTTTTACTTTAAAGCAGGGAAGTAACTAATGATTGCAAAATTATTTGGTAAATTGAGTAGTCTCCCTTTACTCATTTATCATTCTGAAATATCTTTTTCTTTAATGTATATGTATAGAACAAAATTTATGAGCAATTGTGTAAGTTGATAAAACTTACACAATTGCATATAAATTTTGTTCTATACAGTCATGTATATATTGTCTCTAGTAAACACATTATTTGCCAAAGTTGTGGGTTAATATGTCTATTATTTTCCTTGTTGCTATTGATTTGCAGTGCAAACTTGACTGTGATAAAGTGCTAATTGATTTTATTTGGTGCAAACAAACAGAAATAAAAGAAATTCAAACTGAATTAATGAATTTGTAATGCATTTGTAATGAAATATTGATCAATTAATGAATTTGTAATGAAACAATGAATTTGTAATGAATTTATAAAGTTATTAAAACATGAGAGCTGTGTAGTTAAAAATTACACTTAGTGATTCATGAAAGTCACAATTATACTCATAACTGACACATATTATGTTCCAAGAAATGTTGGAGAACAAAATTAATGTGTAAGCCAGGCTGGGGTTAATTAAAACAATTAAAGACATTGTAAAGTTTAACCCCTGTCTGTCCCTCGTGTCTGCATTTGTTTTACGCCGGTGTTATTTATGTAATACTATGTTTTTGTGCATTTGTTTTACATGAAGTTTGAGATATGCCTTCTAGACCCTGATATGATGTGTCTACCACACTTGTCTAACTTCTGTTTACCTCTGTTTTCTTATTTTCTACCTTTATCGTACAAATATCAAAATGCATACAATGTCAAAATTGAATAGTTAACAATTAATGCCAATGTTACACAATAAATCTGAATTTATTTAGGAATTCAAAAAAAGAAATTCAGAAACTATCATCTATCAATTCACATTGAATGGCAATATTGACAAAGCTTGCTTTGTTATTAACTGCTCTGCAGGTTACAGAATAATTCTTGAGTGGGATTGTTATCTTGTGTCAAATATTTCGATTTTTATGATTGAAAATCACCGAAAGGTTTACAGTTGCTTACAGAATTCAATTGAAGTTATAATTAGTCTGAACATGTCATCTTTTTACTAGCCTAAAGTCCTAATACCCAAAATTTAGATTCTCAGACCTTTGAGATTGATCTCAATAGAGATGATATCTTGTGAGATTAAGATCCGACTATTTACGCTATTTATTACAGTCGACAATCTTACGATGATAGAAAGAGTTCAGGAGTCAGTAGTTCGAAAAATTCTCTCATGAAGAAAAGGTAGGACATGCGCACTGCACAAGATTTTTAGTTTCCAAAATATAGCAAGTTTAGTGCTAGTCCTGGCTGTCATGGATACTTAGAATCTTAAAATGTAGATGAACCATTAACTTGCCCAGATCCATATATAGACATACTCATCATGTTTTATGTGCACATGCATTTTTCAGCTTACATGTACAATGGAGAAATATTCACGTTATTACATATACCTAATTCTGTTGAATTTTTTTATGCTAGATTTTGAAAAGGGTTTTCAGATTGGCATAAGATACACTAACTAAATTAAATATTCATGTCACATATTATAGTGGTAAACAAAGGAATTATTAAACTATTTGATGATATCATGCAACAAATATAGCTTTTAAGTACTTACAGGAGATAAAATTAGGGCCGAACAAAACAGATTCGTTGTTGATGTGACCCTTAGGTGTTAAAGTTTTGTTAATACGTAGGATTGATACTTAAAAATATAGTGTGTACTATACTGATGCATCATTCTAAAAACTGCTTAAACTTATTGTGATCCAATATTAGGCTTTCTGCACTAAATGCTGCGTAGACCAGCAGAAACATAACAAATCTTTATTTATATATTCCTGCAAGAGATTATTGCAAAATCTTTACTTTAAAAAAAATAAAACGCTATCTTAAAATGTGTCAGTAAAACAATTAATCTATTGCTAGGTTGTCTGAACTTATCCTTGTCAAACATCTATTCATACTTCATGAATTATTCAAGAACTTTGCACAAAAAATCATGTTTTGCTAAATTGAATTTACTGAAACTTTTGTTTAAAAAAATATATATATGTTTTTTTATTCTTTAATATTTTTTCCAAGAGGGACAAAATAAGTGGAATATATTAATGACAGAAATTTTATCCTTTGATAGCGTGGTCACCATTTCTGTCGCCAGTAACGTTATTCTTCTCTTTTAACTTAATGATCTTCTTGTCGTTGTTTGGTATGCACTGACATTGAATTTATAATTTCTTTTCAATTTCAGAGTGCATGCTTGCTTTGATATATTACAAAACTCAATTGAATAATGTTTTACAAGGAATAACAACCATTTAAATAGTCCTTCAAAATGAATTTGCGTCATTTACTAAATTTCCCATAAATTCCCTCCATAAGAAAAATCATGGATAATAACGTGATATTTGTGATTTGTGTATAATTGCTTTCTGCCAATGCCTTATTATTGCCTATTCTGATACATGTAGTAATCGCATTTTTAATTTTCTTTTTTGTATGATTATGTTTCTAAAGAAAGATAATAGCTTTGCACTTTTAACTTTTTTGTACCATTTTGTATATTAGCTTGATGTAGAATTAAATTTTTGCTTGTATTTACATATTAATGTCTGCACATTTCAGTTATTCAATACGCCATGCAGCACATTTCATTCTATATATATAATCACAGTAACAGTGTGCTATTACCAAGTTGGCTTTCTCAGGCCAGTAATTTTACTATAAGCTTAGGCCCCTAGAAGAGAATTAATGTGTTTACGGTTTCCCAATTGACCCTTATTTTCAGGGCCAACCATAAAGTTGCTAACGGCAAAATACAAGATATGAAATTTTTTGTGGATGAATCATAATAACTCACACTGTTGTTGGAAATAATAAAGGGTTGGATTGGTCACCATAAACACAAACTTTTTTCCTGGCCTGATCTGTTACACTTTCCAAGAATAATAAAAAATATACTGTGTAAAAGTAAGTACCCTGTACTTGGAATAGAACATTTTATAACATTAATTGGTTATGAAATTGTTTAGAACAGGATACAAGCATGATAATTTATTATATCCTGGTTGAAGCAACCCTATCCTCAGTCAGGCCCATATCATATTTTGTGGACTTTTTTCATTGTCCTCAACTTTCATTATTCTTTTAAAAAAACCTCATGAATGCCTCGGTGAGATCATGTCTTCCGGCACTGGGGTAAAAAATTCAAATAGGGATATAAATGTCCCACTTCTATATCTTCTTTCCCCACTCTCTAGGGTTGCACTGAAGTGACCATTATAAGCTATCTATCAGTCTGTTTTACAAGAAATAAATGAATGTAAAATGTAAAGTCAGACTTTAACAGAGAACTGACTTTAGACAATGTTTTAACTGTAACAACATAGTAATTAAGTTGTTCATTTGTGATGCACCCATTTTTGGTGGCACTTACCAGTATATTAAAACAGACTGGTATTCTGTCTACCATTACAAGTTTTTATGAGACATTTTCCTTATACATGTACAATTTTAATGTATGACATCCTTAAACACTTAGATGTTATGTGGATTTCTGAACACAATTTACAATTATGTGTATTATTGTATTACCTCTGTCCAAGAATTGGTGCATTTACTGTACAATTACCTTCTGTTAATAATTCAAAAATAAATCATATTGTCCCTGATGCTCCTGAAATATGGACCCTATTAATTCAGCGCTAGTCTGATTTAAATTATATGGATGATGTATTTCTAGTATGAGTTTCAACTGCTTGCGAAAAACCTTAAGAACTATTTGTATTTTCATTTCCAAACGAGTTGTGGTGTGATATCAAGTTTAAGCAGTGAAGAAATGCCTCCCAGATATGTAGGGGGAAAATCAGTAACAATAAGAAATCAGTATAAGTTATTCTTCTTCAAATAAGTTTAAATTAAACTGTACTCATTTTTTCAACAATTATGAATGCATGCTGTTATACCCGTTAAGTTTTTATCTGTATACTGTACTATACATAATATTAACACCTAACAGCTACTTTGTGCATGTACTTGACAGTTTTTGCATGTCTGGATATCAGCCAAGGGGTTCATGTTGCAGACTATAGACTGAATGACTGTGTATTCCCATGTTTAAATGTGCCCAGAGAGATTGTTTGAGGTTAATCATAATAAATATAATCAATTAAGTATGCTTGTCTGATCATTGTCAGGTTACTGTATTGATAAGATTGAAATATTTAATGTTTTGTCATGTTTTTTGTCAAAGGAGTGTGATAAAGGGTCTTCTTAACCCTTGATGTTAAACTTCTCCTTCTAAAAATATACAGTAACACTTCACTTACCTGAATCACTTTAATATTGAATCCACCTCATTGCAAGTCTACCTCTGTATAAAAATACCTCTTTACAAGATCACTTTTTTCTGACTGCATGTTTTCAATATTTTAGTCTTAAAAATGAAAACATCTCAATATTTGAAGCTCAAAGATGGTCTTATTATTCAGATTTTACTGTACCAAAGTTTGCAGTTCAACATTTCATTGATTGAATCATTTTCCTTAATGTTTAAGTATTCAGTATAAGAGTATCTGTCTCTCTATGTTACTAATGCCTCAATGTGAAATCAAAGTGTCTGTATGCTTTTCAAGCAATTTGCACCAGCAAATCAACTATGACCTGCTTTCAGTTTTGATTTTTTATGTTTCTAAGTAGTGTCGAATAAGCCTTCTTTTTCCCTATACGCTTTAAGTGTGGTTGATGTTTAATCGGTTTTAGTTTTTGTTCTTCTTTTGTGTTGTTTTTATAGCCTGGTGCTTGCATTGTATTGTTTTTTGTGTTGTTATTGTTTGTTTGAGTGTTGTTTTAGCTTTGATGTTTGTTTGTGTGTTGTTTTAGTGTTGATGTATATTTAAGTGTTGTTTTAGTACAATACAATACAATACAATAGATTTATTCGCATAAACTTTTACAAGTTTATCGCCATTTACAAAATGATACAAACAAGATGGCGATAACAAAATACAAGTACAAAGAAAATGAGAAAAGCATTATAATGCATTACAAATACTTATGAATAACAATATCAATTATGCTCTTAATATATTTGCTAAATAAATGAATTTCGATAATTTATTTAATAAATTAATGTTTGATGCGTTTAACAATTTTTTGAATTTAAAAATATTTGGCCAATGATTGTAATACTTAGGTAAATAGTCTTTTCTTAAATTTCTATAAAATGGACACACTAATAAAAAATGGTATTCGTTTTCTATACTTAACATGCTACATTTATTACACAATCGTTGTTCTTTTGGAATATTCCTATGTCTACCTTCTTCAATTAATAAATTGTGAGAGGAGCATTAGTGTTGGTAATGTTTTAGTGTTGGATGTAAGTTTGAGTGTTGTTTTAGTGTTGGTGTTTGTTTGAGTGTTGTTTTAGCTTTGGTGTTTGTTTGTGTGTTGTTTTAGTGTTGATGTATATTTAAGTGTTGTTTTAGTGTTGGTAATGTTTTAGTTTGATGTAAGGATGTAAGTTTGAGTGTTGTTTTAGTGTTGGTGTTTGTTTGAGTGTTGTTTTAGCTTCAATGCTTGTTTGTGTGTTGTTTTAGTGTTGATGTATATTTGAATGTTGTTTTAGTGTTGGTAATATTTGAGTGTCGTTTTAGTGTTGGATGTATGTTTGAGTGTTGTTTTAGTGTTGCTGTTGCATGTTTGAGTGTTGTTTGTTTTGTTCTGGTGTTAATGTACGTTTTGGTGTCTATTTTAATATGATATCTTTGACGGGCAAATTGCGGTGATATTTTTGCATACATCTAATTGAAGTATGGTTTGCTTTAATATTTTGAAGGGGCTTCAGTTCCAGACTTATGATTAATTTACAAAATCTTGAGACTATAATAGAATACATTATGTAGATAGCAATTATAAATAAACCTAAACAGATTAAGTCTGTGTTTACTTTTGAAAGAACATTTGTTTAAATCTTACGATTTGTAAAAATAAATAAATTTATATAGTCAATCAGGACATTTTAGTTTAAAGCCCCATTAGCTTTTTGCTATAAAAAATATATGCAAAAAACAAACAATTGCTGATATTATCCCAGGATAATTATTACCAACGAAACAAGCTCTTTTTCTTCTAAAAACACTCATTTCACTGTGAATTTTGCTTTTGTTAACTTGAAATATATAGAGCGCGTGACGTCACTTCATGCCGTGTGCATAATATGACTGCGGGAAAACACAGCTGTTCTATAAATAGTATTTTTTTCAATGATATTGAAAAAAATATGATAGTGGTTTTGGAAACCTTTTTTCTTGCTATAAAGTACGCACGGGAGGGAAACACACCGGATTCCTCTTTTATAGAACAAACAGAAACTATTAGGACCGATAAATTTATATGGTAATGGGACTGCAGCTGCACTTTTTAACATATTAACTACATGAGCCAAAACAGGAATCCCTGACCTACCTATCCTATTTTTGATGAGTATGAAACCATACACAAACAATTTTTAGACTTTTCTCAGACAAGACAAACTATTGCAGTGTCATTATTGATAGATAATTACATAATTTAAGGTCCCCTAAAAATAGGTCCTTAATATTATTTCTTCAGACCAGTACAGAGGGTAAGTCTGCATTACTTAAGTTAATAATGAAATTAAACTTATCGCGAAGAATGAACATTATATTGAGCTCTTGTGAAAGGGGTCAATCCTGATTTTTAGGTCCCAATATTATTAATTAGGTCAATGTTTTGGTTAGGGGCCAGTAGTGTGACTTAGAGTCAAAGTTGGCCCATTACTGACGGGAATCAACAAATTGGTCAATTTGATTGACAGGGGCTGTCACTCAGAAAGTGCACAATAGACAATCTTACTTTTGGCAACAACCCATGTTTCATTTATTTATTCTCTTTGAAGCTATGCTACTTATGTTTCATTTTGCACACTTACAAGGATACTGAATATCATTTATGTTTCCTCTATTTAATTTCCAGGGTATTTTTTGCAATTTTTTATCCAGTACATAGGTACTTAAATACTGTATTGTGCATTTAGTCATAGGTTCATTATATGGCAACATAATTATTATTTCAATTCCTGAGCCGCAAAAACAATTTGCATTGACATTTTGTTTAACCAATTACAGCGTGACCTACATATTAATTGTTGCAGTATGTTACTCCTACCTATGAAAACTAAGTGTCATAAGCTATTTATATTGCAAGGCTACTCAATCAGCACACCTTGGCTAATTTTGTCTAACCTTGGGTGTACCTGGTATTAGCCGACATTGGAACCTTTTACAATTTTCCCGGATGTAAACTTAACAAAATAGGGGCCTCCATGAAGGAAATAGACAAGGTGTGCCTATAATGCAAGCTAGGCTACTATCAGATGCATAAATTGTTAAAGAACAGACCATGTTTTATCACAGAATACTGTATTGGTTGAATTCTTAAGGACAATATATAAGCTTGCATGGTCAATTTGCAGATCAAGTTAGAATATATTATGTTAATTCATCATTTTGAAATTAAGCGTAATTACTGTGTTTATGTAGACATTTTTTTTAACATGTGTCCTTCATCAGAATATATTATGTTAATTCATCATTTTGAAATTAAGCGTAATTACTGTGTTTATGTAGACATTTTTTTTAACATGTGTCCTTCATCAGAATATATTATGTTAATTCATCATTTTGAAATTAAGCGTAATTACTGTGTTTATGTAGACATTTTTTTTAACATGTGTCCTTCATCAGAATATATTATGTTAATTCATCATTTTGAAATTAAGCGTAATTACTGTGTTTATGTAGACATTTTTTTTAACATGTGTCCTTCATCAGAATATATTATGTTAATTCATCATTTTGAAATTAAGCGTAATTACTGTGTTTATGTAGACATTTTTTTTAACATGTGTCCTTCATCAGAATATATTATGTTAATTCATCATTTTGAAATTAAGCGTAATTACTGTGTTTATGTAGACATTTTTTTTAACATGTGTCCTTCATCAGAATATATTATGTTAATTCATCATTTTGAAATTAAGCGTAATTACTGTGTTTATGTAGACATTTTTTTTAACATGTGTCCTTCATCAGAATATATTATGTTAATTCATCATTTTGAAATTAAGCGTAATTACTGTGTTTATGTAGACATTTTTTTTAACATGTGTCCTTCATCAGAATATATTATGTTAATTCATCATTTTGAAATTAAGCGTAATTACTGTGTATATGTAGACATTTTTTTAACATGTGTCCTTCATCAATATGTACCTGTAATTACATGTGGCTCTTGTGTGGAATATGAAGCATTTGGTGCATTATGATTGCAACTTCATTGTTATCAAAGATCATGTACTGTGATTTTGCCTTGAATCTATCAGTTAAAAGGCATTTTAATGCATTCAAACATTTTATGAAGTTTATTATAATGAGTGACAATGATCAATAGTGTTCAAATGTTTACCATCTTTTATTTGTTTGTATTTTTTAACTCCTCCCTGCACTATAAAGAAATTTAAATAAATGAGTACTATAGGTTATACCGTAGCTTATTTTAGCTTTCTCTTCAAACTTGCATTTTTACCCCTCATTGATTTGTCATTCGTCATGATGTTGTATAAACATTGACATTATTCATATGGAATATATTTGGTTGCATGATTTGTTTAGTAATTGAATAATAGATTATAAAAAATCAGAGCAATCAATGTCATAATTTCAAGCACTTGTAAATGAAATTTGAGGTGTAATATTAATCCTGTGCATATGTTTAAACTTCTGAACCTTCAGTGTCAATTATATTTCTACCAAATGTCCCCAAATAAATATCCTTCCCAATTACCTCCCCAGGGTGGTTGCAGTTCACCTATTGTTAAAGAGGGAGGGGCGTAATCCATGGCAGGGGCATTTATCAGGGGCAGGGGCATTATGTATTGGAGGGCATTTATCTAGGGTAGGGGCATTTATTAGGTGGAGGGTGATTTTTTAGAGAAGGGGAATTATTAGGGGGAGGGGCATTATCAAGGGGGCAGGGCATTTATTAGGGGGAGTGCATAATCTATCAGGGGCGTTAAATAGGGGAGGGGCATTACATGTATGTATTGGAGGAGCATTTATCTAGGGGAAGGGCATTTATTGGGAGGGGGTATTATTAGGGGGAGGGGCATTATCTAGGGAAAGGACAGTAATTAGGGGGGAAGGGCATTTATTAGGGAACATTTGGTAAAGCATAAAAAAAGGCCAGCAATTTTTTCTGGACCGTCTTGGACAAATGATTTGATAGGTCTTGTCTTATTTATTGTGTCAATTTATTTAATGCATTACAGTTATTCAACAATGTAGATGTATACCCAATAAGTCATTAAAAAGGTATATTTATTATGGTGACAGAAAGGATCTGTGGGTTGTTCTTCATATAGTTACAATACCTTGTGTCCTGTGTTGCAATAAAGGTAATAAAGGTAATTGAACATTGAGTTAGGCCTTGAGTTAAGTTCCTGGTTTCTATGAACTTAATCGACCCAGTTTTTTCTACAGATTTAAGACTTTTTTCAGTCTTGTTTTTTTTCTTCTTTCATATATTTTGGTTATAACCTTATCTCAGAATTAAGAAAAAATATTTGAAAAAATTGTTCCACCTTACTTACCCTATATTTTCAGAATCCAGGTATTTTATAATATTTGGCCTTTAATCATAGTAAAAATACACAGGTAAAAACTATTGACGTTCAGACACAACTGTTACAGTGCATTGTTACAATATTTGATAAAGCTGATACAATTTCTATGCAAATGTCTTTTTATATTGCAACTAAACTGCAATTAATGTTACATTTTGAGACATGCTATCTTAAGCTAAGGTCTTTTTTGTCAATGACTACATGAATACACTTGGATATCCTATGTATATATATGATACTCTATTTTTATGTGTGAGTGTATATATAGAGATGATATTATTTTGATTTAAAGTAATCCAAATCCAAAATTGTAATACCTTTATTGCATAACAGGCCAAGATATAAAAAATACTATCTCAGAAGTTTTTTATGCCCCTGGCATCAAATAATTCAGGGGCATAATTATAATGATTGCCATGTCCGTCCGTCCGTATGTAGAGGTCTAGTCAAGCTGCCACCAGGAGTGCAAGCATTGATTGAATGCAGTGTTGTGCTTACATGTAGTATTATCTCTTTATTAGATATTTTGGGCTTCTTTTTTATCCATACTGTTAGCACAGAACTATGATAAAAGGTTTTATTGGATGACTATCAATCCTGTGGCTCAAAGTTGTTTTATTGGTGAAAGATTTTAGATCTATCACCTGTACCTCTCAATATTATTTTCTTGGTGAAAGTCTTCTTGTATTATTTTTTACAATGAGTATTGGTTTTGATTGCTTGTAATGTTTAGTTAGATTAAGTTCTTCCATTTATCCAGTTTGTATAATAATTATAGTTCTATTGGTGTTTTGGTGACTTTGTAGTGATTTGAGTGCATGTTGAAGTGTTTTGGAATTTAAGGGTTTTTCTAATCGCAAATTAATTAATTTTTTTTTGTAAACAATGATTCAGTCCACTGATAGAGGGTCGTTGGTGCGAGACCCGCCACCGACCATGTCTCTTTATGTAAGAAAGTAGGCAGTTGCTTACGGATGATAGGTCAGTCTAGTACTGGTTCTTCCCAGGAACGATGTTAGATGAACAGACAAACAATGATTCAGCTATGCCGAAGTACTGTTTACCTATTTAAACTTCCTCTATTCTGTATCAGTACTGACCCTATTTACAGCCTATTCATTCATTCTTGATAATTAATTTAATTGAACTTTCATTTCTATTTTTTTCATAATTTTTAATTGCTGTTGTAATTAAATATCATAATGAATCATATTTTTGAATAATTTTTCTATTCAAATCTATAGGTATGATTTTAAATTTCTTTTTATCATTTATTCTTATTTTTATTATTTATTTGTATTATTACTATAAATTTGCATTATATATTATGCATTTAGTGTAAGGTTGATTTTCATGTGCAGTCATTTGAAAAGGTAAAGTACTGCATTTAATATTAAAGTAAAAACTAAAGTTGCTGTCCTAGTACTGAAATGCTAGCCCTAAGCCTGGTGGAAGGAAATATCTCCCTATTCAGGCTAGTGAATCTTCTCTTAATTGTTTATTTGGGCTAGATGTAAATTGTTTATTTTCAACAGCCCACTTAAAGTATAGGTATGCCCTTAATCGATCACAAAAAAAAAATTCAGGTGTATTTTAATATTGCATGTCAACCCTGAAAACTGATATAGGACTTAAAATATTGTTTACAATATCTTATCTCCCACCTGTTATATTGCTTAGAGCTTACGTAAGCAGGCTCAATTACTACATACATCGGTGTACAATATTGTATCATGACATTGTTTATATCATAATTATATAGCCATGCATGTCTTTCATAGACATAATGTTTTTAATGATAGCCTTGTTCAAGCCTCTTAATGTAACAAAATCAAGTCACTTCCAATACTTAATTTAACCATGTGACTAGCTTGTCTTCAAATGGCTTCAAGATTATACTCTCTGGGAGACTTTTGCTTTGTCCTCCATTTTTTAGGAGGGTAGTATTTTGAGGGAGGTGGGATTTTTTAATGCAATTTTTAGGAATCTTTTTCTGATCAATATCCTCTTATAAAGTAAAAAAAATTTACATTCTTTCACTTGATCAAAAGTCTCAGCTCAAGTGGAATGATTCATGGTCTAAAAGTGGTAACGTGCTGGGCTGCTGAACAAACCATCTTTTCAGGGATATGCTTTTTCAGTGTCCAAATTAAAACTACCAAGCCAAGTACAGTGTGTTAAGAAAAGCATTTGGTCAACTGGCTTTTATATGTTTGTGCTTTTACCGGGCCTGATAAAAAACAGGAGAAACTATTCAACATACGAGTTGGGATATGAATGCCCGGTTCTCCTCTATCTTCTCTCCCCTCTCTCTGGTGTGGCACCATATCTGTCAAATTGGCCGTTAAATAACAGATAAACATAAACTTAACGCCAGTGTGTGAATCTGGAAAAAGATTCATTGATCAACCCAGACTTAAATGTTTTTAAAATCTATGTATTTTTCTATTTAGATTAGATTCAAACATTGTTCAATCAATTTGAACTTAAAGTCTTTCGTCATTTCTTTGACAACCTACATGCATAATATCTTATTTCCACTTCAAAATAATTAGGGGACAAGATGCATGTTTGTAGTTGAGGCCACCCTTTCTGTCAACCTTGATTGTTAAGCTAGACTGCACAAGAGATACTCATTCTTTCTAAATAAAGCAGGATTTAGTCTCTTCTTCCATATTTATCTATTCTCTAATCACACAAACAGGAAATTATTGCTGCAGTATCTTTGAAATACTTGACCTCTTGCTCATCAATCTTGATCTTTGTATAGCTTGAAAGACAGCAAGAATGTAATTGACAAACTTTGTTGTCATAATGTTTGCTAACATGATATTAACAAGCGTTTGGTGCATAACTTGTGGAAGGTAATTTTTGTAAACAAATATGTTATAACAATGTGTTGAATGCAAACTCTGCGATTTTATTTCATCATCTGTCAAAAAGCTTCAAAATGTTTATGTGTAATTTCTACAAGACTAATATATCTTAAAATCTCAAAAATTTGAAATTTTTGCCTTTTTTTTGAGAAAAACAATAAATTAGGTTTTGCTGTTGTAACTGAAGATAGAGAAGTATTTTTTAAGAGTTACAGTTGAAAAAATCTTGGGGACATTTTCTAGATTATAACGATCGATATATCTTGGCACAGAACAATGTTGAGCCGACTGACTTACGGTGCGGGAAGTTAATGCATGTTTACCAGGTAGTGAAAATAGGTAAATTTCTTTGCATCTGATTGGTTGATTCTGTTTTGTTGATTATTTAGGACATCAGGACTTTATTGCAGATTCTGGTAATTTGATATTTTAGCTTTTCAGACATTGTTTACAAGATGAAATGCATGATTGTGCACAAATTATTTCTATACTAAGTCTTGCTTTTCGCTCTCCATAAAGCTTTAACCTACCGTAAAATTTCAAGGCTGAAATTTGGGGTCTGGAATTGTTTGATGAGTCAATCACGTAACTGCAAACAAAAGATATTAAGATGGCTTTATCTGTATATTATTCACTAAAACGTTCTTCATGCAATTAGATATGAGATAATTTCTTTTTTCTTTTATTATGTAGCAAACAGTGTATCATTTTCAATTTTATCTTTTTTTTTAAACTTGATTTTTGCTGTTAAAATTTAATCTTTGCTGTATATGTTTTTATTGTATTTAAAATCTAAATCTCGCTTGGCTTACTAACTTTGAGAACAATCTTGTTGAAGTTCTTGCTCTCTTTCTTATTTGCTAAATGTTTGTACAAATGTACTTATATTCAAATGTATTTGTGTTACAAGCCATCCATGGTTTGTCATTATGCGACACAAACTTTCACAGCAGGTAGATAGGTGGGCAATTTTTAGGTAACTTTATATACTTGTACTGAAAATGAAAAGATAGAATAAAGAATACCGGTAAACTTTTTTTCAAAATTGTTAAAAAGATTTTTAATGAATTGGTCATGAAACTGTAAAGCAATGGTTTTTAGCAGACATGAGCACAAATGTGCTTGGGTCAGAATGTTAATATTGACAAAACCTCGGACGATTTTCGATGGGGTTCATTCGATCTTTCATACTGATGAAGTTTGCTCCTTTGAGGCCATAGTTCACTAGTGAACACTATTTACAGGTGGCCATTGTCTTTGATTTTTCTGTACATATAATTGTCTGGAACCAGTTTTTGTATCATATTTAGCTTATTACAGCATATGGCTGTCATTTATTGAGAAATTTTATTCTGTAATATATCTGAAATCTTCCCAATCTGCAAACAGAAAATAGATCTTATAGTATCCTTTTAGTATCATTTGTATCATTGCCAATGCTTCTTTTTATTGGTTGGATGATATATATGATTTAAATTAGTATGGTTGTATTGGCTTTCACATTTACCAGTACTTTGTTTGCCATTATTAAGTGTTAAATATTAAATTTCGGGAATAAGAGTTTATTATATGTAACTTGTATATCAAGTGTTATAACATTAAGTAATTCAATTATTGTTCAATTAAATATTATTTTCTTTCATGTAACATCTTAAAATAAACAGTTAATACAGTAAAATCTCACTTTGCAACCTTCTCAATATTACGACCACCTCTATAATAATGGTGAACATAGTTTCAAATCTGTTTTCAATATGTTCTCTTTATTTATGATAAGTTAGTATTATTTGGTTCTAAATAATGGTCTTAATATTGAACAGGGGTGTCAATATTCCAGATACAATGTATATCCGGAATTCCGGATTTATCTGTCCTGAAAGAGCAATGATATCTGAGCAAAATAAAATTTATTTTGATGAAAATATCCCAAGAAATTGCAAAGTTACAGTCAATTTAATCTGCTCTAAAGGATTTTCTTTAATACCAGCTGAGTTAAATATGGAAACACTGTGGATGAAGGCCTCTTATTTGGCAAAAATGGTCGACCATTTATGATTTTCTGGATTTTTAATTTGGCTCTCTTGACACCCCTGATTGGTGTCAGGCTGTAAGTATTTCAAGTCATTGTATAAGACATGTAATAGTTACTGATATTCTTGTAAGTTTCATTTTCACTGGTTTGTTTACTATATATTATTACAGAGCGAATCTTGCAAAAACTAAGCCAACCACAGATAATCCACCTGTAGATACGAACAATTCTAATCCTATATCAGGCCTCACCAAATCAGTCACTGGACAGCAACCACAACAGCAACAGAAAGAGAGGCCAAGGTCAAGGTCAGTGTCAAGGTCAAGAGCTCCAGTCAAAGGTCAAGGTGCACAGAGTCAGGCTATTACAACGAGGTCATTGAGGAAGAAAGTGATCAGCTCTGATGAAAGTACAGAGGAAAGTGATGAGGATGATGATTCCGATGACGACTAATAATGAAAATTATTTGTATGTGCCTTGAGCATTTAGAAACATTGTGTTGTTAAACATACATGTTGATAATTGAAATCCATATTTTCATTTAAACTTGAATGTGGGGTAAAAGAGAACATTATCTGATTTAAACATAAATGTCAGGGATTGAAGAACATTTTCTCATTTATTCATGTCAGAATGTTGCAGAATGAAGGACATTTTTCTCATTTGAACCACAGTGTTTGGTCTGAACAATTTGGAATTGTGTGACAGGTCATACTTACTAAAATTTGACATAAATGTCTATTTTCCTCCGTATGTAGAGAAGTAAAAAAAATGCCGGCTCTATAAGGAGTGTTAGTACTGGTTAAAAAAGGTCCAGGAAAACTTAAGTTAGGTGAATAGGCTGTCATATTTAGATGAATCATCGTTGAAAATTGCAGCTAAAACCCACTGAAATAAACTGAAAATGGAAGCCTTTAAATTAGATTCCTTTTGGTATTTACCTGTGTTTTAAGGCAACAACTCTTTAATTTGTTAAAAAGATAAAAGTCTGGTAAAAAGCATGTAATCAGTAGTTTCTGTTGATGCTTATAAAGTTAAAAGTAACCTACCCAAGTTTGTAATTTTTGCTTGGTAGGGAATTTTTTTTCCATTTTGAACCAAGATTGTGTCAACAAGCATTACAGTTATGTTAAAAACGTGGATACTAAAAAAATACGCATGTCTAAAATGCCTCATATTAAAAAAAAATTCTAGACCTAGAAGTTGCAAACAAATTTGGGGGTCAAGGTCATTTTTGGGAGTTAGTTGCATTAGGGCAAATATTCTTATTTTATTCTTGGCCTAATTCTTTATTTCTTTAAGCAGTGTCACCCTTAAATCATTATGTTTCTGGTCCAGAACATTTCTATGAAATTATTATAGCCAGCTAGGGTTTCATCTGTCCTTGAATCTTATTACAATTTCCATTTTAAGTTAATTGTAATGCATATTATGTATTTATGTTTGTTTCTTTGGTCTGTTGTCATGGAAACATATTGTCATATAATGTTCATTTATTTTTCATTGAAATATTTCCTGTTAAAATGTTGTTTATAAAGTATGAAAGTTTATATTTTCATGCAATTAATCCGTAATGCATGCTTATTTCAATACATTAAAATTGTATTAAAATGTGCATCAAATCTCAAATATTTCGTTTCATTTTACCTTATCCTTTTATCCAGTAAATGCAATCAAACGAAGATGGTGTGACGAATGCATTTATGAAATTTATGAAGTAACATGATAATATGCATTAACATAATTCAAGGAGAAGATAAAGCACTCTAAAGTTAGTCTTTTTTCTGTAAGTATATATAATATAAACAATATGTTTGTTCCACTTAATTGAAGTAAGCTACATGCTTCCATTGGACATTTTTCCTAGCAAGTAATCATATATCTGTACTTGTATGATAGACTAACCAGTAATTATCTCTGTCTGGTGCAAATCTACTGGTATAATTCAGTTAGTATTGTCTACCAGGTTTGCACAACTATTGATACATAACAGTACCAGATATCGATAACAGAATCAAATCAATTTGTGTAGCCAAACTTTGTCGTTCTGAATTAGTGTCCATATGTTTTACATATACATTTTTAGCTCACCAGAGCACGAATGTGCTCAGGGTGAGCTTTTGTGATCGCCCTGCGTCCATCGTGCGTCGTTACGTGGCGTCCATGTTTACTTAAAACAACATCTTCTCCTACACTGCTATGCCGATTGCAACCAAACTTTGCTGGAATGATCCTTGGGTGGTCCCCTTTCAAAGTTGTTCAAAAAATTAAATTTCATTAAAAACTCTGGTTGCTATGGCAACAAATAGAAAAAACTTAAAAAATCTTCTTGTCCGAAACCACAGGGCCTAGAGCTGAGATATTTGGTATGTAGCATTGTCTAATGGAACTCTACAAAGTTTGTTCAAATTATTCCCCTGGGGTCAAAATTGGCTCCGCCCCGGGGGTAACTTGATTTTACATAGACTTATATAGGAAATTTAAAAAATCTTCTTGTCAAAAACTACAATGCCTAGAGCTTTGATATTTGGTGTGTAGCATAGTCTAGTGGACCTCTACAAAGTTTGTTCAAATTATTGCCCTAGGGTCAAAAATGGCCCCGCCCCGGGGGTCACTTGATTTATATAGACTTATATAGGAAAAATTAAAAAATCTTCTCCGAAACTGCAAGGCCTAGAGCTTAGATATTTTGTATGTGGCATTGTCTAGTGGACCTCTACCAAGTTTGTTCAAATTATGGCCCTGGGGTCAAAATTAGCCCTGCCCTTGGGTTTATTCTATTTTATATAGGAAAATTTTAAAAAATCTCCGAAACCACAAGGCCTAGAGCTAAGATATTTGGTATCTAGCTTTGTCTAATGGACCTCTTTTAAATCTGTTCATATAATGGCCATGGGATAAAAAATGGCCCAGATGGGTCACTTGATCTTACTTGGACTCGTATAGAAAACTTCAACAATGTTAATCTCCAAATGACCTTTTCTCCTGGTGAGCATTTATAGGGCCATCATGGCCCTCTTGTTGTATATACTTGTTTGAACTGAAATTATCATTTTCAATACATTTAAAAACGTGTAGTTAGCCGCTTATTGCAAGGCATTAATGAGAAGCTGTGAATAACAGAACTAATAATGTTTTATGCAAATACCATGGAGACCTGGTGGGTTATAAGATCATTATTTTATGTTCCCTGTTCTCTCCCGTTAAATCAACACCCAACAAAAGACGCACTTCCTGTATCATTAATATCAACATCTTACAATTATTTCAAACATCAACATCTTTTGTGATGACAACATAGCAAAAAGAACAGTTTTACTATTGGAGAAAATCTCTTCTATCTATCTTTTATGTTAAAATGGTTTATGATATCTTCCTTATTAAAATGCACTTGGTGACACACCATGTTCATAATTGATAAAAAAAAACATTATTACTGAAATGCATTCAAGTCACAATAAAGATGCTAATTCATATTACCAATTTGACTGACACTTAGAAAATGTGTTGAATTTGACCAAAGGAACGACTGTATTCCCAATGTGTACACCCAGGTCACTTACTACCCACATCAATCTGTGTGACACTGCGATTTGAATGCTGGGAAAGAAACAAGACGTCATGTAACTCAATTTCTATATAACTTCGACATAAATGAAAATTGTAATGAAAATGTACAAATAACCACATATAGTACTTAGTGCTAAATATGAGTTTTTATTAATCTCTAACAAGTCCATCTTTTTGGTTTTGGTCTCAGAATAAATGCCATCAAACGGCACATTTTCCCCCAATTTTCCCTTGCGCGTATAAATAAAAATCCAAATTTGGATAGTGATGTGTCATGTGATAGAGGTTGGTCTTAGCTTGATGTTGCACCTGCTTTTTGTAGAATGCTGCATTCCTAGACGGGCCTGCAAAGTCGCGGCCAAAATAATCAGAACTCACTCGGAACGCAACATAAGTGTGCCATGGATTCTTTTTTGCTCAACTACAGGCAACAAATGTAACGGTTGTACCGTCTTTACTAAATAGAAATACCTTCTGTTAGCAAAATAATTAGAGAGGGGGGAGGAGCTTTAATTCCAGTAAGTTTTGTTTCTTTGTTCATCATTGTATTAAGGCGTTAACATATATTTGTTTCTGGTTATAAGCTCAAAATTAGGGTAGATAGGGCCGGTTCCGTATTTGGCTCTTGAAAGCGTGTGGGCAGGTAAAACGGACCATATGTTTACTGTTCTTTTGGTCTAGAGTCGCAGGGGAACAATTAGGGTAGGTCGGGTAACCATTTTTGTTAGGCCTGACGAGTTCTATGTTTATTTAAAGAATTGTTGTCACTAAGTAGTGGATTCTTTAAAGGTTATAACGGTAAGATATGGAACAAAATATGGATTACATTTATAAATACATGTACAATGGTTATTTTATGAGTAATGCATGTCAACACGTGTTTTAAACACTGCTCGTTCGTGACGCAAGTTAATGAGCGTACATCTTGTCGACATCGTGTTTAGTTCATTGTTAAGGGCATTAAATGCATACAAAAACACGGTTTCAAAAATTAAAGCAAGTATCTGCTACCATCTTAGTATGAGGATTTTTTCGTGGGGGTTGATTCATCGTCGGTTGCGGGTTCATTCTTACGTTAGGTTTCAATATCAGAACGAGGCTACCCGTTTAAAAACATGTTTAGACGATTTGCCCTCAACAAAAAAAAAACGATCTCTCAGCTATTAGTAATCAAAGAACTTAAATTGCTCATGGTAGCAGAATCGAACTTTCATAGACTTGCACTGCAACATGGAAAAAGAACCAGTATAAATATTTGTATGGCGGATTTATAAATTTAAGTTATTTGGACCGCATCAAAATTCATGCGTGCCGAGCGAGTAACAGCTATGTTAAGTTGAAATAACGCCCAGCTTCCACGTACCTTGTATACATACAGATCTGCTGGGACCAATATACATGTATGTATATTTGTTCCAGATGTCTGGGACCAACATATTGGGCCCAGTAAATAAGTATTATTTAAATCTTGTGCGAGAAATATGTACTTTTATCATTCATTGTAATGTGGTTCCTGAATGTTGACTCCGCAATTCATTCATTCAGAAAGGCCTAGAAAATTGTTTGTTTCTAGTAACCAACTTACCCACATCCTAGACTTTTGATTTACGGCCCGAAGAGTATCCCATAGCTACCTTATTTTTATTGAGCATGCGTGTAACCAGAAACAGTTAATGGGCCCCATTGGAATAATAGGATTAGGAATGCCGCCTGCATAAAATGAGGATTCTTTATTAGTATTCAATAATATATCTATTTTGTACGGCCGACAATACTTTGATACAACCATTGCTGTCGCTGTACAAACCAATATTAGTCACAGGCTTGAAATCACTGCCTTCTTTCCGACATTATTTGAGAATCAGAGGAAGGGAGACGAATAGTCATGCATTTAACTTGTAACTATTTTTTTGTCAAACGTCTCACTAACTGTCAGTGTCATATGACACTATAGTGCCAGCTCTGACACTGGAGGGAAACCTCCTGACGTACACTTTAGTAGAACCACCGACCTTTCATTAGCTAGCTTGTCACTAATGGCCGGGTTCTAGCGGAGAGATTTTTCAATATAAACTACATACATTACCTGAATCGACAGAATCCGCCATTACTGGAACACCCAACATTAGTAGCAAAAAGTCACGTGGTATTAGTGGACGTTATGTTAAAATGGCCTTGATATTGAACTTGACTTTAAATGAGGTTTTACTGTTATAACACTGAATCATTTATCGAAACTTGACTACCCTGAATTGCGCACTACTTCACGATCATTGATCGCCGGTTTAGTAAATCGGTTATAATGAGTTTGCTCACTTTCAGAATACAAATATAAGTTTAGTAAATACAGTAGAACGCGATTTTGCAGTACTCCTAGTAGTCCGAATATAATCACTTCATTACATGAGAATATGAAAAATTTTCACTTTACTTACATGTATAATAGTAAAATAAAAGTGCAATTTTCAAAGAAAAATATACAGTCAACTGTGTGATAAAGGGACACCGTAGGAAAATACATAATGTGGCCTTCATTGATTTATGACCTTTTATTCGGAGGTCATTTGAAGTAATCATTGATTTTTTTACAAATAATGGCTTTTATTTACAGGGTGGCCTTTACTCGGAGGTGGCCACTTACACATGTTTGACTGTAATTACTTTTGAACACAGATGTGACTGCACTGAAATTTTGAATTAGTGTTTTACAACTATTCTTATCATTGGTATTTATATTGACGATATTGGTTCTGAAATGCGTCTTATCAATGCAACAAATATTTAATAATGCGTACCACGATGATCAAGCTACAATAGCCATATACACCTGACTCATCTAGCTTTGACAGAATAAAGAAAAACCTTGCTGACACCAACAATTATTTTGTCAATACAAAAAGTGGTGTATACCTATAGGAACTCCGTTCCTAAAAACGCAACAAAATATGCGGTAGACTGATGACCTCTTCATGCATACTGGTGTTTGTTAATGTGTAAGACATAAAATCATCTAGTATAAATATATCCCTAAAAGGGGATCACAATATCGTTTGCAGCAGAATCACTCTAAACTCAAATGTTCGACCTGGCGGTCTTTTTCAAGAGCTATGATGCACTAACAATTTGTCTACATTTTTAGTACAGCTTAAAACTTTGCATTGTAACTTGTTATCAATTTTTCACTAAAAATTTGAGTTTAGAGTGATTCTGCTGCAAACCATAAAATCATCATTTATTGGTTATAAAGTTAGACATACAAAAGCATGTAATTATAGATATTGGTTGCACTGTAAGATATAAAAAACACTTATTGATTGCCCTGTTAGGCATAACAACATCACGTATTGATTGCCCTGTTAGACATAACACCACCATTTATTGATTGCCCGTTAGACATAACAACATCACTTATTTATTGCCGTGTTAGACATAACACCACCATTTATTGATTGCCCGTTAGACATAACAACATCAACTTCTGAATACCGATTGCACAGTTAGACATAACAACATCACTTATTTATTGCCGTGTTAGACATAACACCACCATTTATTGATTGCCCGTTAGACATAACAACATCACTTATTTATTGCCGTGTTAGACATAACACCACCATTTATTGATTGCCCGTTAGGCATAACAACATCACTTATTTATTGCCGTGTTAGACATAACACCACCATTTATTGATTGCCCGTTAGACATAACAACATCAACTTCTGAATACCGATTGCACAGTTAGACATAACAACATCACTTATTTATTGCCGTGTTAGACATAACACCACCATTTATTGATTGCCCGTTAGACATAACAACATCAACTTCTGAATACCGATTGCCCTGTTAGACATAACAACATCACTTATTAATTGCCCTGTTAGAAATTACAAGACCGCCTACTGCGTACTGAATGTCCTGTTAGTCATACCAGCATCACTTATTAATTGCCCTGTTAGACATTACAAGATCACCTACTGCGTACTGAATGTCCTGTTAGTCATACCAGCATCACTTATTGATTGCCCTGTTAGACATTACAAGATCACCTACTGCGTACTGAATGTCCTGTTAGTCATACCAGCATCACTTATTAATTGCCCTGTTAGACATTACAAGATCACCTACTGCGTACTGAATGTCCTGTTAGTCATACCAGCATCACTTATTAATTGCCCTGTTAGACATTACAAGATCACCTACTGCGTACTGAATGTCCTGTTAGTCATACCAGCATCACTTATTGGTTGCAGCTATAGATATAAAATATATGACTTCAGAAAATCCTACCTGAAGAAGTACTATGAAACGTTGGTTAAACAATAAATAAATATTTTTTCTCAAATATGTCAAGATCGTTACACATATCACGTATACCCATTGAAAGATACCATTTAGCTATTTTTGCTTCGTAATTCCATGTCAATAACGCTTTTACAAAAACACAGTAAGCGGTAAACATTGATAGTTAATTATTGGCTTGATTTATCATCACATACAGTTATTGCTTTATACCAGACAGTGTAAACTAGATATGTCCTCCAAAATATATTTAGTCATCTCCTCGAGTGATATACGAATTTAAACAATATGCAATAAGATAAATAAAACTTAAAGATCGCACTTATAAAATCATTTATTAGATCACATTAAGATCAGTACTGTCTATAATTGGGTGTATTCTTATAGTTCGTTTCATGTCAAGCCGAAGTGATTTCAAAACAAATATGGCGCCAGTTTTGTTAGAAAGAATTGCCTAAATACTGCAAACTTCAAACATGCCTCTTTCTTAGCAGATTGATCGAAATTCCATGGCCTCCGATTTTTGTCTGTATGGGTCCATGCACACTACACATGCACAACGATTTTAAGATATCGGCGAAACAGTTGACAGCGTAATTTGAGGTCCTCCAAGATTTTTATCTTAGACAAAGCAATAAGTATATATTACATTCAAGGTCTAATGTCAAGCGTAGTTTGTGTCGCGCGTCTTCGGTGCGAATATTTGTACATAAAAAATAACTTTTAAATAAGGGTATTCCCCGTTTCTAAAATCTACAAATCTGATTGGTTACTTCCTCGGGAACAATACAAGAATGGAATGCGAGTTAAATACACCTTACCCCACGGTAGTTTAGGAAGGGATCACGCTTAATAGCTTGTTTAGTCATATGCTTTATTCACTATCTTAAGTTATTGCACGTAAATGAATGAAAGAAAATATGTGATATATTGGCATAAATAAATTACGACAATTCAATACCAATTTTAACAATATCAGTGGAGGATATAATTTGGCGCTGTATTATGGTTTTAAATCACGGTTAATACGTACAAAAGACATTTATACGATCAACATCGTCTTAACTTATGCGACAGTCTTACATTTAATTGCTTCAAATTTCATGGCTAGAGGACAGACAGTTCGAAAAAATAGCCCACTCTGTAACATGTTTTGATGAATTCAAAATAAAATGAGTCGGCATTTTTCATGCAGACCGTTGCTTCGTTATCACACGCATCTCAGACATAGCTCAAGCTCTGTACGTAATATTACTCACGTTATGACACGATCACGTAAATGTTTGCACATATCTTTTATATTATGGCACATATTGTTTGGCATGACCGGTACACAATTGCACATATTTTTTGTCATGACCGGTACACCATTGCACATATTTTTTGGTATGACCGGTACACCTTTGCACATATTGTCTGGTATGGCCAGAACACCATTGTACATAATATTATTTGTTTGGTATGACCGATACATTTGTACATCATTGCACATATTTTTGTTATGACCGGTACATCATTGCACATATTCTTTTGGTATGACCGGTACACCATTACACATATCTTGTTTTTGGTATGACCGGTACACCAATGCACATACTTTTTGGTATGGCCAGAACGCCACTGCACATGTTTATTTTGGTATGACCGGTACACCAATGCACATATTTTTTTGGTATGACCAGAACACCATTGCAGATGCTTTTTTGGTTATGACCGGTACACCATTGCACATATGATTTTGGTATGACCATAACACCATTGCACATATTTTTGGGGTATGACCGGTACATCATTGCTCATATTGTTTGGTATGGCCAGAAAACCATTGCCCATATTTGTTGGGTATGACCGGTACATCATTACACATATTGTTTGGTATGGCCAGAACACCATTACACATATTGTTTGGTATGACCAGAATATCATTGCACATATTTTTTGTATGACCGGTACATCATTGCACATATTTTTGGTATGACCGGTACACCATTGCACATATTTTGTTTTTGGTATGACCGGTACACCAATGCACATATTTTTTTGGTATATCCAGAACATCATTGCACATATATTTTTGGTATGACCGGTACACCACTGCACATATTGTATGGTGTGGCCAGAAAACCATTGCACATATTTGTTGGGTATGACCAGTACATCATTGCACATATTTGTTTGGTATGACCGGTACACCATTGCAAATATTCTTTTGGTATGACCGGTACACCATTGCACGTATTTTTTTGGTAAGACCAGAACACCATTGCACATATTTTAATATGACTCGAACCAGGACTTATATACATACATGGATTCGCAACTTCCGTATTAACAGTTAAAAGTAATCAAACCCCGCGGTAATAACACGTGAATCAACGGGATTTCATGCTCTTGTTTATAAAGCGAAAATACGAAAATATCCGTGATGATCCGAATGTTGATAACAGCGAAAATATCCGTGGTATTCCGAATGTTTAATCTCGGAGACAAAATGATTATAATAGATGTCCGCCATCTTGGAATTTAAAATGTTCGACTGATGCCTTTTACAATGCTTATACTTCGACATTGTGGATTATAAATGTATCTCAATATCTTTAAGGAATTTGTTGCATCCTTTACCAATTTCCCGTGACCAATTGCCAGAGTGTTTTTAGTATAATCATCTTCGTAAACACCCGATTACAGCTATCGGACATTGCAGAGTGTATAGCAATGCATTGTGGGATCGTCAAACGATATCGTTTGAGCTATTTTTGGCAGTTGCGAATCATTGTATGTATATAAGTCCTTGCTCGAACTTACCATTGTGCATATTTCAGTACGACTCGATTATGCAACTTGAAATATAATTTAGTTGAACACCATTGATTAGAATTTAATGTGACTTTAGCACACTACTTCACATATTTTAGTGCGACAGGAACACACAGTCGCACATGTTTAAGTGGGACAGGAACACACGGTTGATTACATCTTTTAAGTTAGTGTGACTAGAATTTACCATAGTTCATATTTCGGTTAGACAGTAGCACAGCTTTAAAAAAAGATTTTAATGTAACCGAAATACACCATTTACAGATTCCATCGAACATAATATCTACTTAGAGCTGCGTAGCCTGAGCACACTATTGTTTTGCATAACACATAGTCAGTAAATAAAATCATATCCCAATGAAGTTTATTCTTGTGCATAATTAATTTTATACACTAGCTCATTAGATAAATTAAAGAGTTTTATATCGAAGGACGGGATGAAATTAGACGTGCTAATGTAAAAGAGACACAGGCAATGATAACATGCACTTGCAAAGCTGATTCATGTGTAATTATCTTTTAACAGTTTGGTTACTATTTAATCAAAGAAGGTACTGTATCGATCATGTAATACAGGTTGCAACTTATTTATATGACCTCCCTCCAAAACAATCTTAATACAAAATGTACCTGCAATTGCTTTGAAATTTTCATTGAGTGTTTGCATTTCACAAACACGTTCATGAAGTCGCATATTGATAACATAGTCCGAATACAATGTCAATATCACCTAGCATGTTTTTGATCATCGAAATTTGAGGAGCCACATCGAAATTTGAATGGCAACGAAAACGATCAATTATGAAACGATTTTAAAAGTCATGAATTCAAGGACGTAACATTTCTACTTCATCGGAATTTGTTTTTCAAAGGCGCGTTCGACGGCAAAACATGTAATACGATAATTTTAATTACATGATATTGAATAACGTTGTATTCAGCATTGTTTGTGTATTCATCTACGAGTACGTTATGTCATGTATACTTATGCTTATGTATTTTAGACTTCATTGGCAATTTTATTAGTAATTAATGTGAATGTGATGATAGTCAATGTGGTGCTTCCAAAGTGCTGTGAGTCAATATTAATGCAGTGACAATATGGAGTTGGCCAAAGAAGTAAATACAGTAATTGTAAGCTGATGTTTCTAAATGCGAGGCTTGTAATGTGCCTTTATTAATGTATTAATTGTATGGTCTTGTACGATGCTGATAATCAATGTCAATAAAATTATTATAAGGTCAAGTACGTGATTTCACAAAAGCAAGTAAAACATACTAAAAGCCCAAATATCCCCAAATACCCCCCTCCGATACAAACCTTCCCTTATTCCATCTAATACACAAAGATGGGGACAACATGCAATCTCCTCGAGCGGTACTGTCATAAATCGGTCCGTAGATCTAGATAATATTATTTGGTGCTAATTCGGTGACTGCATTATGCTCTCAAAACGGCGTTTGCAATTTGAATATAGACAAAACAAAAATGTCTTTAATAAGACAGTCGCGATGTTTGTTTGATGTTGTTAACACTGTTGAAATCATTTTTATTAAATTCCTAAATAGCAGTGACCGTGTGAACATCACTGATCAGCTAGCAGTCCACTTAGGTCACGCAATAAAGTATTGATATTAGGTCACATAAACGAATTAACTTATTTCGATTGCATAAGAAACTAAGAATACATTTTCGTATATTTTCACAACCGCCATAAGTGCACATTAAACAATTGCAGACTCACTTTAAGTTGGCGAGGTCTTAATTTTTCTACGCTTGTAGATATCACCCAATGGAAGGAAGCGTTTCCTCTAAATCACTGAATAGAATGACGAATTTCTTCTGAATAATTGTGTAGGTGTAGACATTGCAATATTAAGTGAATTTTGTTGCTTATTGAACTCGCGGAAATTTTGTGAATTATGTTGCGGTAAAAATAACAAACGTGAAACCATTGTAGAAATGTATCGGAGTGGTATTGGAAAACACCTTATTAGTTGTGTTACAGAAGAAATGGAAAATACTAGTAATTGTGAACTGCATTGCAGTAGAAATGGCCAACAAGTGGTGTACATCAATTACATTCAGAAAACATTAGATATGACTTTTGGCGAATAGTGTTATGTACGAGTATACACAGCGATGTTGACAATAACTTGGTAAATTGAGTTGTTGTAGAGATTGTGAACCTGTCATGAATTGTACGTGTTTGAGTTCAATTGGCAAACCTTTAATGTATTCTGTTGCAGAAGAAATTGCGAACATGCATTAAATTCCGGTTGCTGAATAATTGACAAACATTAGATGGATTGCGTCGCTGTATATTTGGCGAACATTTAATACAGTGTAACAGTATTATTGGCGAATATTTGTTCGTGTCTTCTTTTTATAAATCCTAATATATGTATACATTGTACCAGCAAACTGGGGTACCAGCAAACTGGTGTACCAGCAAACTGGGGTATCAGCAAACTACCAGCAAACTGGGGTACCAGCAAACTACCAGCAAACTGGGGTACCAGCAAACTGGTGTACTGTTAATAAATCATGTAAACCTTTTTCACTGAAGATAATACAAATCCGAAACTTCATTAACATTTTATTTTTTTATAAATTTAAGTACAAAAATATAAAAATATGGAACAGTTGCAAATCATGTTCATAACAAAAATACAATATGGAATCTTTACAAATCTATATGTTTATAAAATATATGTATGTAGTAACACATTGTTCTTTGTTGTATAAATTCTTCTATGACAGTTTTAACAAATATTGCACAACCCCTGTGGATTTTCATTAACTATTTACTGTACAGTTATTGAAATTGATTCAGCTTATTTCGCTTACTGCATTTATTATACTTACGACAATACCACTTAACACATCCATTTACATAAGCAATACCTACGTGTTTGAGTCCAAGCAAATTAAAAGCACTGGATTCATTATTCATTGACCAAAATGTTCAAATGTTTGTGAGATCAAGAGTTTGGAGCAGAAATAAGGTTTGCTATATTTCATAATCATTGGTTGATTTCAAATATATCTTGGAAAGCTATTTTGTTATTGATGATTTTGGTATTTTTTGGATACCTTAGATGCTAGGATTTAGAGTGTCTGTAAAAGGCTGGATTTGGGACAATCAATGAATATATAAACATGAATGTGTCTTTATGGGTAATTTGTGATGAATGGTGATAAAAGAGAGTTCAACATGGCTGTCGAATTGTAAATTAATATGTACATGATAAAATGTCACTGCAACAGTAATTAGTCACATCCATATTCAGATGCGAGCTTGAGCAATATATGTACATGTTAAAATCCATTTCGGTCACATGACATTTATACCATCATTCTCACTTCCTGTCACATGATGATAATCACTTCCGGAATGTTATCTGCAACTGAACAATGGCTGTGTTTGTATCCTGTACACATTTAGCTCAGAAACGTCCGTTATACATGGAGAGGTCGGTGTTCAGTTGATTATTTCCGTCATTTGGTGAGAGGACCATGTTTTGGACCAATGAGGCTTGGAATCCGGATTTGGAAGTCCAGGTTTCAAGTTATTTCAAACTTATGCACAAGTTGTCTGCAGTAAACTTGATCCAAGATAACTCGAATGTAATACTACCTGAAAACACAATAAAAATTCTTCATTAAAACACAATTCTATTATTAATGTAATCATACGATCATAGCAATACAAAAAAACCATCACCGAACTAAAACCGCATTCACCAAGTCTTTTCTAAGTGAATCAATTTGCAATAATATCATGTTATTTGTTTAATCACAGTTACTGTAGTGCATCGTAATAGTGACGTCACTGAGTCTTGAATTATTAGTTCATTATGATTAAGCGTAACTATGACCACAACAATTTGACAAAAAAACGGTCTTATTCAGGAAAATTAATACACCACTGGATCAGATTTTACAGTATGTCTGTGTTCATTTTAACTGTGTGTTACTGTATTATGTTAATCACTAAATAAAGTGTACCATTATAGTGTAATCCATGTATTGATTTAGTGTAATTATTATAAAACATTCAAACATATTTGTACTATATTTGAGATAGAGTGTAATCCATGTATTGATATCATAACTTAAGAACACTTAAGGAAAATACAAATGGGTTTTACTGCAACGAGTAAATTAAATTGTAGTTAAAAATATTTATGTTACGTTTGATAATTTAAAAATGAAAAAAGTAATAATTGTAAAAAATGAAATTCTGAATAGAAGCAAGAGTAAGACTTGTTAAGGTTGTGCAAGAGAATCTATAAATTACAGTCAAACCTGTGTTTAATGGGAAGCATAGGGAAAGACAACATTATATGTTTAATCTTTATTTATGATAAAACCAAACATTATAATTATCATTGTAAGTTTTTGTTTAAATGATAACATTAATTCACAGATAACCATTAACTCAAATTTAACTTTATTTTGAGCCAGAATATACTGTAAGACTAAAAAACGACTAAAACATGCTTGTACAGATGTTAAAATTGAATAGAATATACGATTAGAGCCTCACCATATATTTAAAAGATCGAAATACAGATTGTAAATTATTTGGATGCAAAGCATACATTTAAACTAGTAATACATGTATCTCAAAAGATATAGACGGAGACACGCAGCAGGTCAGACAAAAGAAAAGATTAAGTACACTGAAAATACACTCACTATAAAAAGAAACGCAGTTGATAGACAGGCATTATTTACTCAACTCCATCAAGAGAAATCTAAACCTTGCGTTTCTTTTTCTGTGCAGTATAGAATTTGTAACACGATCTTGGTGTCAACATTTAACATAGACGCAATTGGTGGTGTGCATTATTAAGAAAACTATAATTTCCATGTAATTCATATGTATTGAGAATGTAACATTGGGTTGACAAACACCAAGATCGAATTACATTGGTACAGATGTTTATTAAGGGCTATGATAAACTGTTTGTTTCTGGTTACATACTCATTACAATAGGATAGGGAATTAGGGGTTTGGTTCTTGAAACCGCACTGAAAGATAAATAAGTCAGAAAATGGAGATGTACCGTTCCTCGGGGCCCTAATAAAAAGTCTAGGTACGGGAAGGAATTTGGGTAGATCTGGTAACCAGAAACAATCAATTTGTTTTGCCTAAATGTATACTATATATATATATACTATCTACAAGCAGACACATCTAATATGGTGCTGAATATTAACCTAAAGCTTCCAGTGGCTTAGTCCTTCCAGTCAAAAGCTTTCGCGCCAAAACGGAAACATAATTTCTTTGGAAATTTGCCCGTTTTTGGCACTTCCGCAAAATAGCCAGCCGTCCTACAAAACCTAAACAAACAAAGTATTTGTTAAGTTATTTGTTGTAAAATAATCATAATATCAATCAATCAATGGAAATTGTGACTAAATCTTAACAAGCGCCATTTAAATATTTAATACCTAATCCCATAACCCTAAGTGCATGCAAGTAGCTAACACATGTTCTCCTGTTCCACAAGTATTCTTACATAAAGCGTTATAAATAAAAAAAACATGTCTTGCAAGAAACAACGATAAACAACAAACCACATAAAAAAATCATCATAATTCATGTTACAACATCACTCAAACAGACAATATTTAACTAGTCAGCAAATATGAGTTACGACATTTATCAAACTGACAATACATTGTATTTCATAAATGCGTGTTAGAACATACAGAGTAAACGAACGACAACCCACCTCATTGCACGACTCAGTTTTTCATACGTCATGCCGTCGTTCTTTTTCTTCTTTCCCCAGAGCTCAGCAACAGCCTCGCTATGAACAAACCGGAACACCCCAGTTTCTTTTTCCTCCCATTTCAGAAGATTTGGATTGTACTCAGGGTTTCTGAGCAAATCGCGGATGAATTCCCAAAGGTGGTTGCCCTTTGCTACTGAAAGTGTTAAAGTAGTTCCTATATGCAAAAGTCTTCGAGTAGACCGGTTACCAGTTGTTATTGTTCAGGTGTATGTTTAGCGCTCAAAAAGTTTTAATTAAGTTATTAACATGGTATCACTTAATGTTTTAACGTTGTATTTAAAGATCCGGAGAGATAAAATAAAATTCTTAAAACGCTTAATTTCTTACTTTGGCCCGGCTTTCTGCCCCGATTTTGAGTCTTTTTTTGAACCCCGTGTTTCGTTAACTTCTTCTTTGAAGTAGTTTTCTTTTTCGACGTCTTGTTTTCATAATCTTCGCTTGATGTGGAATGCCGGGATAATTCGTCATCAGACATGACGTCACTTCCGGTGGAATCATTTCTGAACATTCTGCGGTAAATAATCGTTTCGGAGCTATCGCTGTGAGACTCGGAATCTGGAATAAGAATGTGATATGTGTATTGAGGGGGAAAGTGCGTACCAAATATTCATTGATAAAACATCCTAAAAATCTCTGAATAAATGTCAACTGTTTATAAACTGGGTGAGTGGCCATTGTCTACATATCCTCAGACATTTTGTTTCTTCAAAGTCTCCTAAACAGTACCGTGAGCCACATGGTGTCCGATTTATTCATTGGAGGCCTTCAAATCAGGTAATACTGCATCCTAAGTATAAAACCAGAAATGTATATTTACCGGAACTGCCATATCCATAGTCTGATTGGCTTTGAAAAAACTGGCGAGACATTTTGTCAACACCGTACTGGATTTCAACACGCGGGTCAAAGTCATACCAGGCAGTCCCTATCAACACTTCAAGGTCGCTCCCTTTGGTGGTTGTAAGAAGATTCTCTGCGCCGAGACCTGAAGAGATTTAACCAGACTCAATGATCATTACATTTCTCTACACTTTACGACATCAAGAATTAAACGGATAGAGTCAAACCTGTGTTAATTGCCCCCTACGAATAAAATCTACCATGCGAATAACGGTCATTCTTTTGAAAACAATCACTGATTATTTATAACAAAACGATCTCCTTTTTTATAGACTTATTTGGCTTAATATATGCACCAATGTTTTAAACAGTGATCATTATTCACAGTTGACTTGTATTAAGAGATTATTATAACAAATAGTTTGTAGCCATAATTTCGCAGTTGACTTTTATTCAGAGTTTAATAAGATGTATTGCACAAATAAACATTTTTTGCGAAAAATGGTATTTTTTCACAGTTTTTCTTTATTCAGATATCAAGTTAAAAAAGAGAGCCATTAGGTCATAAGGGGCCAATATGCACAAAAGGTCATTAAATAGATGAACCGTATACTTGTAGTACAAGTGTTCACATGACTCACCATTTTCTGAGGTCGTATAAGAACAGGGGGACATTCCTGGTTCCTGTTTTATGTCGCCAGCTTGTTGATAAACATATTTATACTCGCTGTGTGGCTCGTTGAAGAATGCTGCACAAATAAAAGGACAATGATAAAAATATGTCAACAAAGGTATTTCATAACTTATTATCAATTCTACCAGATTAGAATATATTTGTCATACAGTTACCTGAATAGATTACCATCACTCTTTAGACCGCATATATAGGAGTGATCTATGGTCTAGTGGTAAGGTGCTGGTCTATTTAAAACAAAAGGTCGTGGATTCGAATCTCGGTTCTGCCTTTCAGTATTTCAGGGACACCTTTTCAGTTTATCCATCTGAACTATAACCGAGCCAAGTGATGTGTTAAGAAAATCACTGGAAACGCGCTTTTTCGGGGGCGACTCTGGAATGACCATAGCTGTCGAATTTGGTCGTTGAACAACAGATAAATAGTGTCTCTATATTTTAGCTTATTATACGTAATGAGACTACTAAATGTAAATATTGCTTCGTTCGAGTTCGAAATATAGTGCTTTCTTCTAGCTTTCACTGCTTGTCGATTTTCAAACAAACAAAAGTACACAGAAAATGCCTCTGAAAATGGGAACAGAGAACGCACTGGGAACGGACTGCGACTTTTTTCTAACCAAAAAAAAAACATATTTCTAAGAAGGTACGTGTTTTATCTAACTTACCATCTCTGTGTAAGGATCGGAACATGTCGTGGAAACACTTCCCATTGACTGGGTCACGTTTTTGGAAGTCCTCTTGTGACATACGACACAATTCTGGACCGGTAATATTCTGAAACCCTTCACCACGAATTGTAGACGGGTCCACGTCGATTGTACATGCAACAAGATAAATCCAGTCCAGAATCTCACTTTGTGTCCAATTTTCTGGATGTTTCTGGGTCCAACTCATTACAGTGTCTGTATCAGGTTCTGAAAAGGGCAATAACTCCTGATTTAAGTTTATCATGCAATCAGTTTAGTACTTTGAATAATTTATTTGTTGTTTAACTGCCCATTCATCAGCTATGATCATTTCAGAGCCGCTCCAGAGAAGATACAGACGAACCGGGAGTTCATATCCCTGGGTTCCTTTTTTCGAATAGTTTTTTCTGGATCTTTATCATACCCGGTGTTAATCAGTTACAATAACTCTAAGCAAGTTCATTTTGACATTATAGTGATAACTTAATCAGACCTTAAAGATCATAACATTACACAGACCAAAAAAGGAGTCCCGAGGAGGCCCTGGAACCAAGGAATCCTTAATTGAACCAAACACAAAAGGCAATCAAATATAATTGCTACCTATCAATAAAGGACATAGAATGTCCCAAAAGGAGGCATTTGTTCACAGGTTTGATTGTAATTAAAATTGCTATTCTCATCTTTTTGTCTATATACAAAACCGTTGTATTTGTTCTGTGCACTTCACATGAAGAGATTGAAGTATATAATTATATGCCCCCTTGATCAAATACAAATAAAACCAACTCATTAACTCTTTGTCAAGCATTTAAGACTTTGTTATCTCGACCGTCTGTAATTATCCTATCCAATTACAACGATTTATAACACGATGCGCTTTCCCAGTCTACTTAAATACACGATGGTTTAAGTGCCTGGTGACATATTTCTTGGCTTAAATCAAGGATGCACAAAATACCTTTTGCGAAATAAGGACTTTAGATATATCTATCTACATTTTATTATATTTATTCTCTATATAAAAAAATTATGTTTGTAAAAACAATTTGCTACAAAAATCAACACATTTGATTGCTTAGAGCTTTGCGAGCAGTTTTGGAAAGGCAATAGTCACAACAGTGTCAGGATATGTTCAAGACAACAACATTGTTTTTACTGGACTGTTTATTAAAACAACAACAGTAACCAACCTGTCTTTATTTCCGTGAAAGCTCCGGTTTGCATGTTATTTGAAATATCGAGAAAAACGGGGCTTTCCCTTCCGTCACGTGACACTTGTTCGTCATCCTCGTCATAAGTAAACACATCTGGATGTTCCATCGTTCGTGGGGAATACACCTCATTGTCCGAGATCTAGAAATAAATTAGAACATTGTTGTTAAAATCATTGTCTTCTCAAACAATACACTTGTATAAGGCAACAATGGATGATCCAAAACTATAATGCTAGATATTAATTGCTACTTCTTCAAACAATACCTCATGCACACAGTTGTATAAACATTCACAATTATGGGTTAAATTTGAGGATAGGTTTATGTTCGATAAAGCGATTGCTGAAGGCTTTAGGTAAATTTAACCAGAACTTATTTCAAGTTAGATTTAATCACAGTTTCTGAGTGCATGGTCAAGATCCCTAGTTTTGTCTGTCTACATGTCAGAATTGTTGAGGTCGTCTAGAGTTTGGTCATTGCGTTTCTGGTCAACTTTTGGTTGGATTCTTTACCTTGACTCCAAATTCAACAGATTGGTGTTTAGTCGACTACTGAATTGAGAGATATCAAATAAGAGTACGGCTTATATGTAAGATTGAAATGGTTCAATTAGAGATGACAAGTCTTTAGGTCATTTCAGTATAATATTCTTGAAAATTGGTTTGCTGTCATAGCAACCAAGACTCTAGTCAGTCTCATTGTGGAATTTACGAAATCTCGCTCGACAGATTAAATTCCAAACTTTAATAAAGGCATTTCGCTATCAGACGACTTGCGTTGTAAGTAAATTGTAATAAAAGAGTTCTTTGCTGAAAAAAATACTGAATAGTCGAATGATAAACAGTCTGTGACAAGATCTACTTTTTTACGCTTTCAAACTACTTTCCCTATTTTTAGTGAACATGTAACCGGTAACAAGCATTATTTTAGGCCCTGGCCTAGGCCTAATCAAATAACAAAACTAGGGACTAACAGATAAACCAAACTGATATTAGTGATACTGACCGATTGCATTGAAACACGTGACTCTGAGTCCAACATATCTGAAAACAATAAAAAAATCGATAAAAAAATATCGTAAAACCTAAAACGGGAAATTTTCATGAACTATGTTTACATACTTCATGAAGTATGAAGTACTATTTGACAGAGACAGCCTTACAGGAATGGGAAATAATGTAGAAATTGTAGGGAAGATTCAGAAAAACGTTTACTTTGGTCCGCATTAAAATTCATGCGCGCAGAGTGCATGAGTGAAGGCTATGGAAAGCTGTACTATCGTGCAGTTACCAAAAATGCCTTAACACCGACGCGGACGCGATATAATGTTTTATCGTATCAGAAAACATGTAAAAACCAGATTTACGTATATTTATGACTATAAAAGCAAAACAAAGTTCTAATGGCGAAATTAAAATATTTTAATGAGACCACGTGACATGTGGTATAATACGCCGGTGAATAATTAAATTCTACATTCCATAACTATTCTGAGTTGTTGAAACTGTAACTGAAGCTACTATCTAACTCGATGTAAATCACATAAAAATATACTGGAGGCCATCCTTAAAAATCTTGGTTTGTCGTGACAGGACCGACTTATTAAAAACCAACCTGTTCAAAGTTTTTTTCACAATTTTGAAAATAATCTTTAATTTTGCTGTTTCGTTTCCAGTACATGTACAAACTTTTAATTTCATCCAAAAGTTATCTTCCTATCTACCTATTCATAAAGGTTTGGATGGCGTAATCGCAAACATAATATTTTATCTAGGATGACCTGAAACGCATATATACAATGTACTTACTTCTGCAAAACGGTGTTTCAGTAATACATTTGTATAAACTTATAGCGTATACAAATATATTCACTCTAGCTGCTACCTATTTCATAATAATTGTTTACCCTTAGACTTAGAGTTCGTCTGTAAAATTGAAATAAAAACTACAATGTATATGTAAATATACGAACGCGTTGATTTTAAAACTCAGTTAAATCTAATTTATTCGCTCATTGAAATTTCTTTTCAATACTATTGCGTTTTTATTGCATTTTGTAAATATAACCCTCTCCATGTTCGATATATCGATCATATTGATAGCTTTCCACGAAAAGCCACTTAAAATTTAAATTGTTATAAATCCGAGTGCAGACGAATTGAGAATAGATAGATATGGCAATTGAAAACATCCGCGATTTTAAGAAACAATGGATGCTTAATTTGATTGTATCGGTGTTTGCAATAATGATTAAAGATATGGTGATCGGTGATCGAGTTGTAACCCGCTGGACTAACAAACGAAAGGTCGATTCTCGGCTTTCGAATTTCTCAGGGACGTTTTTTCAGTGTCCCCATTTGAATTACAGAGCCAAGTATTGTGTCTAGAAATCACAGGGAAAGGGACAAGGCTTGTATCGGTACTTTACACCGGGCATGATGAAGAACCAAAAACTATTCCAGAAGGGTCGTACTATAAATGCTTGGTTCTTCTCATATTCTTTCCCCTCTCAATGGGGCGGCTCTTAAATGAACATAGCTGTCGAATGGGTCGTTAAACAACAGATAATTAAATAAATCAATCAATAAAGACGGGCAATAAATGCGTGCACGCAAGTTCGTCATGTATCGCGCTTAAGTGGAGTGGCCTCGTTTTCGTACTTGCGTTGGTTGCCAAAACGCAATCCAGATAAATCACGGCGAGTTTATCTGTCCTATTGGTTTGCACTGACACACTTCGATACAAAACATGTCATTTTCAGATCAGTGTGAAATTCAGTTTTAAATACATATTTTACCTGAATTTATAGTCAAATTACTTTGAATGTTTTCGACGCTTTCATTGCTATAATTTTTAATGAAAATTCATTGTAAAGCTTAAAATTTAAATTTAAGTGTTTATTTTTTTAATTCTCGAAGGTGTCTGCGACTTAAACGTCTGAAACACATTTGTCGGAAATAGTTGTGACTTGTTTCATTTGTTGCTTTCTTAATGAAACCCACTGGCAGTGATAGGTTTGTGCCATTGAATTTCACTCACGTAGCAAACATCAGACGTGTGGCTAATGACGCGGACTAAATACTCTTAATAATTGCTCAATTATGCATAAAATTAAAAAACAAGGTATGAAGCTAATTATGTAAAACGCATTACCTGATTTATGTTATTAAATCCAACTGTTGTCCAATTCAAAAAACTTATTTCTACTTTTAATTATTATCATGAAACGAGTTCGCTTTATTTTGATATTTGTATTGTTGCAGACGATATGCGATAGTTTTATATCGGCTCGTTGTCACGTGGTATATTGTCAACCGACCAATCACAGCACGTATCGTGAGAACGGGATTCCCCCTGGTTTTAAAAGTAGGTCATCTCACGTATTGCAAACAAACGCATGCATCCACATCTTTTTAATCAACAAAAGAGTTAAAATATATCAATGCCAGATAGCCTTGATGATAATTTTGAATAGATTTGAAACGTGAGTTAAACAACTGAATATAATAAACATGTCCATTTAAAGTAATGAGATACGTACAAAGCAATAAAGAGCAGACGACATAAGTTTATTTTGATCGAGCTAAATTTATCCTTGTATGGCAAATCGGTAGCTAAATATGACAACAAACAACACCATTAAAAAACTAACGGTAAAACAATGTGGAATGGTAAGTGTTCGCGCAAGCTGATTTTTGTGTACCGCGAGAAATGGTTCGGTTTTAAGAATATTTTGTTTTGTGGTTGAGAACAAGCTCGATGTGTTACCGTGCTGTAGTCATGTGACTCGACCCAGACCCCCACCCACAAAGACCCTTTGAACGTACTCTCGTACCTGCAAATACACGAAATGGGGCTGCTAAATTTAGTAACCCTTTACGCCATTGATTTATGATTTATCTCTTCATTAAAGAGATACCGCTGTCAAACAATATCAGTAACATACGTATGTGGATCGAACGGGCCGCGGTCGAGGTCCGGTGATTACTGGGCTGTACATGTAACCCCATCATCTGGTTTCAAATCACGGCCACGGCAGGTCTTACCAATCTATGAACATTTGATTTGTTTGTTTATATCGAGTTTTACGCCCCTTTTCAACAGTCAAGAGTCATATGAGGCGGTCTGTTCATCTAGCCATCGTTCCTGGGAAGAACCAGTACTAGACTCAAATCCTCCGTAAACTGCCTACTTTCTTACATAAAGGGACATGGTCGATAGCGGGGCTCGATTCCACGACCCTCCATCAATAAGAGGTTACAGTGATTTGAAGTCAGCGACTTTAACCATTCGACTACGGAGGCGGGTCGTGAACATTTGAAAAAGAATGCCAATTATCCGCCATATTTAGAGAAGTTAATTGCCAGCTCCGCGAGTATGGGTAAGTTAGTATTGGTTGGAATACAGTCCTGGAAAACTGATTAGTTGAACTGGCATCCGTATATGCAACAGAAATATCGTTGATTACGAGTTTAATGATTGTTTTCTTGAGTACCCTGATGTTTTAATCAAGAAGAAAGTCTCTGTTAAATTAACAATTTTTCAAGATTTTCTTTGATTTTAGGTATAAAAAAATGTTCGTTTCTGGTTACACGGTTATTAAAAGTAGGATAGGTAGATAGGGATTTTTATAACTGCTTACTTTTTGCTTATTTTGCTAAATTCACAACCCAGACAATCTCACTGTCACGTTTTCATGTCTTCAGAACAATACGAACCTGGTCTATTTTCTTGGTTGATCACCAATGAGCATGAATTGCGTCGCGAAATAAGCAAACTTTCAGGGAAAAACCCAACTCGTTCTGGATTAAATTTTATTGGTTAAAGCGTGTGAATCGAAAATAATAAAACATACGTGAAATTCAATATTGACTTCGAAGCGCTGCTTGGTAAAGTGTCATAATATAGATATAAATAGGCGAAAGATCCAGCAACGGTTTATATATTAACCCTAAATGCTGGGAGGTATTTAAACTGCACGTAAATAGTTATGCTAAGACTGTTTATCATCACGGGTGACATACATTGCGTGTCAATGATGCGTTGTTATCTTAAAGCACCCGTCTCATTGCGTCGTGTTATTTACTCATGTCACGTGGTGTTAAAAGCCACTTTCCCAGTTCATCAGTCACAACGAACAGCACGACACATCTACAATCCAATGGTTTGACCTATTTAGAATTAAAGAGCCTGTCAACTGATCTCTTTATCCCAATTTGGTGACACAATCAAGAAAAGATTCATATTCTTACCAACAAGAACAACAATGACACATAATTTAGTATGATGCCACCAAGAACGGTGCGATGTCGACTAAAGCAATGCAATGCAATGCCAACAATGACAAGTCTAAAAGAACAGTGTGATGTCAACTAGAGCAATGTTATACCAATAATGTCAAGTCAACAGAACTGTGTGATGTCAACTAGAGCAATGTTATACCAATAATGTCAAGTAAACAAAAACAGTGTGATGGTAACCAGAACAATGTCATGTCAACCAGAAATCATGTCATGTTATCAACACCAATGTCATGGCGGCAACGACATTTAACGTCAAGGCTCAATAAGTCGCTTATTTGTGTTCAAATCCTTCATTATTTTATTGGTAACGATATATAGGTATGCGCAAGAAACAGAGATATTAAATTGTGTGAAAGTGCTCTTGCTTTATATTAAAGTAATGCTCATGGTTTTTACGGACATACATAGAACATCCATGACGAAATACTTGTATTTACGTGATGGACGCGGTTTTACTAGTTCGTCAATTTTTCTTTGCTCAGATTTATAAATCATAGAAGGTGGTAAAAATCCAAGATGTCTGAGAAGAGATATAATTTGAGATACAAATTATTGTACAAAAAGTAAAACTATTATAACTTGAGAATAAGCTCCATAATTACATGTGTACATGTGTATAATGCAAAGCTTTTCTCTGGAATGAACAAAAAGTTTTCCTCATCTTGCAAGCGGTTCAAAAATAATCTAGTACTCGCAAATGTATGAGCTATTTTTTCGGCGTAATGTTGACCTTTTTTAAATTTCTTATCGTAAAAAAAGACCAAAGAACTAAAGGTCCTCCCATGTATTTTAACAGCAACAAATCAAGCCAACGAAATTGACTGCCTCTGATTCAGTTAGCCAACGAGTTGAACTGCACAAAATTAATTTAGCCAACAAAATTAACTGCACCAGATTAAGCGACACTTTTATCCGTGTTGGGTTATGCACCGACATATTACATATCTTACTGGTGACGTTATATACATAATAAACGTTTGTGCAGATACAGATGCTCATGATTTTGTGGTAGTGATTTAAAACCACAATGTCGTCAAGACGTCCTTTTAATAAACAACATGAACAATGTAAAGTCATCAATCATGGAGGTTAAGTTATTATTTAAGTTCAAAGGTATAGACAGCATTAGACACCGTTAAGTTACATAATTGTACTATCCTCGAAGCAGGATATATTTCTAAGTGTTAGAGAATCATTTTCCACATTTTCTTTCCTCCATCCTGTCTGGTTAGTGTGAGATTAAGAGAGCGTTGTCCCCATGTGCTTGAGAACACGTATTGTGACTTTTCCTTTTGTACAATGTATCAGCACGTGCGCATTTCGAATTTCGTAAGACCAATTTGTAGTTGTGTATCCAAAACGGATACATTGTAGTCAGTAACATCTATTTTTCTATGCTGTCCTTTCTTATCAGAAATTGCGTTTATATCTGTATCGGAATCACTCTTACAAAAATGTCGTAGGTGGCGGCACCTACACGGGAACTATTTAACAGGGAGTAAATGTTGACACCTTAACCACAACTGTAGATGTAGACATCTTTATCGCAACTCTGTAAGGTAGATCTGTTTGTTGGAGTTTTACCCCTTTTATAACAGTCAGAGTTATATGAGGAGGACAGTTACCCTAACCATCGTTCCTGGAAGAACCAGTACTGGACTCACATCCTTCGTAAGCACCTGCATACTTTCTCACACAAAGAGATATGCTTGGTAGCTGGGTTCAAATCCACGATCCTTTATTAGTGAGAGGTTACAGTGATTTAAGGTCAGCGACCTAAACCACTCGACCACGGAGACGGGTCTTATAAGGTAGAAGATTGTGACACCTATATCGCAACTTTTCATAGGGCAGATTGTGAAAATAATACGTAATGGACTATTGACGTTAGTTTCTCTAGTGATTTTACAAAATGCATAGGACACAATAGTTACACAGAACGAATGGATTTATATTTGTTGTCGCTTTATCAAACAATTATCTAAAAAATGAAGAAAAGAGACATTTTTTTTCATTTTATTATTTCGACAAGTCACGTACAAAAATATAAACATTTACAATAATTTCATATTAATGTATATTGAGCGAAGATCTTCGCCAGGTTTTGTTATGAAGCATACATAGTTCATAATGTCATTTTAGAATCGATATTGCACATATCCCATTGGCTATCATGAAAACAAATTTTATTTGAAATCATCATGATAATACTTAGTTGGTCATAAGATGATACAATTATGACATGAGTAATGATCAGGGACGATTTTAAATCGTAAGTTTTTTATGTACATGTATACGAGTTTTTTTTCTAGCCATGGATTAATCATATTGTGTGCCACTAATACGGGTGGCAATCAGTATTCTAATAAAACTAACAGATGCAAAATGCACCCATTTCCGGTCACGTGACACAGTTTTTCAAACTGTAACTTCCGGTATTGGTTTCAAGATTGCGCTGAATAATGGATTCAGGGCGATGATTTTGCTCGTACAGGTCGCTGGTCACGTTGATGATTTCAAGATGAGCGCGAAAGATGAAGTCCGTGCGAGACGGTAATTTCTGTGAATATATGACGTAATGTCACGAGTCCTGACGTCACAGATAACACGACTTAGGAAGTCGTAACAGACTGATTGAGATCGAACAGTGGGTGGTGATCAAGTATTGCCGTTACTTCCAACCATGTGAGTTAACACCAAACTTATAAACAAGACGTCGACCGTCCACTCTATCCAAGATTCCTCGCTTGTAATAATATCTGAAAGAAAAATAAAAAGTCGATTTAAATATATGTTCTTCCTATTGTCAATACTCTATAAGATGCAAATTTAAACACCATAACACCATATTAGTAAAATCCCCGAAGTCCATGTTTTAAAATCGCTCCTTTTTGCAAAACAATTATTTTTTAATATGTAAAAACTATCTTTTTTTTAGAAATTTATGTAAACAAAAATCTTTACATTTGATAATTAAAGTATGTATGATTAAATGTTAAATGTTAAGATCGAGAAAAAGGTTTTCAGCAGATACAAAATCAAAAGAAGACGGTTACAGGGGAAAGGTGACTAACAGAAGGTTGAGGAGACGAAGGTGAAAATGAAAAAAAGGGAAAAAAGCAAGACCAGTCTGACTGGTGAACGAGTAACTTAACAAACAGAGGGAATACATCGGAATTTGTTCGTATATATTTGCCAAGAAGTTTAGTTAGTAATGCTAATCTGACTAATCGAACAGTCCTGACTAATTAGTTAAAAACCTATTCATAGCAAAACGCCATGACGTCACACTACGTAAGAAGAAAAGAAGCAGAAAAAATGAAAAAAGCAGACGACTACGCATAAAGCAACAGTATTTAAAGATACATATAAGGAAACAATAGGACTACATGAGAATTGACCCTGGTGTAAGTGAATATTTGTCTAAGATTCTACTTATAAAAAAATAAGCAGCAGACGAATAGACCTTTAATTGACTTAATCATCGACAAACACCAAGGTCGAAAAATACATATTCAGGTTGTTAGTAAAAGAGGAAAACTATAAGCAGACGACACATCTAATATGGTGCTGAATATTAACCTAAAGCTTCCAGTGATTTAATCCTTCCAGCCGAAAGCTTTCGCGCCAAAACGGAAACATAATTTCTTTGGAAATTTGCCCGTTTTTGGCACTTCCGCAAAATAGCCAGCCGTCCTACAAAACCTAAACAAACAAAGATCACATTTAAATTATTTATTTCATAAAATGGAGATGTCTCTATTTTCTTAACAACTGTACACATGGCATACGGTTTTGCTGCCCATAAATAAGCCCATTTCAAGCTCTGTTTTACTTATCGGTAACGTCACATAGTGACTTAAAAATAACGCATGCTAAATTAGCGAAAAAACCCGACCCATGCATACTGTCACAAAATATAATGAACACAAAATTGCACATGCACCATTAAAACTATAATAACAACGACACAATATAACAGTTCAGACAAAGATACAGTTGGCCTAGAAAAGTAATGAATTTTCGCGATATAACTCTGAAATTATTGAATACCATTTTATTAAATGTATTTCTTCCTAGTACAGGAAAGCTAAACCATGTAGAGCTTACTGATTAAAAACCTGCATACCCCGCATATAAAAGTAAAAAATAAACAATATCGCGAAAACTAATTACAAATCCTTATCAAAGTGATTTCTTACTCTATATATCAACATAATAATAATCCTGACAAATGAGCCAACCATATCTCACATTATGGAACAATATTTTGTTTGCAACTCTCACCGAAAGCAGACGATTACTCACCTCATTGCACGACTGAGTTTTTCATACGTCATTCCAAGATTGTTTTTCTTCCTACCCCACATTTGAGCAACAGCCTCGCTTTGGACGAATCGGAATACACCAGTCTCCTTCTCCTCCCATCTTAAAAGCTGTGGGTTGTATTTTGGATCTTTGAGCAAATCGCGGATGAATTCCCATAGATGGTTACCCTTGGATACTGAAATAAAAAAAGTCCAATGTAAGTCTAAATTTCTTTGTTTGATCCTATAATGACTCTGATATATTTTGCGACTAATCTTTCAAGGTAAATATATAAACCTTTTTTTACTGAAAAGCGTTAGTTAAAGGTCCTTACTTTGTCCAGGTTTCCTGCCCCTGTTCTGCGGTTTCTGTTGGTCACTATTTTTTCTTTTGGTTGGTGATTTCTTTTTTGTCGACCTTTGATCATCTACGGGGGCAACGGGGATATGTGGGAAATCGTCATCAGACATGACGTCACTTCCGGTCGAATCGTTTCTGTGCATTTTGTTGTAAATGTCTAAGGTTTCTGAAGCATCGCTTAGTGATTCAGTGTCTAAAATAAATATTTAATTGCATAATACAAACTAAATAATAACCACAAATATACATGACCGGAAATTAAGCTTCCAATTTACCAATTAATGCATAAAATGCTAAGCTATGCATGTCACATGTCATATGTGTAAGCAACAAACAAAATTTATAATACTCTAAATATCTACTTTTTACACATACACCAAATAAAAGTAAACACATTAAAAAAACATAATCAGTAAAACATGAAGCTACTTGCATAGAAGTCCAGAGAAATAAAACAAAATGGCGAATAAAATTACCGGAAGTGCCGTAGCCGTAGTCAGACTGGCTTGGGAAAATATAGCGGGCTATTTTGGATATATCACCCGGGATTTCGACGCTCGTGTCAATGTCATACCAGTCTGAACCTATCAAAACTTCCATGTCACTACCTTTGACAGTGGTAAACAGACTTTCTTCGTCTATTCCTGAAAAGATACGGATACTGCTGGTTATCCGTCTGTATCTGATACAGTGAAACCTCACACAGTGAACACCTCAATATTACGACCGTCACATTATAGCGGACAGTTTTGAATTATTTCTATTTAGTTTGATCTGACAGTGATCTAACGGTACCATGACAACACCGACTCGTTAGAACGAACACTGACTTCTTTTCATTATCGGACAGATTTCCGTGAATGCTTTCTCCATATTTCTCCGATCAAATGATGGCATTATTGTATAATTATCGAGGTATAACTGCTGGATTTAACAGTTTGCAAAATCAGTGCTGGTTGGCTTAAACATCACAACGAGCACAGAATATGGAGAATTTTAAATAACTGGGCTGGGCCCCGTTCTGTCAACGTGCTTATGCTTTAAATTATTTCACAAATTCAAACCAAAACAAAGCAATAAATCATAATTATGTAGGAAAATTAATTCTTAAAATACACGTTACTTATTTAAAAACTAAATAGGTCACCTGATAACAAGTAACCGATCAGATTGGACTCGTACAGCAGCTAATCGAATTAAAGTATTCAACTGATAATTTTAAACATTGAATTCATTTTTCAAATACGATATAATTATAGAACTTCTGTCATAGTAAGATCTGATGAAACCAAGCTGTATATATGCGTATAAATGTTATACATGATGAAATATGCCATTATTGTTAGCAATAACTGTGAACTGTTAGAAAGTTACTATACGGGTATACAGAACTAATCACTCTGGACTTCTATGCAAATATATAGCAGTAACAACTAGCGTGACTATCATAAAGAATACAGAAACACATAGCTATAGTGAATTCCCAGAGATCCGAATGATCACTTTCGTATATCCATATTATACTATATGTATATATTCATATCAATGAAATACTGAACGTTATATTCGAGGGATAATACAATCTGTCTGTATTCTATTATTCATTATATTCAGGTTCACTATAACCATGTTGTTCTGTATATGTATTAAAATCGTGTTGCAACCAGTTTTTTTTACTAAAACGGACTCCAGGCAAATGTCGGAAAACGCTTCTTTTATAAAGAAATCTCGTGAAATTGAAAAAGAAATCTCGTTGCAACAAGATTGAAATATACTAAACTAATGAAGAATATACTTCAATGTTAAAGTATGGAAGAATCAGAGGATATAGTAATGAACATGTAACATAAGATCGATGCATCTATCAATTCAGTGGATGATGAAACCGATGCCTGTGCGAAAAGTTTCTATATAGAATACCAACAGACAAGAAATATACGAAGATTTGAACGTTGTACCCTAATTAATCCGAGGATTATAATATTAAATCATTTACTTACACGAAAAATACACTGTTCATTTTTATATCAGGTACCATACGAATATACAGTAAAATTTTCCGCTAATGATTAAATTCCAAACAAAAGTAAAACATCGTGCGGCCAATGTATTTTTGTACATTTTGATATAAAATTTATCAAGATCTTCCTTCTTTAAGTGTAAGCATAAGTAAGTGATAAAGTATATGAGAACAGAACACGTGCAATCAAGCAGAAAATATTAAACTGATGTTTGTCAAACAGACAGTGGGTCACAAAATTAATAATAGTCACATGTGCATTAAGAAGTGAACATGATAAAATCACGTGATATTATAAAGTCACGTGCTATTATAAAATCACGTGATTTTATAAAGTCACGTGCTATTATAAAATCACGTGCTATCATAATGTCACATGGTATAGGTACCTCACATTGAAATTTCGGCATATTTTGTCAATGAGTGTTCAGATCACTGATATTTAAAAGGGTACAGTTAAACATGTGTAAGCGACCACTTGTAAATAACGGTCAACTTGTAAAAAACGGCCACACTTATATTGATAATATAGCCCAAAATATACCTCTTGATAAATGACATGTGTTTAATAAAAACAGGTTTATTTTCAGCTAATGGTGGTCTTTCTACACAGGTTTGACTATGTATGTATGATAATGGTATATTAGAGAAACTGAACGTTCGTCTTGACCAATGAATCAATTTCAATGTGAATTACCATCCCCTGTGTGCGTAAAGAACAAAGACACGTGCTAGGTACAAACATGGGGTGTTGGTCTTACTTGTTTGGGTGGTCGAATAGGAACATAGGCTCATCTTTGGTTCCTGTTTCATTTCTTGCGCTTGATATATGTTATTGTAATCACACTCGGGCTCAATGAAAAACGCTGTAATGTAAATGTGATTTATGTATTAATAGTCTATAGTGCTATTGGTTTATATAACAATCATGTAGTTTTATATATTATAGTAAGATATGGAATACTATAGTATATAATAGTTAACTATAATATTATATTATTATAATATATAGTAGTATAATGTAGAAAAAATGTATGGAACGATATATTTAATATTTTATTGTGTAAGATAAAACTACATTGTATATTCTATTGTATACAAGAGTGTAAGTAGCGTCATATCCAAATAGACCCCGTAATCAATTATTTTGAATTGGAATAACTTTAAAGTACTCATGTTTTGACATTAAAAAAACGAAAAAAATCAAAGGAAGTTCCGCATTGTTAAAATGGCGTTTATGTATTGAAACTTTTGAAGATCGAGCTTACCATCTTTGTGTAGAGATCGAAACATATCGTAGAAACATTTCCCATTGACTGGGTCCCGTGTTTGAAAGTCTTCCGGTGACATACGACACAGTTCTGGACCAGTAATATTCTGGAACCCTTCACCACGAATTGTAGTTGGGTCCACTTCGATTGTACTTGCCACGAAATAAATCCAGTCTAAGATTTCATTTTGGGACCAGTGTTCGGGGTGCTTCTGGGTCCAGCTCATTAGCGTATCTGTGTCAGGTTCTAAAATAGGGGTCAAGTACGTCTGTTGAAACTTTTTGTTCGAGAAATGTTTAACTTAACTTAAAATCACTCAAAATGTTAATGCTTTAAAACTTTTACTAACCTATCTCTTTCTTGCCAAAAATATAAATTTAACGTTCCAGTCGTTATGGTAACATCACTTCATGAAAATTAAAAAGCAAAGAAGGGTAATCAGTTCTTAATTTTCTGTTGGTTAGTAAAACATTATTAATGCCTATAATGGTAATGTACGCATATGTTGAAAAGGGACAACCAACCTGTTTTAATTTCTGGGAAAGAGGCACTTTTCATGCTATTTGAGATATCTAGAAATGTGGGACTGTCCCTTCCATCCTGGCCACACCGTGGCCCCTGTTTGTCGTCTTCGTACATGAAAACGTCTTGGTGCTCGATTGAACAAGGTGAGAAAACGTCTGAGTCTGGGAGCTGAAAATAAAATCCAAAATTACTGTGTATGTTTCGTCAATACTATCGTGAGAAATCGTAAAGAGAAACTTTAATTTTCCAATACCTAGACAATGTCTCATCTCAGAAGGCGTGACATGATTCTTAATTATACTGAATATCATAATTCTGCTAAGATCACTAATGTCGATGTATCTGCAAAGAAAACAGATAACAAAAAAAAAACGGTCGAATAAAAAACTTACCGATTGCAAAGAAATTCTTGATTCTATGTCCATCATTCTGAAAAAAGGTAATATGAAAAATATGTGAAAATGAAAGATTGCTAGGTGCAAATATTTGCTATGTTTAACATAGATCGCGTTATTGACTTAATTAACAATAAATATATTCACGTGATTGGTGATGATCTAATTACGACGACAACGACCGACTCAACGTGATTTATTCGCGTACTAAATTAGATGACATAGCACGGCGAACGAGCCAATGGAAGACGAGAACATTTCTAACGCTCGTGACGTATGCTTTTTTTACGTACGCTTGATTGATAGAATACACTCAACGTTGAATTAATACTGTCAGATATGTCATGAAAGATAGGCACTTGATTGTTGATGTTTCAAATTGCAAATTAATTCATTTTGTTTTAAAAATGAATTATAAACGGCATAGATTCATAACCGTCTGACTGAGTGACTCATCAACCTTTTAACGAACCTCATATTATAATCCATGTTAAAAATATCCATTTATGCACATATGTAAGCGTCCAGAGTCCTTTAAAATCGTACGCAGACAACGGTCAGTCGTTCTTGTTTTGGATGATTTATCAACGCTCGCCGGTCCGTCCGAAATAAACTATTCCACAGCTTAATACGTGTGCCTTTGCTTATTGACAAAAGTCGACAATTAATTTCAACGACTTTCGGCGAAAAGCACTTGTTAGATAATGACCGTACTTCCTAACTTTAAACTAACACGGATGCCTTATAATAAGCCCGTAAGAAGATTTCACTGATAATTCAAAAGTCAACTTCCGATAGATTAGGGACAATAAAAAAAGATCAGACTAGATTAGATGATGCGATAATATAAACAATTGCGTCCGATTTTTAATTGTTCTATTCATTATCAACGGACCATATGCAGCGTCCATTTCTAGGAAAACCAGCTGACGTTAATTTGAAGCCAGCTTATTACGTTTAGTTCGCGCTCCAAATCGACACCCATATCCGATTTAATATATAAATATGTAAGATATATGAATGCTTTAAATACACAATAATATTACCATAACATCACAGGTTTAAATAACTTTTTTAAATTCCAATAGCTAAGTAAAATTTAAAATCGCAAATTATTGTTATATACTAAATTATGTCTAAATTTTGCGCCTTCATCGTCTGAACGCAATATTTATCGTCATGTTTAGACATAAATAAATTACGATGCCATAATTAAGTCACATGCAGAAATAAACATAAATAAACAATAGTCTTGTTTATATACCTGATAAGTTTATCTTAAATCCAATGATGATCACGGAAAACAACAGAACATATATATTTATTTTTTCTCTCTATATAAGAAAACGCTCGTTAAGATTTTGTCTTCGTTGAAACGAATTTGCAACATAATATACAACTCGCTGTCACGTGATACATTGTCAACCGTCCAATCAGCGGCGCGCAAATTTGTTCAGGGGATTCCCCGTGATTTTATCTAGGTCAAATCGCTAGTATAGGCCAAATGATGGTTTACAAACATTTTATCAATGAATGAGAGAGATAGTACGATGTAGAGGTGACATTTATTATATTGTGCGACTATATTTATACATATATATATTTCCCTAAAGTTTCTGCGTTAAACTGAGGTTCGATAGGTAAACGATTTCGCCTCAATTTGCCAAAATTGAACGGGGGACTTTACCTAACATTGTAATGTAGAGTCCCTGCTTAAGCAGACGACAACGCAATATTGATTATTATTATTCATATATAGCCTTGCCTGAAAATCGATTCTCCTGGCAATTCAAATTTCATACTGTCGCAGAAAATGACAAAAACCTAGATATGTCTCAGTTTTGTCTGTTAACTAGGATGATAATGATGGTGACCATGTATGTACATTATTTGAAATAATTATTCATCTGTTGTTCAACGGATCACTCGGCAGTTACAGTAATTTCAGAGAGGCACCATAGAGACGAGGTGGGAATAGTCAGCTCTTATTTCGAATAGCTTTTCCTGGTTCTTTATCGAGCCCGATGCACAGCATCGATACACGCCTTATCTTTCTTAACACAGTACTCGGCTTGGTAGTTGGGATGGGGACACTGTAAAGACGTCCCCCTGAAATGTCGAAAGGTGTAGACGAGATTGGAACCCACGATCTTACGTTTAGTAGTCCAGCGCCTTACCATTAGGCCTTGAAATTATTGACTTATTATGAAAAATTATTGGTGATCATCATCATCATCATCATCATCATCATCGGAATCAGCAGCAACACCACCACCAGCAGCAGCAGCAGAAACAACAACAGAAACAACAGAAACAACATCATCAATTACATCAGTAGCCGTACGAAAAATAAAACCCAGCTGAAACACATTTCTTCAGTTATTGAGTTTACATACCCTAGCCACCGGAAAAATCTCTTACGGGCGAGCAAATTGAAAAAAAGAAAGTTGCATAATCGTTTTAAACCTCCTTTAAAAACATCATTATCACTTATGTGTTGTCATTGTCAGCTTTAGTAACAACAACATTAGCAGCAACAATGATTTGACAACAGCAAAAACAACATCATATCATTCAATATAATTTATATAGGCTGTACAATGGGATATTCGATGAAGATAAAGATGAACTTCCCTATCATTAACCGGAGCCCGAAATACGAACACGGAGACTTAGGGATGCGTGTAGATGCACCAATAACCAGACGGCGGAAAACTTTCAAGCTATTTTTGGAATGAGATCTAAAAAGCGTGCGATTTAAAGACCATTTATACAATCCGATCACGAAATCTTTTAAATAAACGTCACAAAAGCTTGAATATAGACTTTATGGGGAAATTCCCATAGTATACCCGCTTAACAGCCATTGGTTGTCGCAAGTACTTTATCCTAGCGTAGACTTTACTATGCAAAAATATAAATACCGCTTTTCAAATACAAAGTAAGTATGCAGTACAATGAACATTTTTAACCTTGATGACTTATTTCGTTCGTATCTAGATAAATGGTTTGATAACGCTGTCGCATAATTTACTCAGCGGTGTAAAATTTATCGTGTTATATTTTAATGAGAACCCATTGTTCAGTGAATCTGGGTTTATCTTGTCTGTCAAAGATTGATACGCATCGTTTAACATGAAAAGTTCACCGGTGTATCAAAGTGAAAGATTCACGATTGCATCTATATCTTTCAATCGACTGTTTTAATATTATTTTAAATAAATTCCGATATATGTCTTCTCTACTCCGGGACAAGAGATCTAAATCATAAGATATTATATTTTTTATAAGCGTAATAATAACACGCTTATGAAAAATGACAAGATTATCGTGACCATTATATCAATAAGCGGATAGTGCGTTCTAAACAAAACTGTTCTTAAACCTGATTCGCGAAAGCATCTCATTGTCACGCGAAGAATTTGCACGAAAACGTGTTCATTTTATAGTGAAATTTCGCGTTAAAGTTTATATTTAGTTTAAGTATCTTTTCATGTTAAGCGTCTAAAGAAGAAAAGTAAGATTTCACTTGAGAAAATAAGTTAAATAAATTTAAACTTTCTGCATGTGAACATAAATATAAATAATAACACAAAAGATGGCTAAACGCTATTCGATCTATCGAATAATCTCAACCAAATTTGAACAATACGGAAACTGTGCTATTTTGGCCTTTTTTGTCAGCTAAGTCAAACATGTGAACATGATAGAGATATTTGTGAAGACTATATAATAATCTTGAAGTTTTAAAAACATAAATCATCTTGCCAATATTATAATACATTTCAGACATTTACTGGTACATGAGTACAAATGTACTATAAAACTTCCATCTTGAGTAAGATTTGTCTATGAAGCGAGTTTTCATTAATGTCATATCCGACCTTAAACTTCAAGTGTATAAGTGATTAAATCTTTAATAAAAGACCACTTTCAATAAATAACACTTTAACTTTACGAAAGTGGTCTTTAGGCACAAGTAAGGCTGAATTGATTTTTTCGCTTTTTTTCTTATTTAAAAGCTTTTTTTATTTATGAATGAGTAAATCGGACCATAATTAACAATCACTTATCTTTAAAGCAACCCTCAAATACATTTTAAACGTCAAATGTGGATCTTATGTGTGCCATGAATAGTCCAGGGTCCGTATTCACAAAGCAGCTTAAGATTTTCTTTAACTTAAGTCGAATTTTTTACTTAAGTGTAAATTTTTTTCCATGGTAAAAGTTTGTAAACCAGTCATCAAAAGTGTGAAAATGAATTATCATTTTCATAATTGGCATCTTTAGAACAAAGATAAAATCATATTATTGTGATTTCCTCCTTTATATTAGTACCAAAGAGTAAAGGAAAAAGTCGAATTTAAGGGAAAATATAACTTAAGTTAAAAAATTACTTAAGATGCTTTGTGAATACGGACCCAGGATTATGTTTTTATCTTATGACATTCACAGGCTACCGGCATGTGATAACAGCAAAATAAAGTTTCAATTTTGCTATTGTCACATGCCGGTAGCCTGTGATGACATTTAGAAGTCTTCTTGCTTTCAAAAACGGTGGTAAAGACCATTAGTATCATTATTACTTCTACATGTATTTACAATTTATCGATTGTTTGTCTTAATTAAGATTAAAAAAACAGGGCTATGCATTGGACTCTGGTGGTAAAGTCATTGAATTGAATAGGTCGTACAGGAAACTGTAATTAAAATTACCCCATTAATTGTAAAAAAAAAATGAAAAAATCAAAAGTGATAAAAAATATTTTAATATTAAAGCTTTGTTCATAAACAACAATCGTCCCCCATAATTATGGCAGTAAACTAAGAAATCCGCTCGCGGCAAAAAGTGGCCGTATTTTTTTATCATTTTCAAGTCTTCACCAAAAGAAACCATAAAACACAACATCCCCTGTGGGGACCATCAATCGTAGGCTACGGTATAGATTCACACGGATAAAATGGACAATTAGTTAAATTGTATGGTTCAATATATCTACCCATACCGGAGGCCAGTTTCGCCACCAACAAATACCCATCTATAGAAAATGCTTTTAGAGCGTCATCAGTAATACCAGAACAGAATAGAAGAGAACAAAATATCACAAACTGACACATCGCCAAGTTGGCAGTATGAATTTAAAATATCAAAACCAACATTTTCCTGATATAACATGTATCTTAATGTTTGGCAATAACTAAACATGATCGTTAATTATCTGTAGTTTCGTGTCTTACCATATAAGGGCCACATGTTTTAGGGTTTTATTCAAAATATAATTACTACCTATTATGAAGAGTTTTATGACTTCTTATTTAGAAAAAAACACAATACGATTGATGAGCCCCTCCTACTCGGACCCCTAATGTCAATTAGGTTCACGGGACTATCTCAACTAACACAACACCAGTCTATATCAAAGCACTCGGCGCCCACAAACATTTTATAAAAGTGAAATCTAATCACGTATGTCATGGTCGGCTGAAATGTATTTCCCATGATGTTCAATTTCAAGGCTGCATTACTAAAAGTGTGTTATTCATGGCTAACATAGTGTGTAACTAACGACTCTCACATCTGTAGTTAACTTTGTCGCCTTAGTTACAATATACGATTCTACATTCATATAAACTTATCTGATATTGTTAGATAGTGAAACGCTATGGTAAACCAAAATTCACAACCAACCACAATTTCATTATTCCATTATAATTAGTGAAACAATACAATGCATTGGGAATTAAATTCTACATATACATAAAAAAGCCAATGAGATCAAGATAAAATCCCACAAAATTATTATTCTACTCCATAAATTATGTGCATTACGCAATTTAACGTATTCATATATCAATTGCTTATAAAAATACACGTGATATGCGTTCACAAATTCAACATGTACTCGATCAATTATAGCATTAATACAAATGTAAATTAATGTAATTTTCTTTTTGCTGACTATTGCTCGCTTCTGATTTCAAAACTTGAGATTAATCTTAATTAAAATCATACATGTGAGGACAAACTCTTAATAATGACATTTTCATACAGTAAAGCATGGTTGTAGTGAACTCGGATATAGTGAAGATTTGGATACAGTCAAGTATTTATTTGACTCAGAACTTAACATACTCGTCATTATTTCATTGATATGAAAAAGGAAATATACGGATCCGCAGGAGTTCATTATAAACTGTGTTTGACGTAATTACTCACGTATAATGTATGTACAATTTATTTTAAGAGGACATCTAAGGGTATTGCAGAACGTGGTCTTCAGCACAAAATTTCGCTAAATGCTGATAAAATTGTTCTTTAACACCAATTGAGACTAAAGAGCTCTTCGAATATAAATCTCTTTTTAGCCGTGGTTTCTCAAGCTAGATAGGCTACATAAATCTTTATAATTACCTAGCATATTATATATGAAATATAAGCATTTGACCGAGATAAGTTGATAGTAAACATCTGTTCTGCGTATGATCCCGAATCCTATTTTTCTGTTATGACTTGGGTCGCAAATATGGGACAGCCCTTATTTATTTACTTGTAATTGAATGCCTGGTTAAGCTTATAGCTTTGGTTTCTTGTAGGCGTAACTAACATTCCGATGAGCCCCTTTTTGAAGTGCAATCGAAGGGGTCACGAATCTGATCATGGGTTAGAAATCGGATACTCTAATGACATACGCTTATTTTCCGCGTGAAAAGTTGTAACTTTTTGTAAAAAAGCCCTGTGACATTTAGTGTGCAAAGTAAACTACACGTATTTGTGGTTTGCCGTTTTTATTTTATTCATTTAAGTTATCCATAATTTAACATTGATTTAATAATCTGAAATACATCATTTAAGTACATGATAAAAACAAAGTTAAAATATGCTGATACCATGCAGTAGGAAATATGAGGCGGAAAAATGCAAGCTGATAATTTTAATCACTTAGCTATCATTATCGTTGCAATTTTAATGACATGACTGATAAACCGCATTCATTTTAATCACACACAGGCAAACACGTGGTAACGGCCACCTCCCAATAAAGGCCATCCTGTGAATAAAGGCCATCCTGTAAATAAAGGCCATCCTGTGAATAAAGGCCATCCTGTGAATAAAGGCAATTCTGTTAAAACTCATCATTGATTATACATGTATATATACAACAAAATGACCTCCGAATAAAGACCACCTATCAATAAAGGCCATGTTTTGCCTTTCGCATGGATGGCCTTTGTTCACAAGTCGACTGTACGTAGGATTAATATAATATTCCTTAATTATCTAACATCACTTTTTCTTGCATCTTTTTCTATCCTTCCTTGGATATACGACAAAAATGGACATAACTAATTTATCTTCCATGATGTTTTTGACCGGACAATGGAATTTGGGTCCGTAAACGAACCAGGCTTCTAAATACGCACACCACGTGACTACTGATCACGGGGACATGTGTTATTTTACAGGAAAATCACGTTCGCTTCCGTAATCTTTGCCGAACATTTGATGCGTAAAACATCCACTCATGTCTCTACTTCTAACAGGTAATTTTACCATTCATGTTTAAGGAAACAATTTAACAGAGCAATGAAATCCTGCACGCATATGGTATTAAATATCATTGGCCATCAATAGCTATCCACAAAGTCAAATGTTATCTTATACATTCTTTTCACCAACTTTGCAACTTTTTCGCTGTTTTTTTGACCGAATTTCGTTACAATGTCTCTATTTCAACATCCTTCTTACTGTCACGGGGCCATCAGGTTATCTTTCTACAGTTCAGAAAAATAACCTGATTTTGCCGATAGAACTTTGTTTGTAAACAAGTTTTAGACAACAACATATTAGTGCATCGTACCATCGTCAGGGATTAGACAGATAGTGCCACAGCAAAAATATTTGATTTAAAACAAAATTCAAACTGAAAGAAGTATAATATTATATGAAAGGTTTTCATTATATAATGCAGATATACCACGTAGATAGCACTCTGGTTTCAAGCACATCTCATTACAACGACCAAATTAGACAACCGCTATAATAAAACCGTTTCGTTTGGTCAATATGTGCTTTAAATAGATGACATAAACATAAAGTGTTTGATTTCAGAAAGAAATCCATACAGAAACATTCTGTAAAAAAGCTCTTAACATTGCACTTGTAAGTAACTTCACTTAGTGCCGACAATTATGATTCAATGAACACCAAACCTTTCTGATATTTTATTGATTTTTAATATTTTTTAATAGGTCATCTATATTTTAGGACCGTTTCTAGTTTTATTATTATTATTTATATGTTGATCCGGAAAGCCCAGTTATACTATCGATTTTTACAGCGTATGAAATAAAATTGTTGACTTCGAGAAGCTGTACATGTATTCATAAACGTTTGATTTCGCGGTTCTCTGTTTGAATATTAATTAAAAGGTAAAGCCAATCTTTCGTTTCACTGTAATTGCCGTCGTGTAAAAAATAATGATATTTTAATCGACGGCTAATTGTCTGCTTGTATGAATATTTATTACTGTTTTATACAAGAGATCGCTTTGACTTGTTCATTACATAATTCATAACAAAATATATATACTTGTCAAAATGTACTTTATGGCTGTGAAATTTAATTGACACCTCTCTCGCTTATTGCTTGAAAAGTACTTCAAAACGTCAAACTTAATTTGTACACCCTTTTACGGGATCTGTTATCTTAGCGTATCAATGAATAATAATACTGATGAACGAATCATATGACTGGGGTATACCTTGTCTCTATACTGACATTAAACGTTGCCTGAAACAATCCTGAGATGATTACAAAGATAATCAGGTTAACGTTGTCAAATTTACGGTCCGTCACTTGTCAGCTAATATTTTGTTTTTGTCAATATAAACAAGTTTTTTTATTAGGAAGTCGCTGGAGGGACTTTTTCGATTGATTTTTTGTTATGTAACAAAGATGGTCGCTGTAAACTTTATACGACTACAGTCAAGCCTGTGTTTGAGGCTACCACCGAATGAAGGTCATCTTTTCTGGAAAAAACTGGCATTGATTGAGCTCGGAATAAAGGTCATCTCTTTATAAAGGCTTCACTTTATCTCTCATTTACAGAGTTCTTCACTGGTGACCTTTATTAGCAGGTGTAAAGGACGCTTAATACACGTGGTCGCATGAGCAAGATTTACTGTATTTTGTTGATAATTACAGCAGCTTTTTTTGCTTTTTAAAGCTGTAGTAGATGCAGCAACAACAGCAGCAAACACAAGAACAACAAAAGTGACAACAGTAGCACCAGCCGCGACATCAGCAGCAGTAAGAATTATAACTTCAGTAACAAGACACAGGACGAAATGAACAGCACACAAGTGAAAACAACAGTCTCTAGCCCAGCAGTTTAATTAAAATATCTAAAATCTTTCAGTTGGTGATACATGTACCACAAATTGGCACAAATATTGTTCAATGAGTCCTTTCCCTCAAAAGCAAGTTAGCCATTTTGATCATTTAAATTGGCGACCATTTCAAGTAGAAATTTTTTAGGTAACAGTGAAACGTTTTACTCTCGAAAATAGTTGTTTAGAATCATGAAATAACACTCATGATAATGAAGTCATGATTGGATACGAAGCAATCGAATGTTTCATGTGGAGATGACATGATGTTCCTGTTTTATATCACAATGATCGTGATAATTTATCTAGAGCTCTTCACTGTATCTATGGTAATACTTCAAACCCTACTTCATCTTCATAAGTATGGGCGTCTCGGTCAAACGCACATGGCCTAATTGTTACCCAATAATAATAGAGTATCGCTTTGGCTTTCCTTACACCAAACCACTTTATTTACAGTCATTATCAGTGTTCATGACTCCAATTAATACACACAGTTGCATCAGACAGGAATTTATCATGGTAAGATGCTCATAAGCCTGATTTAAGTTCGAAATTGGGGTCAGATGATCGATGGCCAAGAGGAGCATTCTGCCATCTCCGGGCCTACCAAATCCATTGATTAAAAAGCTCGTATGTCTTCAATGAAATACGCGACGAAACATGCACATGCACGAGTATATAAAGCTGTGATTCGTTGAAACATGTTTCTCCAGTGGCAACCAATTAATCAACATGTTGAGAGCTATTGAACTGCATGTTCTCGCTGGTCTAACTAATACACATCGTCCTACTAATTATACTATACACTTTGTTGAACCTCGTTTGGATAGTAGTGTCGATTTAAGGAATCTGGAATTCACATTCAGAACAGGTACATTTCGAGGGCTCAGCGCAACACTGTTGTAACTTGTTCTTATTTCAATATGAGTTACGACACTGTTGCGCTGAACCCTCGATTTGTAGGTATGCCAGTAATGTATCGACCAACACTTTGATCTTTTCAAGTCCTATTTAAAGGTCAGAATGACCATAGAGTGACCGCATAAACTCGAACACGATGATCAAAATTAACCACTGAATCGTACGAAGACTCATAATAAGACATACGTACCGTCTGTGCACCTGTTACAGTTATCGTAGTCTTTACGTTTGACTTTGACTGCGCTCTAGCACGTTTATTTTCAGATAAGGCGTCAAGTGTAACCCTGTTTCCCGTGCAAACGTATTTGGATTTGTGGTCGTTTGTTTCTTTCAAATAATAAAGCAAAACTACTGTGAAATCTGTGAACAAAGGCCATCCTTGGGAAAGGCCAAATCTGGCATTTATTGACAAGTGGGCATTATTTTTAAAGTAATTTACTTGATAATCAATAACTTTTTTGGAAGGAATGGCCTTTATCTACTGGGTTGCCCCTCATTTTTACACTTAACTATCCAATTTTCCAATGATATGAGATTCCTAGGTTGTAAGAACCTTTGATACGGGTACTTTAGACACTTTGTCGCTAATAATATGTGGCTCTCCGGGGATCTCAAAGCCACTTATACAATAATGCGTTCTATCGCTTTGATTAAACTGGAGGAGGACTCAATATTGTAGATAGTCTGAGTGATACTTATACATGTTTATGCTGGGAAAAATCCGTTCAATCGTGATAAATGGAATTATTAAATATTCTGTTGACACGATGACTCCGGGGAAATGGTGGGCCGCAAAAAGGATGTTTTGAAAGGCGGATTTTCTGCTCTCCATGTTCCAAATTGTCTTAGTCATATTCGATTAGTCTAGCATTTTCTTTTTCACTGAACAAAGTAATTCAGCATTACATCGTTGTTACAAATCGGAGAAAAACGCTTTCATGGTCGTGCAACATCGTGCTAACATAAGTTGTAAGAGCACAGTAGGCAACAAGAGTGCTCTTGGCGTTTTCAAAAAATATTACACCATGAAATAATCGTCCGAATGAAGTCCTATAGCAGCCTTGCACGTTTTAGCGACCACTCATGAAATAACTGTAAGCGGTTGCCCAAAACTGCCAAAATGATCGTTCCAGAATGATGTCCCAAGATGTTATGTGTCAGCAGTTTTTAGCGCATCTATGCACTTTGAATTGTCTTTTGGAGAGATTGGATTTGTCAGTTGCTTCGACTTAACGCAAACCCGTGTTGTGCTGAATACAGCTACGCATATGCATTTTACTAGCACTGAGTAACCCGTAGTGAACGTCTTAATTATATCGACAATTATTTTGTACTGTAAACAGTTGTTTATATTTACTCACACATTTTGAAATGTCAATCTAATGCGCGGACAATTTAACAGCTAAAGACGAGGTAAGTGGTTTTTCATTTGCATAAGTGTTCAATGGAGCGATACATATACTCAGATATACTGTGCAATGTGTATCATGATTGTCTTCAACTATCTTTCAGATGACGATGTCATCTGTTTCTTGGGTCACTTGCAAAATAGTGTCAAGCATTTAACCGTCTCCTGTGAATAAAGACCATCTTGAGAACAACGGTAACTTAGAAGCAACAAATAAAGCTTTGAATAAAGCTATTACTACACATGGTCTGGACAAGATAAGCATTTTTAGGAAAAAACACATTACAAAAAAATCCACCTCCCCCAAACTACAACCTTCCCCGTAAAATACTTTATCCCATCGTGTCAGCTTTTGTTCACTGTTGATCGATAATTGAGTTTGATACACACAGAAAAACTAGACAGTATCAACAATGATCATTAACCATGTTCTTTTGTAAAAAGTCCATCGGGGTCATGTTTATACACGCATGTGCATACAATCAAATTTGATTCAACAACCATCTGTTGATAAGTTAGTAGAATATCATATAAACACCGGTGCATCTTTAGTGCTCATTTTATGAAAAGAAAGGTTCGGAATATCCGATAACTAAATGGTGCTACCATATTTGCTCTCTTTCCTCAGCAGTGACGGAAGGGGTCACTTCAATGTAACAATGAGTTTGCTCTTCATGGAGTTAAAAAGATCAACTCAGAGTTGTGATAGTTTGATACACATCAAAACACAGTTGTAATTAATTTGAACGATACAAAGAATCGGATAAATAATTTATAATTCTATTTCCCATAACACACGCTAGGTTTTTGCTATTGATATAATGAAAAATTAATTTTGAATACTAATCATTCGGGTCTCACGTATTTCGTTATAAACTAGTTCTGTTGTATATCTATTTTACCCTACGTTTACAAGATTGAGAGACACTTTAACTGAGTTAAATAGTTTAAACGTAAACAATTTTGATCAAGTATATTATCTATGTTTACATTCCTCAGCTGAACTTTTTAACAAATAATACATTGAATGTTTAGCGTATAAATTATTGAACAATTCGTAACTTTAAACGTAGAAATTGGCCCTGATTGCGGACGATGTGGCGATTGGACGACACCCTTATAATCATTATCGCGTTTCCATGTACTGGAGTCACATCGACTTCCACGAAAAACGGGGCTTAACCCAATTCAGCCAAACGGGTTTGTTATTCGCTGTACGATGTTCAATAAAGCGATAAGACGGGTAGAATGAACGTTATCCACTAATGTCTAAATATGGAATGCTATTTATAGCTTTCCAATCTCTGTTTACCACACGTGAACGGGGAATTTGTAAAATTTTCATTCAATCCGTTGAATTGCGTGTCAAGGGCGGTAGCGGGTAAGTTCCGTTGATCGCACAATTGTAACGTCAATTGAGAGATTATGTTACTTTTGTATATAATCCAAAAAAATTAATGCAACATATTTTAGAGACATTAATGAAAAAAGTTTGCCAAAAAAATATACAAATATGAATTCACAAGCCTGTGTAAACCGACTATATCCTGCATGAGGGCTCATATCATTGGCTATTGCTTCGTTGTAATCATTTTGAAACAGTCGAAATGCGATACATACTTTGATATAAAAAGTACTGATTCAATACATATGCATAATTACAAATGTATATACATTTCACTTCCCATAACATTAAAAAGAGCGAACTACGTACATTGTTTGGCGACTTCCCAGTATTAACAGAGAAGGAAGACTCCGGCGTACACCTGAGCAGAATCATCGGGCTTTCGTAAGCTAGTCCATAGCTTCCTAACTTGTGTCTGACATTAGTCCAGGGTGGGATTCGAACTTACAGCAGTAAGAAGCTTATGAGTACTAATTAGAAATAATAGCCACTCGAACCCGGAGCTCCCATGAAATATACACATATAAATTGCTTTTCAATATTTTTTCATACATACTGTGGAATCATTATTTTTCGTTGGGGATTTAATTTCGTGGATTTCGTGGGTTGGCTAATCCACGAAATCAAATCTCCACGAATTTAAATGCAGAGATAATGCATTTCTTTTCAAAAATCAAAACCCACGAACTGTTGGCCCCCACGAAATAGCCATTGTAGTAAAAACCACGAAAATTGAGCCCGACGAAAATAAATGAAAATACAGTATATATTAAAACAATTAGAATAATAATAATAAGTTTGGTCTATGAATTAAGAACACGTTATTTCTTTACTCTGTTATTTCAATATTTGTTTTCTACAAGTATTTTTTTACTATCGTGTTTGTCTTTAACTATAGAAGACTTAGGCCTATATATACTAACATAAACATTTAAGTAATAAAATGCGATAAATAAGCCATACATAAAAACTTTTTATCTTTTACAGTTACGTCTCCTACACATTGAAAATCATAGTCCCCGACCCCCTCCCAGTTTTTAGCATTTTAAAACTTTGTTTTCGTTCTTCAGTGTTAACTATAATGCCTACCTACTTACTCACTGTTAAGTGTCTGGGACGCGTGTCGCAAGCTAACATTTTTATGGATGACCTTAAATATTGACTGAATGGCAAAGCCGTATATTGACTTCTAATTAACCTTTTGTACTTTTTTAAAAGCTCTTTTCAATGACTTTTTTCATTGAAATAACATAACCTTATGTTAACTTCTAGTTATTTTTTTGTATTTTTTTTAAAACCCTCTTTTATTTTATTTTTAGATATTACTACCAAATCTACGAAATTGTCATCGATTAGTTGGAATTCGTTTATCCCATTGAAGGTGCTCTTTGATAATTTTTAATGCGACTTCGTATAATACTACTACTACTAATTATACACGTTCACTATTAGGTCCACCCATTTGATACAATACAATAGTATTTGCTCATAATAAGAGTGGATTTAACCGTTTTAGATGACCAATTTTTCTTTGAAAAGAAATAACCAGAAAACTAAACAATTCTACGAAGTATCACCAAATATTTCAACACCGTTGCTTTAAGTATTACAAAGTCGTAAAATTTCGTTGAAAGCCGTTTCGATTTCATAAATTGTTTGTTTAAAGAATTACATCAGAAAATCAAAATAATAAAAAACTAAAAAAGTCCATCCCAAGTTTAGATAAATGGTAATATAGTGCACAATTAAATACATGTAATCACGTGCACCCCAATGTCTTTGTGTCATTCATTAATATCAACTTATTTGATAATAATTAATTATAGGAACATATTCATGTGGTTCATAAGGTACTAGGATGCTAACCCCACAACATATTTGTAATTGTTTTAGGTTTCCATGATAGAAACTGATTTACCATGATTTTTTTCGAAGACAATGACATTCCTTTGAGTTATTTCCCCTTTAAATTTGTATTTTTCAAAGAATTAAGAAAATAGAACATCTGTTTCAATGAAAACACATAGTGAAAAGATACAATAACACAGTATCAATCTAGTTTGATAAATAAAAATAAAGGTCACCGTGCAGTATCTAAAACATTTGTAGTTTTCATTTTTCAACAAGTGTAACAACTCTCATAAAAGTTTAAAATGTGTCGTAAAATAAATTTAACAGAACAGAATTATCCTAAGTCACTATAAAAAGATAAAACAATGGAGATTGTATGACGTTGGAACGCACTTTCAAAAAAAAATATGGATCGCTAACGTAATTCCCAATTCGAAAAAAATTGAATCCAACTTTATACAACCATTATTGGGCTATACTATTTTTTATAATAATACATGTACAAATTGTTTGTATAACATTGAACAGATGTGACAGAACAGTACAGCATTAGGGATCTAATACCTTAATTGCATATTGTTGCTACATATGTTTAGAAAACCAAGTGAGTTTTAAATCCTTGATGCACCATTTATTCCATTTTTGGCATCGACAAAAATACACATTGAACATACATGTTGGGGTGAATCGTATGTCAAACTCTCCCAAAGGATGTTTGGTAATACAAAACAAAAATAATTCAATGTGTAAATATACTTAAGACATCTTAGTCAAATTTGTCGTAATAAAAACTTTCACTGATAAATCGTCTGCCCCGGTGGCGCAATCGGTTAGCGCGCCGTACTTATAGACAGTACTATGACATGCGGAGGCTGTGAGTTCGAGCCTCACTCGGGGCACTCTTTTTACTAAAACCCACATCATGTACACGTTTTTTGCGAGACAGGATATGAACATATTTATTAAAGACACACCCCTAGCACATTAGTGTTTGCGTTTGGCAAATACTTATTGAGCAAGTAATACTTTTTATCAGCTTTATGAAGTTAATCGGCGTTTGTACTTACAACCTGTCTTTGTTATTCAACACGCAAATGTTATGATTGTTTTCTCAATTGGTGAAATATTTTCCTTCTTTCATTCAAAAAGTAAAAAAAAACCTGAAAATATTTCAAAGAATCCGCGGAGATGAAAGTGCAACTTTCAATGGATGATACAGCTTTTTTTATTTGAATTTATATAACACCGTTTTTACCTCACCAGGTATGCATATTATCAACATAATGGCACGTGACAATAAAACGTTAGTTGATTGTGAATGGTTAGCAAGCACATCGGGTCGATTTCGACACATTCCATTTTCATGATTTAAATTTTTGCGTAAAATTTAGGGGAATTCCCTACCCAGTATTGGGCTTATGTTGTCTAAGGTCATATGGGGGTCAAATGTTTCATCAATGATGTGTGGGAAATTTGGTTTTTACAAAACCGGACAAAATACTTACTAATCTGAAGAGGAATAAATACATGTAATCGTTCCGTAAGCTATGTGTAAAAATAGTTTGTTTCATGTTACCCGACCGACCCCAAATTTTTGCTCCGCGACCCTAGACTTTTTTATTTGGCACTAGGAACGGTACATTCACTTTTTCACCTCTCCACACACTTTCAAGAATAAAAAACGCACCGACCTAACTACCGTATTTATAATGATCTCGTATTGACCAGAAACAAATGTTTTACGCCTTATTTACTTTCTATAAGATGCCACAGCACCGGTAAAACCCAGTCCGTTTTAAATTATTCATTATTAATGCGGTTCCTACGTCATTACCACGAAAATGCTTATTTTGTAATCGCCCTTTCTTGTAATACTTAATCAAAAGGCCAGTTTTTTGCCATAATATCGTTTTGGCCTTATTTAAGGATAACAAGGCAATCCTTATTTTTGTTTGTCGGAAATGACGCTCTTAAAATCACAAGTTTGCTTAGATGGTGACGATTCAATGATTCGTTATGAACTATAATTCGTCAATGCTTAAGATGTTTTATCAGCCTATTCTTTACAGAATACAGTGAGACACTTTCATAGTGAACTCTGATATAGTGAAGAATCGGATACGTTGAATTTGTTGTTTTAAACAAGTCTAATAATTCATCGCATTGGAATGGATACTCGTGTAGTAATATATGGATAATTACAATGCAGTATTTATTCGGTCCCTATGAGTTCGCCTAAACCATGTTTTACAGTATTTGCTATGCATTTCGAAATTATTATTTCTCTATAATTAGCGGTCACCTCCAAATAAGGACCACCCTGTGAATAAAGGTCATACTGTGAAAATACATAATTGATGATTAAGAACGAAATGACCTCCGAAAAAAGCTCAAATGTCAATAAAGGCCACATTATGGGTGGCCTTTGTTCACAGGTTTGACGCCGTTTTTTCAATAATATTTCACTTATATATTATTACTTGACCAGTTTTCCTGGACTGTTTTTCAACTAGTTAACTAACTCTTCCGAAAGGAGCTGACAACTTCTCCACGTTTATACCGAGGAAAATCTTCATTTTATTCAAATGTTCATAGAAGGGTATATGACCTTCCGTCACCGTGATTCGAACTCGACTGTGATCGCAGTGTTTCAAGTCCAGCGCAATTACCACTGTGGTCATGGTTCACTCGAGTAAATCCTTGGATTAATGCATTTCCATGGATTAGGGGTTGAATGTTCAGCAATGTGTTGCTATGAAAATAATGAGTTGTTATGACAGTAATGTGCAGTTAGGACAGTTATGTGTTTTCATTCTGATGACACTTACGGACACACATTGCATACATTTCCACATTGTTACGACAGTTATGTATTACGGACACATATTGCATACATTTCCACATTGTTACGACAGTTATGTGTTACGGACACACATTGCATACATTTCCACATTGTTACGACAGTTATGTGTTACGGACACATATTGCATACATTTCCACATTGTTACGACAGTAATGTGTTACGGACACACATTGCATACATTTCCACATTGTTACGACAGTTATGTGTTACGGACACACATTGCATACATTTCCACATTGTTACGACAGTTATGTGTTACGGACACATATTGCATACATTTCCACATTGTTACGACAGTTATGTGTTACGGACACATATTGCATACATTTCCACATTGTTACGACAGTAATGTGTTACGGACACACATTGCATACATTTCCACATTGTTACGACAGTTATGTGTTACGGACACATATTGCATACATTTCCACATTGTTACGACAGTAATGTGTTACGGACCGTAATGTGTTACGGACACATATAGCATATACTTACGCACTGTTACGACAGTTATGTGTTACGGACCGTAATGTGTTACGGACACATATAGCATACACTTACTCACTGTTACGACAGTTATGTGTTACGGACACATATAGCATACACTTCCACATTGCTCTTCATTTAATTATATATATTTCTAGTTTCATAACTCGTGAGAAAATGGTGCGAATAGTTTTGTTACTATGTTAACCGATCCATTCGAAACATAAATAAATTATTGCAACATTCAGTGGGTGACATGTTTGTATAATTTGTTATAATTTCAACAAAATGAGAAGCTGAGTCGATGATAAGAGTATCAGTTTGTTTGATAAATATTATCAAAAATTGTATGGATAACACACGTTACTAGGCGTTGTCATTCATCTATAAATATCATTCGTAAAAGTGTATTAATCTAATTGTTTATTCAATGTTAAATAGACAAATGATTCACAAACATTAAGTCAACTCATATATCATGCGTTCATTTTCAAACCTGCATTAATGTTTGCGAATTGTATGTTTAACACATTTTACTGACAATGTTAATGATAACACCAAAGGTCTCCTTTACAGACATGATTTAGCTATGATAGCAGTTTAAATCTACAAATATTGCTTTTGACACAGGGGTTTAACAGCAAATCAATATACAGAGTCATTGAGTGACCTTTCACCTTTGACAGAGGAAGGAGACCCTAGACGGACACCTGGGTAGTACCACTGACCCTGCGGACAGCTTCCTCTCGTGTAAATTTTGTCTGACACCCCGCGTGAGTTTCGAACTCACAACGGTAAAGTGCTAGTTGATTACTAGTCAGATCACAGTGCCCCCCGGGGCTCGGTCCAGCTATAACCCCAGCCTATGAGCCGCGTCTAGATTTAAGCCAGGACCCGATTTCTAGATATATAACAGGTAAGTCAGAAGTTTCTAAGCCCCAAAAAATGTTCATGGTATAACAAAGATCTCAAAATTATCAATGGGAATCTTATCATGCAAACTAGGGTCTGACAAGATGTTTAAGCTTTAGATCTGCATTTTTTTCTTTAGGTGTGTTTATCAAACTCATCGGCATTTCCGTTTTCTTTTCCATTGCCTACTTATTGATAACAACATGTATAACGCATATTTGTCACTGCGGTTCAACGTCGCAATCAGCAGCAGGTCATTGGGCAACTTTACTAGCTTTAGCAGTGGAGGGACGAAATACCACCTTTCGTCAACGAGCTGGGCTGCTTCATTATATGTGTGATTTTTTCTGGTTCCGGATTGAACTCAAACAAAGAGCGGTGAGGTGTATGTGATTACTAGTAAGACACCATAAGCACTTGGCCACGGATGCCCTCGATAAGTTGATGTCAAAACATGTACATAAATAAAATTATCTGACCTATAATAATCTTTGATGAATTCGGGCAACTCCGCACGTATAACAATTCCGTTTCAAGAAAGTTAGTACAGGTTTATATGGTGGCTGATTTCTGACATTTCATATCTTCGTGTGTTCGCCCCCAAAAGTCGAAGCACGACGACACGAACACACGACAAATTGCTAATTTCATCGTATCTTCGCCTTCGACCTTAGAGGACGAATATCCGAACACACGAAATATTGAAGGCGAAATAACAATATTTTGATAGGCGAACACTCGAAATCTTTTTTCTTGTATAGTTTCGTATCGGCGGGTATGAAATCTTCGGCGCCCTATATTTGTCGTGTGTTCCTTGTATTCGCCCTCTAAGGTCGAAGGCGAAGACACGATAAATGAGCAATTTGTCGTGTGTTCGTGTCGTCGTGCTTCGACTTATAGGGGCGAACACACGAAGATATGAAATGGCAGAAATCAGCCACCATAGGTTCTATATCAACTACATAACAAGCTTTATATTGTACGCATTATACAAAATAATCAAACAGTTGGTCTAAACAAAAATTAAGATCTTGTTGACGTCAATCGAAACATTAATTGTTGAATCCACGCCATTAAACATTTTGTTTAACATTTGTTTTAATTCAGGGTTAGTTAATTAGAGCCATTAAATGTATATAAGACTGATTGCAAAATGCGTCGATGAGCTCGGTAGATTTTTTAACAATACGTGCTTAAAGGGACCAGACTTCAGGTTGACACTAAAAAGGGTTAACACGAAAATTTACAAAAACTCACGGATTTATTTATTATACGTTCATTTTGTTGACATTTCACGTGTTTGAATTCAACTTTTATTATGTAATTAAATGTATACATGTAGTATAATTTTTTATGCGTGACTTATGTTATAGATAGTTTTCAACATTATATCGAGTCAAAGTGAGTATTTGTAGCCAATAAATCGAACATGTTAAAGGGGCATGCCCTGGAACTGAAGCGTCTCGAATATAAATCAAATTGGTATCATTCGAATGCCTAAATCAATTAATGAAAGTCCTGTAAAATATTTACGAAATATCCCGCCAGTTGAATCAAAATACACATTTCAAGATTTACCAAACCTGCCGATTACGCCTTAGAAAATATTCGTCATTTTCATAACTCGACCCTTTCGGGATCTGTCAAAAGCGGGAAAAATGTCAACAAACTGTAAAATGGTAAGTATTGCTCATGTCATGTTCATTGTTTGTGACATAAAGCTTATCTATCGATCAACTATAGGTAAATATCATTGTTTTGCTGCTTGAAAGGCAGCGCGTACGCTAAGTTAAATTCTCAGACGAATCGGAAATATCGTTGTCGTCAATAAAAGGCTGTAAGCCTTTTATTTAAACCGGCATATAAATACCCACGCGCGCATTATAGGGCCATTTTTGAAGACACAATCTTCTTTGACTTTTCGGTAATAATTGTTTTTACAAGTGATAAACGCATTTTTGGTGTATAAAACCCAAGACACAGCAGTTCCAGGGCATGCCCCTTTAAGACTCAATATAACGTTTTACAATTATTTCCATCGAAGGAAAGATATTTCCTAATACATCCAATTGAAAAATGGACCCGGAAATTAGCACCTTCAGTAAACGCATCTTATAAGCTCTTCATTTTTTATCTAAGTTTTATTAGCTGATATGTCGAGATTGGCTTGCGATTTCTATCAATATAATCATACTTATTTCAAAGCATGACAACTCTTGACATTATGCACTTGTGTCCTTTCACGGGCTTTCAAATAACTGAATTCGGAACTACGCAACAGTAAAAAATGATAATTATATATCGAACACACGCGAAATTACTTAGTATGTAAACTGTGCCAATGATTAGACGTACTGAGATAAGAGTATGGGATACAATACGTACTTATATACATGTACATCACAGCCCGGGTATTATGGGTATGTATACGCGTGTAAAACAAACCTAAGAAACACATGGTGGGTCTGATCACCTGCACGGCCTTAATATTAAATCTATCTGATTATAAAGACCACCTTTAAAAATTAAAACTGATCGATGATTTTTTTAAAACTTTGAATGATCGTAGCATATGATAACAGAAACATTTTAAGCGAAATAAAATTGGGGGTCACAAATCTCGTTTTTGAGTTATCTGTCCTTGAAATTAAATTTTTGCTTATTTTGGGTCATTTCTTTTACAGATATAGCAACAAACAGCGCTTATTCGTAAACGTCAAAGGTCGTTTCGTTCAAAATTAGGGTTCCGCCTCCTTGGTCAACTGACTTCAAATCACTGTAACCTCTCACTGATAGAGGGTCTTGGGTTCGAGCCCCGCTACCAACCATGTCTCTTTATGTGAGAAAGTAGGCAACATTCGGGCAAACATATTTTGTTACTTTTGTAGGCCTACTTAATTATTCACCCGTAGAATAAAGAAAGTGATGTACATGTATATGAAAAGAACGCCACATTATTATTATATGGTACACTTATTACGTGACATGTCTTTTGTGTGATCACGTTTCTATTGTAAAAGGTATCATGTAACAATTTCAGAGGACATAAGAACTTAACAGCGTGAAGGACACTCTATAAGCGACAGGAACGTTTCAATGATAAAATATTCGCATACTTTCTTAACATGTGATACAACATTGTTATTTAAATGACATTGCATTTTTTACGTTAATACTCCAGCAATAAAGACTAACTTCTAAGTCTATTTTGACTTTGAGCTAATCATGCATAACCCGGTTACTTGAAAATATAAGAATTATTAAATTATCCTTGAAGTCTGATGAAATTTTTTCGTATGTGTTGTCATAGTAAAGTAATCGTTATCAACTTTCCTCAAACATCATCATCATCATCATCGCCACCACCTACATCATCACATTCACACTCATCACGTCATCATCATCATGACTATTATCATCAGCAGCAGCATAAGTACCCGCCTGCACTAACTGCAGCAGTGGCCAAAACTGCCCGATTTATACACTGACAGAGGTGTATCGATTGCTTGATTTCTTAATGAAACATAATTACTTTTAATCATTTGTATGTACGTGTCACATATTTACTTAAAACTCATATACATACAATGGCACACATTATACACGAGCCGTGGTTTGTACAATTGTGACTAAGTTATTTAGACATATATGATGTAATTTGTAGCAATATCATAAGTGAATAATGTTAAATCAATAGATACAATGTAAGCTATATATTTAACTGTATGAGTGTACCGATAAAATATGTATGTATGTATGTATGTATGTGAAGATAAGTCACGTGGCAAGATAAAGTATTTCCCATATTTGTCGAACATCGTTGTCGTCTGTCCCGGTGGCGCAATCGGTTAGCGCGCCGAACTTATAGACAGTATTATGATATGCGGAGGCTGTGAGTTCGAGCCTCACCCGGGACACTTCTTTTAGGTCAACAGATGAATTAGATAACACGCATCATCGCACGAATTATTACATAAAACATTCATGTTTGACCAGAGAGAATTAATAAAAGTCGAGATTATCGGGTAATAAAAAGTTATGCCTATTAATACATTATTTTTTGGGGCATTTTTTCGTGTTTTACACATATTTTCAACATCACGTCGGTTATACTACTCAGACCAGGATCACTTTCTAGTACTTGGTGATAGAATATTCCGCATATACTTATATAATACACATACATATGTACATGCTTCAATTGATATTTCTTTCATTTTAAGCACTGGCATTATGATGTTTGAATGACCAAATTTCAATCGAATCTAATCAGTAATATTTCTTTTTAATTAAAATGAAACAATCTATATAATACATGCAACATCACAAGTGACCATGACAAAATCCTGAGCAGCGGGCATTTAGCTTAACCAGTGTTCCTGAAGTATACCTTAACCTGTAGTCAGTAGCTTCCTGGGCCACGGCCGTGATTCAGTGGTTAGTGCTACCTGGCGATCCGGATTCTTTAACTCAATCAAATCACTAAAATTCGTCACTTGAGGAAAAGTCGTAACTCAATTTGTTGAATTTTTTTACGGTATATGCTAGTAGGTAAAATCGTAACTACAGACTTGTTTAGTTGACAGTCTGTTTTGTAAACTCAACAAGTTGAGACTGTATTTCAAAGTCAGTTTTAGAGTAATATAGAGCTGTAGGTAAGTTTTCTTCAATATGTTCACATTTATTATCACTAAACGAGTACTGTTATGTTATTTTTATAGGTTGAGTTCTTGGCTAAATAAAAATGAGAGTCCAATGTTGTTTTTGCTTTTCAACAGTACATTGCAAACGGAAATGTTGCTTTTTAAAAAGGACACACACCATGCCGATGTACATGATTATGTAGAATTAATATGTTCAAGTAAATAAAGTTATTTTCATCTTTTTAGTGTAGTTACGTCTTGTCCGACCCGAAGTATTTCAATAAAAGATATTCTTTCGTTTGAAGTTACGTCATTTTGGAAGGGTCAAATCTTCATTTATTGTCATTATCTGAACATTATTCTCGTAAAAATATTATTTTCGATTCCATTCAATGATCTTCTGCAGTTAGTAAGGTTTGAAAGACTGTCAAACGTCACATGATATTTTAATGTCGTTTAGTTGTTTTACATACTAAGAGACAGCATCTAAAAAACTTGTTTGAAAGTGTAAGCTTGCTTTTCCTTTCTCCTGAAAAGTTACGTTTTTGAAGTTACGTTAAATCCGAATGGGGCCGACAACATAAAGTGTTGAACCCAACGAAGTTTTTTTGTATTCCGGAAGCTATTAAAGCCTTAAGTATTTTCATCAATGAAGCCTTAACATGTCGAATCTAATTATTATTAACGTTTCTTCTTTGAATTTCCTCCTACATCATATATTTTTCATTGTTTAATATTATACTGTTCTATTGTACCTACATTCATAACATATTTTGATATAATCACAAACTGTGTCTATGTAACTTATAAATCTTTTTATTTTCCTTTCAATTCTGTGTTTATATACTATATGTTTTATGTATAATATGTATAATTATAATATGTGACTGATAAGCCTTATTAGGCTGGGTTTTTGCAAAATATTCATGTATTATGTAACGTTGAATATTTCTTTATTATGTCTGTCACTATAATAAATAAACTATATATAAGTCTGTCAATGTAATGGTCTTCCTATTGTATATGCATACGGACCATTGTTCCAGTGGGGTTATATCTGTTCTTTTCAACGATACTTCTGCTATATATATATAGAGAGAGAGCGACCGTTTCACTTGACCAGTTTCACTGGTTTGTATGGACAAGTACTAATTTATCCTTCCACAAGAAGCCGGCACCTGCTCCAAATATGGAGGAAAATCGGCATGTTTTGTCGAATGTTCCTTTGGCCCGTTATTGCGATAATCAATATATTTTATGGACGATGATGCCCCTGTTGATAGAGCCAAAATCGAGAAAGATTTTATGACGAATCATCAAATTAACACAACATTGTGGCCAGCTCAGTCCCCTAATCTGAATATAATTGAAAATATTTGGTTGCACATTCAACGAAGTCTCTCGAGCAGAGTAACTTTCATAAACAATCGTGAGATGCTCATACTAGAAATCAGGCGTATCTGGGAAAACATTCATGTTGAATACATTAGAGAACTTAACGAGACAATTCCAGTGCGGATCCAAGAAGTAATAAGAATGAAAGGTCATTAAAAAAAATATTAAGGTAAATTTTTCTATAATAGTTAAATAATTCCCCAATATACTATGATCCTTTCAAGCGCACACCTGCTGTTACGTCGCGTCGGGAGGCGAACAAATTATATCCATCAACTGTATAACGACGTTTAACGGCGCTATAAGTACACCGTTCCTTAAATGGTCGTTTGAACTGGGCTTCTGTCGACCATGGACAACACATGTACTAAACTTGGGAAAGAGGCATTTTTAGCCTTTTTATTTGAGATGTATAAATGTATCGTTAAATCGTCGGTGCTGATTTCCAAATACATGTACAATGTTCAACAAAATCGACGATGAACAAAACAAGTAAGTCAATGATAACAATGTAAACATTACATGTTTAGAGACATGCTACCATCAAAAACATTGAACTAATGTACGTACATTGTATATTTATTTAACCAATTTCCGTTCTATATTGTAAACACTTGAAAAATTGTCGAATTTCTCATGATTTGAAATCTGACGTGATTCACGGACATATTGCCTCAAATTTACAAATTCATCACAACACACGAATTCGGATATATTCGGATAAAGGCGTGATGCGAACGGATACTGTTTAGTGCGCTAAGATGTTCGTCATCTCGACTTTTTCAAGCGCTCTTCTCTTAGAAAGTGTCCTAGTGTCACTTTGGTTCATGTCCGGTTTAGAATGGAAACCCTTAAAATCTCATTGACGTAATTGCAGAATAAGAATACCACTTAATTGCTGTACAATTAGGAAAAACAAAGGCTTGACTTTGGTAGTAAATATTTACTTAGGTCCGGCTTTGATATCAAGTTCGATTTTTCGCATCTTATTGGTAAAGGATGGAAACATTTAACTCGAGGTAGGACTGTAAAGGAGATTAAAAAGGACGCATTTGTGGTACTGCTCTAGATATATGGCCCAAAGCTCACCTTCACACAACCATGCATAAGGTTGAGCGGTGGCATAGTGGTTACGCACTGGTATACTAATCAAGGTTCGTCTGTTCAAACCTCGTTTTCGCCCTCCGATATTTCAATTGTCCCCCTTCCCAACAACCGGGCCAAGCAGTAGGTGAAGAAACCTACAGGAAGCGGGTGAGAAGTGTTTTGAATGTTTTACACCGGGCACGATATGGAGCCAGGAAATACTATGCTAAAAATGGGTTAGGGTCATAGATGCCCTGTTCTCCTGTATTTTACCCCCCCCTATCTCTGGGGTGGCTCTTAAATGACCATAGCTTTTTAACAAGGTTGTTTGCAACCTTGTTCTTGGTTACTACCAGTTTTCGATGCTCACAGAATCAAAATCTGTAGCAGAATCTAAAATAGCTTAAATGGTTTCCCATATCACAACCCAAAAAAAAATAGTTCCAAGGGGAAGACGGTATTCGGTCATATCTGGTTCACAGTGAAAAAAAATACATAAGTGCATCATCTAGATATCGGGCCTGTTTTAAGGGTTTATATGAAAACTACAGTAGGAACAAGGTATATGTAATATATACTAGTTAAGAATTGATAACTATGAACTATTCATTGAAAGGTATGACCTGCAGCGACCGGGAATCGAACTCGGATTGCCGGGTTACAAATCCAGGTACTAACCACTGGACCACGGTCGTGGCTGTGGGTGTGTGTGTCACTATGTTGCTGATAATGCAACTGTTTAACCTCAGGATCATACCCTGTTCTTCCAGCGCTACCAGCGCTTTGATTATCTGTCGAATGGGCCGTTACACAACAGATAAACATAAACACAACACTTGAATACAAATGAAAAACTCCACCATCGCTGATGATAACACTGTCATGTCGTGTATAATTTGTGTGTGTTTCGTGGTCATATAAATTAATACCTGTGTTAGTTGAAACTTGTGGTAGCATTTTTACTATTTTTTAGCAATGCTATTCTTATCTTTATTCAATCTAAAATCTCAAAACTCCAATTTCAAGACTCAGATATCAATATTCAAATATCAAAATTTATATGTAAAATATCGAAAGACAAAAATTCAAATCTAAAGAGGCAACTCTCAAAACTAAAATCAATATGCCGCGTTTTTTCAGAACAAATGTTTTCTTTTATCTAGCAAAGAATTATTAATGAATTGATAGTATGCATTTTGGTTTATGGCCTAATATCATTTAGATTTTAATATGGATTTGAAATAGTATTATATAGTATTCTTAACAATTTAGACACGATTTGTACCAAATATGCTGTTTTCTTACGTACAAATATGTTGAACCAGTATTTCTTCGCTGAAAATAGCACGAGAGCTTGGCTGATAGGTTCGATCTCTGATTGCGGTCATCTATAATTCTTCGCGACGATTTGATCGGAGACTACAGTCAATCGTTCTCAACCGCTAGTCCCGAGTAAACCATGTCTAAGAATTGGCTGTTCCTTTCGGGGAGCAATGTTTATACTGGGACAGAGTTAAAAAATGTTAAAGACATTTGCTACAGTTTGCTAAAGTTTCCACATAGACATACAGGCAGAATTAAAACTGTACAACATATTTTTTAAAACATTGTATGATCATAGCATGTGAAAACAGAAATATTTTAAGCGAAAAAAAACCCTGAGAGTTACTGATCATCTCGTTTTTAAGTTATCTGACTTTGAATTTGATTTCTTTGCTTAATCTAGCAAACGTCTATAAATGTATTATGAGGATGTACGTGTTTCACAATGTTTTTGACAGTGATTCGATCAATGTATACTTGGAATTAACTTCATATCGCCTAAGATAAGATAAATATTGTCCATAAACAAAATTTATAAATATAAATGTTTTTAGTGTCTCGTTATTATCATTTGGCAAGTATGTAAGTAAAGTGCTTACGTACTCGACTATAAGAGGTGGACAATTTGGGGTAATTTCACAAGTTATCAACAAGGTAGTACTTGGATCAAATAGCGAATAAAATTGCTTATTTTCTCGAGCGGTTATGCATGCATGTCGAAATCGACATTATTTTACTTGCTTGTTTATATCGAAAGATAAAAATATGGATCGCATTTCCTCAGTTCTATGAAAGAATTTCTGATGTAACCTAAATATGGTGCAATATTTATCGCCCGAGTAACTCACGTGCGAACACGTGACTTGTAAATCATTAAATAATATTTCGCGTCAAATAAGCTTCCTGTTTACCAAAACTTATCAGCCAATCAGGCAACGAGGCAAAAAAGGTGTTTATTTAGTATAGTTTTTAATATCGTGTTACTGAATGTTCTAGTCATGCTACCTGATTTAAGTTACATTTCGACAACATATGAAAGAGCATTCTAATACTCCTTTACCTATAAGCTAACAAGGAGAAATATGTCCTCTAATTCCAGTTATGATATAATTATATACGTAATAATGAAATCTTGGAACCCTAAAATTTACTTCAGTATTCCATGGCATTGAACAGACAGGACTTTGGATCCGGGATGAGGGTTGGGTGTTATTACTCTCTTTTTGGTGTTAAAGAGTGGCAATTGCTTATAGTAAAGATTATATGATGTATTTTTCAACGATTTATCAGTTATCATTAATTGTAGGTAAATTAATCATTTACGATACGCGCGTAAGCAGTGATTTCTATACTATTTAGAAGACAAAGCATCTACTCGGAACATTAAAATCCCACTCATGCGTACGTTGTACGACTTGTATTTTATAAACATTGTCTAACTTTATATTGCAATGTTTCAGAATGTTGACAAAAGTCAGTTTTTGGTTTGTACAATCGAAGCAAATCGACATTACTTATGAAAATGGTTCATGACAGGGAGAAGCAGTGGCGTCGGACCAGACGTTGCGGGTTCGATTCCCGTCAGTGGCGAACTTTGACTGGAACCTTCACAATCCCTTCTTTCGGCGCGAGTACTGGTCCGAACCCAGGAAGCAGTCATCGAGGGTGACTAATATAAGTTGTAAAAACTTGCTCAATAATCGACGTAAAATAAACAGCTTAAATTATCACGTGACAATATTGGCTTTTTACGTGAACAATAATAATTTAATTTGTTAATTCGTGCATGCATACATTATAGAACATTATATATTTATTTGACTATGTCAACCTCCAAATACAGGCCAACTTTGAATAAAGGCCATCTACTTTCTCTTTTTCGAGGAAAATGCTTACGTATATTACTGTATTACAATTTATTAGTTTTAGATTAGAGTCGAGTTAAGAGATACACACAAAATGTGAATACGGCGGAAACGCGTTGCGGGTTGTAATTCGCCATCACATCAGCGAATTGAAACTTTTCCTTATACGTTCTTAAGAGTGTCGAGGAAAAATCTTGAAGCATTGTTACAATAAGACCTCAGATAACGACCACCTGTTCGTGGTAAAAGAACCTTCCTATAAACAATGGCCACTCTATAGAACAAATGTTGGTCATTGATCATAGATGGCGCTAACTCAAGTTTGTCTCTATTGTATAGTTAAACGAATATTTTGATTGTACAAAACAGGCACGAATAACATTTCTTCATTGAAGATCACCTATAGACATTCTTGTTTAAGTTCTACAGTCAAAAAATGTTAACAACGGCCACCTTCGGGAAAAACGGAATATGGCCTTAAGTCAGGTGACCTTCTTTCGGGGGTCGTTTTGATTAAAATACTCAATGTCGGTTTTTCAAAGAACTGTCTTTAGTCACAGGGTGACACTTATTCGGAGGTGACCGCTAACACAGGTTTGACAGTATGCGATTGTAGAGCTCTTCAGTGTGTATGTTAATTGTTTACATGTTCTTTCACGGCACATTCAACAGTAATGGTCATTTCAGAGTTTCCCCACAGAGAAGGGAGAGATGATACAGGAGAACCGGGCATTTAAATCTGGCTCTTTATCCTGCCCGGTGTAATTCGAGCTGAGATTCGAACCAACAACCTTCCCTTTAGTAGTCAAGCTTGTAACCACTCAACCACTGATCACAATATAAAATATGTTTGCCTTAATAATTACTAATAACCAGTCGACTGGTTCCGCATACTTGCGTCATACAGATGCTCTTGAAAGCCGAAAACTAGAACGACAGTCTATTCTTCGAGTTTAAAGTGACCGATGGCTCCTCCAGTCCTGAAATATTGCATTCTGAGTATAGGCACAGGCTGTATATGAGTAATGCAATTATACAATTATTGACTGACCGTGAAGGCGCTTGTTATACTAAACACGCGAAAACAAATCCATTTATTTATAAATAAACTTTTATACAATGCAATTAATGTAAAATATTTGGGCATCTACAAATGATAACCTAGCGATTATTTAAGAACATAGCTTTACCGTATAGTCACATCTGAACACAAATGCCACAAATAGAAATTGATAAATATGCCCGTTTTGCACATTAGTCCAGTTTTATCTGTCGTATCATATCAAAATAAGTACGGTGAAGAATGACCGTTATATATTACAAGTAACAATTATTCTGAGGTGTCTGTTAACACAAGTGGCTGTTAACTCAGGTGATCGTTATTCATGTGACTGATAACATAGATGGTCGTTACTCACAGGTGAATGATAACATAGACGGTCGTTATTCACAGGTGACTGATAACACAGACGGTCGTTATTCACAGGTGACTGATAACACAGACGGTCGTTATTCACAGGTGACTGATAACACAGACGGTCGTTATTCACAGGTGACTGATAACACAGACGGTCGTTATTCACAGGTGAATGATAACACAGAGGGTCGTTATTCACAGGTGAATGATAACATAGAGGGTCGTTATACAAAGGTGACTATTAATTTCGATGGTCGTTATTTATCGTCGACTGTTACCTAAGATGGCCGTGACTGATAACATAGCTCATGTACTTATACAAAGTATGAAGTTGCCCAATGTTGTCAGTACGGGTATGGAAGCGATATGATTGGTTGATTTTGAATGCATTCAGAAATTAAGCCAATGACCAACAAGTAATAACAGTTTTTTTTTCAATAAACAAGAAGGTCATAGACCCAAGTGACACTTGTTTACAAAAACATACATGCATGCATGACGGTTGTTATTAAGCAATTCAGAAAATGCAGTTAATAAACACTAATTTAGTATCGGCTACTTAATCGGAAAGATATAAACATATTTATGGCTGTATTTATACTAAACATAATCAAATAATTCAGTTATTGTCTAATCCGATGATAAGCATGATAGTTTCGTTTTATTACTGATAATCTGATAAAGTTGGTGTTGATTTTTAACAAGCCGAAATATTATAAAATGATCGTCCACATAATTATGGAGTTTTAATGTATATATTTCCACATATGGCTTTTTCTTATACGAAAGCGAAATTACAAGAATTAGCCAGTGGACAGAACATATTGCCATAACTATTAAACAAGAACATATTTACACTTACAATCATTAAGGATGCAAGCTAAATATACAGTAATACATAAAAATATAAATAATTGTTGTACATGTGTATGTATGTATGTATGTATGTATGTATGTATGTATGTATGTATGTATGTATGTATGTATGTATGTATGTATGTATGTATGTATGTATGTATTATGTATTATGTATTATGTATGCATGTATGTGCATGTGTGGGGTGTGTATGCGACTGTGTATACAAATGACTCTTTCCAAACTTAGATTAAGCTCCATAGGGCATTATCAATATCAATCAAGCGAAACTTTTATTTTCCATTTTCCATTAGGGTCTTGCCACTGTTACCGGGGAATGTAAGATAAGCTGTTTCTGCAGGTTTAGATGTTTTTTCGCTTGACATCTTCCTTCATGTATAAATAGAGTAATGTAATCGTACATTGGATATCAACAACTAATACATATGGACAATAAATCAAAATCTGTTAATAATTGTTTGCAATAAGCTTACAAAATCCAGGGACATAAATGATATTACGCAAAAAGTAAGAATTTACAACCAATCGTTATCTTAATATTAAATTGCAGATGACAACACAGAAGAATACGGTTTGAGAAAACACCTGAAAAACTGAAGAATTTCTTCATCATTTTATCATTATATTTAACATGTTGCTACATAATTTTATACAACAATGAAATAAAGAAAATGTATCAGGGGATACAATAATCATTTTATTGAGTCCGATTCTCGTTATATCCGAGTTCACTATGACTAAGTTTTACTGTACATTTTTTATGTACAATATTATTGAAATTACAGAATTGTGTAAGTGGTATATAAATATGTGACTGAACTAAAATACGCCAATTAGACATAAATCTTATAAGTATTTATTTCAAGTGATAAAACAAATACGAGTATATACACATACGTTATGGTATCAAATAGTGACATGCAGTTATACACCGCCGTTGAAAATAATGGTGTAATTATTATATTGTATTATACATGTACGATGAACAAGCTCGACCTGCTAGTGAAAAATCATGGACCCGACGGCGATGACCCACTTGTATTTCTATTCATCAAAACCCAAAATACAGAGCTTTCAATTGCAAGAGTTCACTTTTGTATTGTGGGTTCGATACCCCTTTGTGACAATGGTGCTTGTTTTATGATATGTCGACACCGGTATAGTGGTTTGATTGTTAGCTGCTGAACAACGTATGTGTGTCGATGCGGCTCCAAACACCCAATATCCAACACCCAGCAGTTATTTTGTAGTCTTTATTATGACATGATTGTCACCGTAAGGTGAGTTCCTTTAATGACCCCACGTACAGCCTGCCTACATTGGGGATTTTACGTGTTAAACTTCATAGAAGAAGAAACTTGTAGTGGAATTTTATCAATTTAATTCTATTGCTTTTTTTGATTACACAAGGTGGATTCCGAACTTTCTTACAAGCAATTTTTATTTTTTTATTTTGACAAATTGGCCACATGCAGACAACTAGGACCGGGTTGGTTGAAGCAATATCAAATAGGCTTACGAGATACAGATCCTTAATCATTCTAAATGACATAACTGCAATATTTCCATTCATGCAAATACCATTGTCGTCGACTTTAAATTAGCCGCGAAAAAAATTACGATAAAATATTTATTATGGTAAAATGTAGGTAAAATCCCATATTGGTCACATGACAGTCCAAAAGCTTCCTGATTGGCTAATACAGGCATGCACTACAGTAAGAATACTCATGTTTTATATATTATATCTTACTGCGCACGACGTATATAAAGTTTAAAGCCTTTTATAAAGTGCATGTACATTTTTGAAGTAGATACCTCTTCAGTGTTTACATAATCGCTCTTAAAACATATATTTCAGTAAAGAAATTGGCCTTGACCAATATTGCCAAAGTGAGCGTTTTCATTGGCTAACGTTTTAGCCAATCGTAGCACAGAATACTCTGCTTCAGAAAGAACAGGTACAAATGACAAGTTTTTTAAACGTCAGGTGTGAACTTGTGCCAAAAATATACGGTTTAATGCTCAAAGAAATTTACAACTTTAAACAATTAGCGTACTTTGTCTTATAATTAAGACAGAGTATTAAATCACATTTAAAGGTATACGACTGATTTATAGTTGCATTAATTAAATAGCAGTGTCATTGTCTTCATGAATTTATTCGGAATGAATGCAATCCGTTCGTAATGAACTGAAAAACATATTAAGAATTATTGCGCAGGCATATGGGTTTGGGTTTATTAAAACAATGAAAAAGGATTCCTTAAGGGAATAATTTGTTTTGGAAAAGACTAGAAAACAGTGTAAAAGATGACATGTTTTTATTTGAAACTTTAACGGCTGTCGTGATATAATTATGTAACGCAATAGTGTTCTTTAAAACGAGATAATTATATTCATTTCATTATAATACCGTAAAACTCGGTTAGAGTAAGTTCCACGTGACACGAATATTGTGTTCATTCGGTCTAACTTGCACTATGTCTATAACATTGAGACTGAGTGAAACACTTGTGTGACCCTGATTGAGCTTAAAAGGTCTATACTGGATAAGTATACACCAGGTTTTCGGATAATCCGAGTTCGGATAATCAAGGGTTTACTGTATTTTACTTTATCACTGTAACTGCGTGTTACTGTAGTGGCTTATCATATTGTTCGATGAGTGTTTTGTTGATGAAAAATACTCATTTTTGTTTAAGTATCAACAACACCAGGAAACTGCCGCATCCGTTGCTATGGTGATATTGTACGTATTAAAATAATAAAAACATCACGTAGTCTCTCAAAATATCGATATGCGTTGTCAAGGCGCAGCACATATATAATTCATAGATACAGTTAACCTCACTTATAAACTACTTCAACATTAAGATCACGCCAGTAAAATACATGTAGGCTATTTATTTTTCGAATCTTCTTCATTTCATCTACTAGTAAATAAAGTGACCACTTCAAGTTTAAGCATGAAGGCCAGCTTTCGCTCCAAAAGGTGGCCGTTATACCGACCGAGTACTGTTTTACATTGGCATGAACTATAATGATACAAGCTTCCTTAAGTATCTTTGAAGTAATTATTTAAGTTCTGATAAAACACTATGTTTTGGCTGGTTTTTGATGAGACAATGTTTAAGTAAACAATTTTGCCGGTGTTCCGCAAATATGACCTTTGCATCACAAAAAACCTGTAAAAATTGATGTGTGAAAGGTCGCAGTCCACGACACAAAAAGATGGGATAATTTCAGATTCACAGCAAACATTATTTGACCTTTTCGATTGAAACATATAATTATAAAATTAATGAAAAATACCTTGCCATATATTATACGTGTCTGAGTATTGAAACTTAACCTTTAGAACGTGTTCATTGTGTCCGAATCTGGACACTGGTCATCAAGTTAAGTATTAAAAAGGGGGCTTCATGCGACAAATAATGAGCACCTTGACAGATGAAATTGAAAATGGATACTTGTCTATAGATGTAATTTTTCACCGTGAGAACCTATACATTTGGGTACTTTGAGAATCACAGGTGATCATGATAAATCAAGGCATTGTGGGTTTCAAAGCGATTGTCTTATAAGCCATCATTCATAGTATACTGAATGGATATTTACCCGAAATGCACCGTTCACATCACTTTTGATGGGATATAACGTCGCACCAACAGAGTCATTTGGTGATTTTACCAGCTTTAACGGTGACCCAAGACCCAAGGTACACCAATTGATAGAACACTCGCATTCCGTAAAGATCCTCCTCACAGGCATGTGACAGTTGGTCCTGGATGGGATTCTGAACTCATAGCGACGAAGAGTTAGTGGTAACTGGTCAGAAACCATGACCAATCGAACATGGATTATTGCGAAATTCGTATTTGGGTGTTTTATCTATAATACTGTACTCTTTTGACGTATCTACATACAATGATAATATCATAAGCATTATACGACATACTTATCGTTATGTATTTAATAGTCACCCAGTACGCTTATAGTATTACCTACTTTCCGTTGTAAGAGTTGTTGCCCCTGTTGAAAAATAGAAAAAAAGATAAATTTCTGAAGTTATTGTAAGGTGACCATTATGTTCCTTCATTAACCAAAACTTGTTTAGTACGGTTTTTAGCACGAGTACATACATGTACATGTGTCTGTTTTCTTCTTCTTTGACCTTTGCAAATTTTGGAAAATTTTCACGGTGAATCATAATATATTATTCTATAATAGAAACCTATACAAATTGTAAAAAGTACCGAAAATATGTTCGCTCCATTTTAAGACACTACTTTTATAGTTTATCATGAGCATACAACTTTATTGCACTGTTTGGTAAATTTATGACACTGGATTGTTTTATCAACACCACTTGAAATGTAAAATATAAGTAGCTTTTCATTTTAAAGCATATGACATGCAAAATGCGCAGTCGATATAATGTCTATATATCAATACAAGAGATAGGATTATATCAAACTGTTTCATAGGTTACCGACTATTCTCCAATGCACGAACCGGTGGATTACATTTCAAATACAATGCAACCTCTCCAAAGCAACATCCTTTGGGAGTAGCAAACATATGTTGTTGTTGAAATGTTGTTGCTCTAGAGAGAGTTTAAATTAATAGTGGGGAAAATCATGTTGTTGTTGAAGAGAGGTTGTTGGTCAAGAGAGGGCAGCTCTGGAGAGGTTGTACTGTATTTTTTATTTTGACATTGTTTTGTTTACTTATAGACAATATTTCGACGCATTAAAATGCAATAAGTAGAATAATGAGCGAATAGCTTGTGAGTCCAGATATCTCGTTTTTCTCTCCATTGATGTGGGGTGTGAATTAGGGCGATGCACTAATTTTGGGACGGTTGTTCATTAGAGATTATTCGGTAGATATAGTTCGTGACTACTGTAATCTTTTCGTATACCTGTCACATGACTAGATTTTATCAGAGTTGTTGATATTATATATTTTAAAGCCAAAGTAAACGTAAGGCAGTTGTAAACACTTGTTCTCCATAGAATTATTTTATTGTTGAAATAGAATCTCGGCCTTGACATAAGCATACATGTATTGATCATATGTAAAGCCCGACTGTATAATAACTACATTGTATTCAATCAGGTTTCAACGACATTTTATGCGGTACATTTAACTAATTTGACTAAAAATGCACAATTCTATGAATTATAACTGTCATTCTATTTTGGGACCAATAAATAATTGACATTCTTAAAGCGGGTGGTTGAGAACGGGCTTCCGGGCGGGCATACATGGGGCTTCATGACCTTTTTCCTAAATTCGAAAATTTCATTCATTAAACTGTAATTATAGGTTCATTAACTATTCGAGTGTGACAAGTGGGGAAACCATATAAATGAAGGTCACTAAGCGCACAATGGTCAGACGTTGTCGTGGTCCAGTGGTTAATGCACTGGATTAGTGATCCGGAGATCCGGGTTAGAATCTTGGACGTGGCAGGACATACCTTTCTATGAAAATTTGACAAAAATGTCGATTTTCTTCCATATGTGGAAAAGTTGCTGGAACATTGAGGATGGGGAAGTATACTGGTTAAAATACAGTCTAGGAAAACTGGTTAAGTTAACCGGTCGCTGTTGTAATCGAAAAACTGGTGAAAAGGGCATTACACCGACTAAATAAATAGGTTTGTGAACGCGATCACTGTATCCCCTCTTATAAGTGAGGGAGCAATCATGACTTTTTGTTTACTGTATAAAACAGACAAACACAATGACTGTACTAACTGTTCTTTCTTTTCTAATTGTTTTATTTTAAGACATTTCAACAGGTTAAACCGCAACAATTACCGTGCAAAAAATAAATTAATAATAAAATCATTGTGAATGAAGCCACAATGACTGCAGACATAACCCACGAGGTCAGTTTGTGGTTTAGAACAAAACATTCAGTTAATTGATGGAGTAAATTATGAGCATCTGAAATAAGTAGGGCATCACCCTTATTTTTAATGTATTCGTGGTTGAAATATTTGTCATACACTGTATGACAAAGTTTCACGTTTTCTGTTGTTGTTGTTTTTTTATGGGGAGCGGATTATGTGGTTGGGTGGTATACCAAAAAATCTGATGGAAAAAAAATAAAGCAAATTTCAAGTATCCTGAAAGTATCATGGTCGTTTAGCAATTTATAAAAATACCAAACGTACACGTTGTAATAGATTTTCAATCATCATTTACTTCTAGAATAATTTCTATATCCACATGTAGTCAGATAAATGATTGAGTACTCGCCGGGCAAAACAGATAAAATCTGGTTCCAAATCGACCAATTGCTTGATAATCGTAGGATTTGAGTTTTAAACTTTATTTAGAGAACGGAACAGAATGGAACGTGATTTAAGCATTTTGCAATCAAAATACGCTAACTCATATAGTCGTCATAACGGTATTAATAGTTAAAACAAAGAATAAAGGTATTGTTCATTTTGTTTGTTTGAGTTTTACGCCCCTTTTCAACAGCCAGAGTCATATGAGGCGAACAGTTGCCTAACCATCGTACCTGGCGGAAAGAACCACTACTAGACTCCCATCCTCTGTAAGCAACAGCCTACTTTCTCAGACAAAGAGGCATGGTTGGTAACTGGGCTCGAGAAAAAGAGTAAGTACATACTAAGATATATATTTTAAAAAATATATCTGTAAAAAAATAGACAAACGAAAGTGGCTGGATATTTATATATATATTATTATACGGGACAGGCATGTTTGGACCAATATATTCACATATACATGGAAGTACAGAGGTAATTTATCGATGGAAAATAGCTTGATTTACTTCAATATAGTTCACAATAACTGTATTCTGTTTAGGAATGTTTTGTACTGATAACTGAATTTTTATACTGATTAAAAAATTTTCGAAAAAGGTTCTGGCAAACTACTGACCTAATATATTTTTTGGAATACAGTTTATTGTTTTATTACGGACTATAAATATACTTCATATCTATGCACGTAATATTATTTATCTACATACTCAGCATGTGGCATGGGGGCGATTTAAATAACAATCTCTTAACATGAAAAATAAAACGTAAATAATGCTATCCAAAATACGTGGGCAAATTGATCAAATGTTTGTGATTTGAAAGTTAGAGAGTTTTGAAAGCTAAATTGGTGTCTTTAATGTTTGCTTATATAATTAGTCATAGATCCTTACACTGACATGAATATTTGATAAAACAAGAATTATGTAGCGATAATTGATTGTGTAGCAGTGATATCGTAATATATCTCGAGCCCCTTATCGGTATATAGATTCGAATCCCACCCGGAACCAAACATATTTCACATGTGAAGAGGCTGTCCAGCTAACTTACTGAAGGTCTGTGGTTCTGCCGGGAATACACCTTGGATTTTTCTCAACCGTTAAATCTGGAAAACTCGCTAAATAACCCTAAAGAGAAATAAGCCATCAGCCTCACCAACACCACCACCACCAACAACAACAGTCATAAATATGACCATTTGTTACGATAGAGCTTTAGAAATTAACTTTTTAAACACCAAATGTTTCAACAACTTAATTCGTATACAGCAATAAATGATACAGTCTTAGGTCCAGATATATCAATTGACCTCTTGCGTAGTGAGTCCGCTATTCAGTTTGGGTTAGTGGTGTTTAAGAAAAGAACGGATACATATAAAAATCCGCTGTACCTTGAAGCCTTGTATTGTTAGGTGTACTCTTATTGAAAAGTAGCCCAGTAAAACCTCAATTATCTAAACTTGGATTTCCGAACTCATGGTGTTATCCGAAATGAATTTCGGTCCCGATTTACCCCTATATTTTTCTATGTAAAATAACCTCGATAACTAGTATCCGGATCGTGTTATCCGAAACCATGGATTATCCGAAATAAAATTTCGGTCCCGTCGATTTCTGACAATCGAGATTTTACTGTATGTAAATAAAGTTATGTGTTTAACATAACAATTAGAATCATGACAGCAACAATATGATATAAGCTAATGAATACTGAATAGTATTCATCGATTTATTATTCATGCATATTAATTCGGTCATATCTTCGTGATGAGCACACCTGTCCGTAACAAAGGTCAAGACATACTGATTAGGATAAGGTCATTCATCATTATATAGCGCGAACTAATTTTTAGATCATTTAATATGTGGTGATAGGTGATTAAAGGGAGGTAATACAATCTAAATGAATTGAAAAGATACATTTTGGAATCAAACTTCCCTGAGGGGTAATCTCCCTTGTTAGAGATCACCGTTTGGGTGACGTCATTGTACCTCTTGGTATTCGCTAATGGCTGACAGCAAATTTCAACCACTGAATGTCTTCATTTGTCGATACTTGTATGATGTAATGGTGATCAAACCACGTGGTTTTAAGGAAGTGTTGATGTTTTTTTTCAGTTTATTGCTAATGTAGTTGGCTTATTGGAGCTGCATAACCCGCATTGCAATACAGTAGACCCAGATTGCAATACGCATTGTAATTGGACAGGCTAGTATTGATCTACTCCAATGGATTATGTGCTCAATTATTAAAGAAAAGATCGCTGTAAACGAATGTCGTACCGCGGTACGTATCGGCCCAATGCTGTTTTCGCAACATACCAGTATATCGTTGTACCACTACTTTCCATATACCTAACTCGATCCGCTAATCGGTCGTTTATGAAGATAAACATGCAGGCTTAGTGTAAAATTTCGGGGCTTTAGGTCTAACGGACTTCGGACTTATTCGTACACACGTAAGGTACCTTAGGTGGTTGGGCATGGGGCCTAACACAAAAGAAATCTATTGAATTCACCCAGTGACCACTTAAATCTTTTGTTTCCTAAGTGGTCATTATTTTGTTCCTAAACGATGGAAATACTACCTAAGGTAGCAAACGTGGAAGTGTGCCGACATCTAGGCGTGATTCTTGTTCCCTATGATGACGTGGATTAATCATTATTCCCACAGCGGTGATCATTCAGGAGGTGAACAAGCTAACACTGGAACAGAATAGAGGGAAACTGGTAAGGTGAACTGTCTGCTGCATGCATAGTGCGTCACCGTAAATACAATCGAAAATAGGAGAATTTTTAAAAATATTGTACGCGGGATATTGTTTAGGTACCGCTTTTTGTAATCAAAAATAGGGATGAAGTATACGATGGTAATGAATTGATTAAACATTTTCATTAGTTTAAAATGTAAATCAAAGGGAGAAAACTACAACAAACTAATAGTATAAATAAAGGGTTGTCTCCCTTTACACAGTACCCCCAGCAGAATCCCTTCTCTTTTTGCCGGCCGCCATGGTCGGATAGGCAAACGATAACCATCATTTAACTAGATGGCAGCTCGCAAACCGACCGTATCAAATATAACCTAGACCTCCACTTCGGCCCCAACCTTCGATCTCCCGCTCCGAAGGCGGACACCCTTACCACTCGGCCACTACGGTATGATAATCAAAATACTAATGATGCTCCTGTGAATGTTTATGATGGTGCTGCTGCTTCTGTTACTGATGTTGATGACGCTGCTTAAAGTTAGTATGGATATATATTTTTTTAATTTAAAGCATGGTTGTGACGAAACTATGCTTCAAATGATTCAGTTGAACATGACGGTGATGGTGATAATGATAATGATAGTACATACATAATATATGCAATAAGTATAATACTTTCTGGCTAAAAATATAGTAAGGCTAAAAAACCCACACCCAATTCCTACAAACAACCTCTAAAATACAGGATTGGTGGGTCAATAGATCTTTTACAATAATGTATTTTCTGTTCAGGTTATTATTAAAGTGCGTATAAAAATTAGATCAACGGTAAAAAGGTTGTCCAATAGGCAATAGCACAAAAGAAATCAACCCAGGGCTGGAAAAGTGGAAACCAGGAACTTGTAATACACCGATGCCATCAACTTACAAACATCTTATACGACGGGAGTGACGACGCTGCTGAAATGGATGTAATTACAATATATATAGAGCTACTAATTGGTATGGTTCGAATTACTTAATTGACAAAAGATACAATAGAAGTGGTTATAATTACAATGCACCACATTTAACAAAGACATACTTATTAAACTTCAGATATCATCATTCTAATTTGTATTCAATACCACGTCCTTGACAATCCACTTTAAGTAACGTTCCAGACGACGCATCCCTCTTATAAGAATCTTGAATCACATTTTTCTAAGAGGAAGATTAGAACTGGTGATCGTGATCACAGCCAATGAGAGTTTCGCTAATTGGTGCAAATATATGCGTAGACTATGTGACTAAAAGCGTATACTCAAGTCTTTATCATTTACTTTGTCTTTAATTTTAAGAATGATTGCCGTTTGCTTCGAAATCTGACTAAAAAAGCTGTTGGAAGTTTATCTTGTGAAACATTTCTGTCCAACCTTTACGCTTATTGGATGCTGTTATCTGTGTGTTGACCTATCAAACATTAGATTCGCTAAAATGACAAACAAAAATCCCAACGAAGTCAACCTGATAAAGCGATGTTGACGTTTGTCAACGTACAAATATATTTGAACCTTTTAAATCCAAATCTTATCCGATTCAAATGAAGTATATTGTCCATTTTCACTCGGACCGTTTAGTCGTATGTGATTGCAAGTGAGAGACGATGACCACCCTAGAACGGGAGCCTCAAATGAAGTATATTGTCCATTTTCACTCGGACCGTTTAGTCGTATGTGATTGCAAGTGAGAGACGATGACCACCCTAGAACGGGAGCCAACAGATGGTCCTGGATTGTTTATTGACTGAATACTAGTATTAGATGATACATGTATATATCATTGCCATTAATTTAAGACCCTGTGTCATAAATCCGTATCCTCTGTGTTAAGAAAGATTATTTTTTTAACGTTCAGATAACAGAGGTTTCAATCTGTATCATAAGAAGTTACGCAGTTTGTTTCGAGATAATTTACTTTCCGTATACAGTCAAACCTGTCCTAGCGGCCACCTCCGAAATAAGGGCCATTCTTTTATAAACCGTCATTGATTATTTAGATAATAATGACCTGCGAATATAGGCCACCTGTTAATAAATGTCATATTTGTCTACCACTAGGGTGGCCTTTGTTCACAGGATTGACTGTGTTTAAAAACATAATTTATCATGCATAATTCTGTTTCAAGCTTTGTTTAACTAGAACTGTATTTAATGTAACTAGTGGTGTCTCTAACGAAACGGCCATCGCAACTTCCGCAATTTGTCGGAAGAGAAATCTACTCATACGAGTATAATGGATTCACTGAATTCAACGGTGCTTCTTTTCTGCACAGTTTAATGAAGATCCTGCATCCAATGTAACCATCATTAATATCATCGTCATCATCACCACCACCACCGCCACCGCCACCACAAACATAATCATTATCATCATCATCATCTTCTTCTCCATCATAAACATCATAATCACCATTATTACTATCATCATCCCCACCACCACCACAAACATCATCATCGTCGTGGTTATCATTATTATCGTCATCATCACCACCACCACCGCCACCGCCACCACAAACATAATCATTATCATCATCATCATCATCTTCTCCATCATAAACATCATAATCACCATTATTACTATCATCATGTCCACCCCACCACCACCACAAACATCATCATCGTCGTGGTTATCATTATTATCATCACCATCACCACCATCATCATCACCAACATCATTATTATCATCATCATCATCGTCATCATCCACATCATCACTTTCAACATCACCATTATTTATATCATTACCTTTATTACTATCACCACCACCACCACCATCACAAACATCATCATGATGATGATCATCATCATATTCCACTCCAACAAAGATCATCTTGACCAAGTCGTAACAAGAACCACCATCATTAAGTAGGACCGTCTTGTTCGTTTGTTTATATCGAGTTTACGCCCCTTTTCAACAGTCAGAGTCGTATGAGGCGGACAGTTCACCTAAGCATCGTTCCTGTGATGAACAAGTACTAGACTCCCGTCCTCCGTAAGCAACTGCCTACTATAAAGGGACATGGTCGGTATCGGGGCTCGAACCCACGACCCTCTATCATTGAGAGGTTACAGTGATTTGAAGTCAGCGACCTTAACCACTCGACCACGGAAGCGGGTCTTGCAGAACCGTCACCATCGCTAAAATATTCGCAGTAGCACAGTGTGCATTTGAAATAAATTTACCAAACAAAACTTTCTATAAAAAATCTTATCAGACGTTCTATTTTGTTGTTGTGTGGTGCGCCATGTTGATGTTACGGATTTGTGCAAGGTATGTGCACGCATTCTTGGGTAATTGTTGTCTTCTCTTCGTCTATAATTTTAGCTGGAATGTTTGAAATGCTTGAATTTGTTATATGACCAAACAATTCAATTCCATGCAATTTAAGGTTTATTTGTACTTAAATGAAAAAGCACCTTTTGGTTATAGTTTATGAAATGTATCCGAAATAGGGATATAGGGATATAAATGCCCCTTTTCTTCTGTATATTCTCCCCCCCCCCCCTCTCTCTGGAGCGGCCCTGAAATGACCATAGCGGTCGAATGGGCCGTGGTACAACATATGAGCAGTTTATGAAATGAAATATTGGGATAATCTGTTTCATTTTTTTTATATTTCTGATGTGTTATTAACGTTCATTTCTCCGAAACACCATTGTCTGTAGCTTACGCTGCTAAAGACCAGTCGTAACGCCGCTATATTGTTTTCACCGAGACATAACGTCGAAGTATCAGACTATAGTCCTATAGGACTAGAGTATTTGGCGCATTTCCAGATTTAACCTTGGAAGACCCTATAGTTGTATCAGGGTAGAACCATTGACTTATCGTCAGCTGGCTGGGCAACTTCCTCACGAGTGAGAAATGAGTGGAATTGGAACAAACAGCGGATAGAGACACACAATTATTAGTCAGACACCATATTCACGTGCATACAAAACTCTTAAACATGATACCATAAAATGTAGGTAGAATATCAATATTCGTAGTAAATTGGAACATGGTACATCTGTACTGACATAAGTCAAGTATCAAAATAGCAAAATGTGTCATAATTGTCTAAGTTTAAGCTTTACGGTAATTCCGTATGTCATTCAAAAGTTTACATGCAATGGCAT